>CM065592.1:158200331-158785021 GCA_033119425.1 Bufotes viridis | reverse complement strand
AGGCCACAAAAACCTTGAAAGGGGGTGTTGTTGGGAGGGGGCGGTCAAACCCGGAGGTCTCCCATCCAGTCCCGGCGACTGGTACCGAGAAACCTGCTCGGGTGTACCCCTGTAGACCCGGCCCCGATACTCTGCTGGCGGTGTCACGAGCCTGGCCATGTGAGGGCCGACTGTCCACAGTGGGGAGAACCCATGGAGACTAATTATGGGTACCGGGCTTCCTTGTATGCCCGGAAACTGTGTGCGACCGGCACCCCCGAGACAATAGACAATCGTCATCTGTGCCAGGTGCAAGTCGGTGATAATCTTGCAGTGGCGCTGCTGGACTCAGGGAGCCTAGTAACCCTGGTAAGTGCTGCACTGGTACAGCCCTCCCAGTATACGGGCCGGAAAGTTGGTGTGGTGTGCATACACGGAGACTTAAAGGACTATCCCACTGCTGTAATGTCTCTGTCCACGGCGGCCGGCACATGGACTTATGAAGTGGCGATCTCCACAAAGCTACCTTATGAACTAATAATTGGGAGAGACTTCCCTGGTTTTCCGTCACTATGGCCTGAGGTGAAAGTGACTAATAGCCCTGAGACAGGGGTAACCCTAGCAGAGTGGCCTGGTTCCAGTGGGAGGCCAGAGCCCTGGGAGCCCGAGTCCGAAGGGCCTGCGGTAGGGGTGACCACCACTGCTGCGGTAGAGGGAGACAACCCCACTGAGTGTAATGGTGGGAGACACGGAGGACTTGCCACCGGGACCTGAGTTGGCAGACCTCAATGTCTCGGGGAAAATTTTGGGACCGCACAACACCGGGACCAAACCCTAACCAGGGCCTGGGAAAGTGTCGTAATAATTGATGGTAAACCCCAGAAACCTGGGGCTGAATTAATGTTCCCACGATTTATTGTTCTTCAGGATATGTTGTATCGGGTGAACCAAATCCGAGGTGAGCCTGTTGAACAGTTGGTGGTGCCCACCGCATATCGTAAGCTGGTTATGGAGCTTGCCCACCAACATGTTCTTGGGGACACTTGGGGTGGCAGAAAACCCAGGACCGCATACTGCAGCGGTTTTATTGGCCCGGTGTGTTCAAGGAGGTAGAAAATTATTGTAAGTCCTGTCCGACCTGTCAGATAAATAGCCCCCAGCCACATTTCCGTAGTCCTCTGGTACCTCTTCCAATTATTGAGGTCCCGTTTGAGCGAATCGCTATGGATCTAGTTGGGCCTGTACCAAAAGTCTGCCAGGGGCCACCAACACATTCTGGTAGTTCTCGACTATGCAACTTCGGTATCCGGAGGCGGTGCCTCTGCGACATACCTCAGCTAAGCTCATCGCCAAAGAGTTAATGGAAATGTTTTCCTGGGTGGGCCTGCCAAAGAGGTTCTGACAGACCAAGGGACCCCTTTTATGTCCAAAGTTATGAGGAACTGTGTAAATTGTTGCGTATAAAGCAGTTACGGACGTCCGTTTACCATCCGCAAACAGACGGTCTTGTCGAGAGGTTTAACCAAACTTTAAAAAATATGTTAAAAAGGGTGGTGTCTAGAGATGGGAAGGACTGGGACCTGCTTCTGCCCTATCTCATGTTCGCAGTGCGAGAGGTGCCCCAGGCCTCTACTGGGTTCTCGCCCTTCGAACTGCTTTATGGCAGACACCCTCGAGGCCTGTTGGATATTGCCAAGGAAGCGTGGGAACAGCAACCTGTCCCCCACAAAAGTGTCATTGAATATGTCACCCAGATGCAGGAACGGATGGAAAGGGTGTTGCCGCTGGTCCGGGAGCATATGGAGGCAGCGCAACAAGCCCAAAGTAGGGTGTATAATCGTCAGGCTCGAGTGCGGGACTTCAATCCGGGAGATCGGGTTTTGGTTCTGGTACCCACCCTTGACAGCAAGTTCCTAGCTAGGTGGCAGGGCCCCTATGAGGTGATCGAGAAGGTAGGGAAGTAAATTACAAGGTACACCAGCCAGGGCGGCGCAAGCCGGAGCAGGTGTACCACGTGAATTTACTAAAGCCGTGGAAAGATAGGAACATGGCCGACGACAACAGCCCCCGGCCAGGGCTACTAGGTGAGAAGGGTCCAGCCCCACAGTTCGAGGCCTGTGAAGCAGTAACCACGGTAAAAATTGCAGACAGCCTGTCTTCCAAACAAGTTCAGGAAGTCAGGGAGTTCATCAGTCGGAACACGGATGTGTTCTCGGACCTCCCTGGCCGCACGTCTCTCATCCAACATGACATCGTCACTGAGCCTCAGGCCAAGATCCGGTTAAAACCATACCGGGTACCCGAGGCTCGGCGACGGGCCATCGCGGAGGAAGTGCAATTAATGTTGAAGCTTCGATGTCATTGAGGAGTCGAAAAGTGAGTGGGCCAGTCCCATAGTCCTGATACCCAAGCCGGATGGGACGTTGCGGTTCTGCAACGATTTTCGCAAATTAAATGAAGTGTCCAAGTTCGATGCGTATCCCATGCCCGGGTAGACGAGCTTGTTGAGAATTTAGGGCAAGCCCGTTATTTTTCTGTGCTAGACCTCACTAAAGGATACTGGCAAGTACCCTTAATGGAGTCGGCCAAGGAAAAAACTGCTTTGTTACCCGCAGGGCCTGTATCATTATAAGGTGTTACCCTTTGGCCTGCATGGCGCCCCGCCACCTTTCAAAGGTTAATGGATATTGTGCTGCGACCTCATCGTCGGTGCGCCTCGGCCTACTTAGACGATGTAATCATCCACAGCACCGACTGGGAAAGCCATTTGCCCAAAGTGCAGGCGGTAGTGGATGCCCTGAGGAAAGCTGGTCTAACCGCCAATCCAAAGAAGTGTGCGATTGGGTTGGAAGAGACCAAATACCTGGGATATGTAATTGGGCGGGGAGTCATCAAGCCGCAGGTAACTAAAGTGGAAGCCATACGTAACTGGCCCCGACCGGTCACTGCCAGGCAGGTAAAGTCCTTCCTGGGAATGATAGGGTACTACATGCGGTTTGTGCCCCACTTTGCCACAATAGCAGCGCCGTTGACAGACCTATTGAAGGGCGAAAGTCTGGGAAGGTTAGCTGGAGTGAGAAGGCGGAGGAGGCTTTCTCCGCGTTGAAGTCGGCCCTCTGTGGGTCCCCGGTTTTGGTGACACCCGACTTCAACCGGGAGTTTGTCGTACAGACCGGCGCCTCGGAGGTAGGCCTCGGTGCTGTGCTGTCTCAGGAGGTCAACGGGGAAGAACATCCCGTTGTCTTCCTGAGCCGTAAGCTCAGTCCCGCCGAGACCAGGTATAGCATAGTGGAGAGGGAGTGCCTGGCTATCAAGTGGGCACTCGAATCTCTCCGCTACTACCTGTTAGGGAGGAGGTTCCGTCTGGTGACCGACCATTCCCCTCTCAAGTGGATGAGCCAGGCCAAGGAGAGGAATGCTCGGGTCACCAGGTGGTTCCTATCCCTGCAGAACTTCAAGTTCTCCGTGGAACATAGGGCAGGCCGCTTGCAGGGGAATGCAGATGCCCTTTCCCGCGTCCACTGCCTCACATGTGTCCACCCCCTCAGGGTTGAACAAAGGGGGTGTGTGGTAAGGTGCAGGGTGCCGTCGTGGA
Source organism: Bufotes viridis (assembly GCA_033119425.1). Taxonomy (NCBI): domain Eukaryota; kingdom Metazoa; phylum Chordata; class Amphibia; order Anura; family Bufonidae; genus Bufotes; species Bufotes viridis. Next base: position 158,781,447 of record CM065592.1, on the reverse strand, counting down.
TGGCAGGTATGTGTCACCGAGGTTCATAGCCTCGGTGAGGTAAAAGCTGTTTTTGTTGATGTCAGCAGCAGCTAGTGCTACTGACATAGTTTTTAAATAGCATGGCTGCAAAGCCGATCCGGGCCGGCTCTTACCGGGAGCAGCTAAAGTGTAGGGTGGGTGGCTGCTCCCCACGACCCAGTCCTGGTTTTGGGCTGGGTTTAAAAACTCAGCCAGCACCAGCAGCTGGGGCTGTGATTGTCCTGGAGCTGCTAACAGTCCTGTGGAGTTCTATGACCTGGAGGAAAGAGCTCAGCAAGGTGGTGTTTTTCCTGCAACTTGAAGGTGGAATCTCCTGCGGCTGGGCCGACTGCTAGGTGTGAACCCTCACCTAAACCTCCCAGGTGACTGAACCCTGTGTTGGCCTGTTTTGTTTGGCCACATTATTTCTGTTATGTGTGAATTATCACCAAGAGACTGTTTTTCATTTATGTTGTGCAAGTGTGAATAAAACACTGTTTATTGCACATTCTGGACTCCGTGTTTTGCCTCAGTACTGCACCCGCACCGCTATCTACCAGAGCGACTCCCCACAATATATATAGTTTTGCATGTTAAAAGGCACCATGAGATTCATATGTTTTATTACAAGTTTTTGGGGGTTCTGCTTTTAGTCACACAATGTTTTACTTGCATTTTTTTCATATTTTCTTTTATATAGAAAAGTCTGCTTGGAAATGCCTGAAAAAACTGAAAAATACTTTATTAAAAACTGCTACAAAAAAAACTTGGGTTTGTGAGACATTTTATAATTATCTATTACCCAACATACTACCTCTAAAATACCCAAAAACAAGGGGACACGCATGAAAAGTTATTAATCTTTATTATTTGATCTAAATATCTTTAAAAAAAAATTTTACATGCAAAATTACAAAAAATGGCGGTAACATGTGCCTGTGGCGCTTTATGATGTCCAGTTACAGGTGTTTTCCATTAGTAGGTTGTCTGGGGGTATATAAGGAGGTTAGAGGGAGGTAATAGACACGCCCCTTGAAGAAGCGGAGCAAAACGTGGGCTTCCTCCTGACCTGACGTCTGGATCCTGGGTTTGGTTTTTTCAGGTATAATCCATGCATTTCATAGCTGTGTTTGCCTGTGATGTTCAATGCAATTGTGCGCACTTTATATTCATTATTACCGGCCTCATGCATTGTAGCTAGTTGTAATGTAATGTTACTGAAATCGTATTTGCACCTTATATGTATGATTATGGATACCAGTAATCGGTGGGAGAGCCTTATGTCTTGACTCTTCACCAGTGTTACCGCCATTTTTTGTAATTTTGTATGTTCAGTTTTTTTAAAGATATTTTTATCAAATAATAAAGATTAATAACTTTTCATGCGTGTCCCCTTGTTTTGGGGTATTTTGGAGGTAGTTTATGCAGTCACGCTGAATAATAATATACGGCTTTGTTGGTGTATTTACTATTACCCAACATGTAACATATGGCCGCACAGTTATTTGAACACAAAAAAACGCTGCTTTTTTTAAAAACAAAAAGGCGAAACTACGGTAAATGTGGTGTGGATGAATATAGTAACATTGAGAGTCCTCAGTCATTGATACCTTTTAATGGCTAACTGAATAGAGGATAACAAAAAGCAGGCTTTTGAGGTCTCTTCATTATGGCTGATGAAGAGACCTAAGTAGTCTGGAAAGCTTGTTTTTTCTATCTGTTCAGTTACATTGTAAAAGGTATCAACGACTGAGGACTCTCAATTATAATCTTCTCTATCTACTGGCTAACACAGTACTCAGATTTTCCTTCCTGTAACTATATATAACATACTTTTTCACCTGTATGGGTGGTGCATCATGATCAATTTGACTTCTTTTATTAGCCAGAGGCCACTAGAATACTTTGTGAAACATAAGTTAAGTTTTTGTCAATTTACCACTACCATGTATACCATGACTTGGATGCAGGAAAACATATAGATATGAATTCAAGCACTGCTTATCAAAGGATAGAGGTTTTTATTGAATATTTGTAACATAAAAGAATTAAAGAGGACCTGTCATTAGAAATAAACAAATCGGATTTGAAGCGAATTTTGTGAAATCAACCAGAGTAATCAATGTTTTTTTTTTATTTTGTACAAGTGACAGGAAAGAAAAAAACCATTTGATACAAGAAAAGTTAAATGTCTATGTCTCCTGAATTCTTCTGACTTCTTTCAAGCGCCACAATGCCACCACTTTGGTTCTAAGCCCTCCATAATACATATGGAGAGGCAAAATAGACCCTAAAGTGGTCTATTTTGCCTTCCTAAAGTGGTATTTTAATTGAGAGAAAAGACAAGAATAGCTGAAAGCTATAAGACCCTGTTTGTGACCTATTTTAAAACATAACTTTTATTTTTATAATTAAGAGGAGAAAATGTGTGACCCCAAAAAAGTTATAAAATGACATCATTTCAGTTGTACTCAATGCTATGCCGTGGGTTTACAAAAGGGACTGACTACATATATATCATGGATATATGATCCTTATACGTCCAGGGTAGCCTGTGTCAGTGATGGTAACTTTGTAGGCACTGAATTGAAGCTTGGCTATCTTAAATTAAAGTTGCCCTCACAGTAGAAGAAACATTGTATCTACACTTAGCTATAAATAAACAGCTATCAGATCCACCAGTAGACTTGTATTTGTATCTAGCAGACAGCAGCTATTTCATTCAGCTATACTGTAATGCGGAACTGTGAACCTGTTTACAACAGATACCAAGCCTGTCCCTAATTAACCCTACATTTTTTTCAACAAGACAGGAGAATCCGTAGCAATATATCAAGGCAGTTTGTTTGCCTTGTACGCACTGCCTGTTAATGCAGACCCAACATGTTTTGCAGTGGAACAGGCATGGAACAGTGCGCCTGTTATTGCAGACCGATAGATATAAATTAAAACCAGAGAAAGTGTAGCTCCCTCAACATGTTTAGCTGTGGAACCGGCGTCATCAGAGGTCTGGAGCTAGCAGCAAAGTCTTTACTACTAGCTCAAAACCCCTGATGACGCCCGTTCCACGGCAAAACATGTTGGGCCTGCACTAACAGGCAGTGCATACTGCAGACAGACTGTCTTTATATATTGCTACAGATTCTCCTATCTTGTTGAAAAAATTTAGGGTTAATTAAGGACGGGCTTGATATCTGTGTGACACAGGTTCACAGTTCCGCATGACAGTATAGCTGAATGAAATAGCTGCTGTCTGCTCGATACAAATATAAGTCTACCGGAGAATCTGATAGCTGTTTATTTATTGCTAAGTGTAGATACATTGTTTCAGTTTACGGGCAATACCGTTTATAATATGTTGCTACTTGTTCTCAGGTAGAGAGTCTGATTGGACACTGGAAAGCACAGTGCTAATTTACAGCTAGATACCATTAATTTCAGTCCTGAGTCCTCTGGTAATTTAAAGACATACTAATATATTCCAGTCTGAGACTACTATTGCAACCCCTCCTATAGTGGGGTGACTTTAATTTAAGATAGCCAAGCTTCAATTCAGAGCCTACAAAGTGACCATCACTGACACAGGCTACTCTGGACAGATGAGGATATCTATGATACAGTATATACATACTCAGTCCCTTTGGTACTATTGAGGTAGCGATATAAGAACTGAGATGATATGTCATTTTAATAATTTTTTTTTGGATCAGACATTTTCTCCTCTTAATAATATAAACAAAAGTTGTGTTTTATTAGGTCACAAACAAGGCCTTTATAGCTTTTAACTATTCTTGTCTTTTCTCTATTCTTGTCTTTTCTTCCATAATACATGTAACCACACTCACTGTAATCCTTGCAGAAGAAGCAGCATGTGTCTCTCTAATCTCCAGAAATCACATTGTTTAAGAAAATCTAATTTTGTTACATCCTTCAGCTGTTCTTCCATGATCTCAACATGGCTTTTTGTGTGGGTAGACTCCATATAAAATCTGGCTTTTCATGTATATCAATTACTTTTCTGCTGTATTCTTTATACTCCCTAATACTACAAGGTCAAATGCATTAACTTGAAAATGAATCCTTCGCTTGTTATGTTTTGTCTTCTCTGACGCTTCCATGTCTGACAGTAAAAACACCTGCTTTTTACTTTAGTGATATTGTTATGATGTGGTTTTTATACTCTGAAATCCAGTATAGTGTATGAGTTTAACATGATTTTAATGAATGTTTCCACATTCTAGTGGTGATGCCACTAGATTAACTTTAGAAGTAAAATGTAATCCAGTTTATTCACTAAGTAGACATATGCACCCAGATCTTCTTACTGAGGTTCGTCACGTCACTTTTATTATTTGGTTCTTAGTAGATGCAGCTAATGTTGGAAAACTTCTAAGCATTAAACTGCCCTTCTTTGAAAAGCCCCCTCTTCTCTCGCATAGGGGGCCTATTATGTACTATACAATCTTTCTGTTGGCTTCAGAAGTTACCCAGGTGTTGTGGTTTTCTCCAAAGTGGATTCATTGCTTTGTGCTGCATATTAACGCTGGTTATAAAAGATAAAGGATTATGTTATAAGACTTTTCAATATAATTGTATTTCTATATCATCATCAACACAATCAACCGAATCTCTGATATTTAGATATTGATGGCCTGTCCTTAGCAGCTCATCTCCCATTGAATGGGAGTAAAGCTGGAGTACACTAGCTCTGGAAAGGGCAGAACTTAGTCCTTCAGCTCCATCCACTGTCCAGTTTAAAGTATTGTTGGTGGACCATAAAGCTGGTTGGTAAGGATGCCAGGTGCCAGACATCCAAAGATCTGATATTGAGGATCTATCCTGATGATAGGTTAACAGTATTTAGGCTACTGTCTTCAGTGTGGGGCCAAGCACTATATGATTCTATGACACTGGCTCCTTGACTGAAGCAAATAGACTAGGGGCAGAGCTGGAGGCAAAACTTGGAAACATTGAGGTAAAGCAGCAGTCACTGTAACCCAAAATTATTATACAATTTCCATGCAGCCGAAAGTCACCAGCACAGCCCTAGCCATCATACAAGCTCAATGTATCCCTATGGGTGTAAAAGTTACAGGCAACTTGCAATTATCATAATATTTCTGTCCATGATGAATTCTTATGATACACACTTAAAAGGGTATTTTAAAAAAAAAGTTCAAATATACACTTGTGTATTTCTGAATATTGTATTTAAAATGTTGCTTACATACCTTTCTTATATCAGGTTGTTGACCCCTATCTGCACAATAGAATGGTAAAGCCCAGGAATGTCCAACCTGCGGCCTTCTAGCTGTTGCAAAATTACAACTCCCAGCATGTCTGGACATCCTACAGCTATCAACCTACAGCAGGGCATGGTTGGAGTTGGAGTTTTGCAACAGCTGGAGGGCCACAGGTTGGGCATCCTTGGTATAGGCCATGGCCTAACTTAAACATGGCTGTTATGTGACACCCCACTGACATTCAGTAAGAAACAGTGTTACATGACATAAATGTGCTGTATAAGTACTGGGTCAGCACACAGGACACTTCCATGGGATAACTACATAGGACTTATAATAGAAACCATTGTGGCTATTACAACAACTACTTAGTTGTTTGTGTGTTTACATGGCTGCCTATTTGTAGGTGATTCATAAAGTGGCTGCCTGTGTCTAGATGATGTCATGTTATTAACCACCTCAGCCCCCCTAGCTTAAACACCCTTAATGACCAGGCCACTTTTTACAATTCCGCACTACACTACTTTCACCGTTTATTGCTCCGTCATGCAACTTACCACCCAAATGAATTTTACCTCCTTTTCTTCTCACTAATAGAGCTTTCATTTGGTGGTATTTCATTGCTGCTGACATTTTTACTTTTTTTGCTATTAGTCAAAAATGACCGAAATTTTTGCAAAAAAATGACATTTTTCACTTTCTGTTGTAAAAATTTAAAAAAAAAATACATTTCTATATAAATTTTTCTCTAAATTTATTGTTCTACATGTCTTTGATAAAAAAAGTCCAATAAGTGTATATTTATTGGTTTGGGTAAAAGTTATAGCGTTTACAAACTATGGTGCAAAAAGTGAATTTCGGCATTTTGAAGCAGCTCTGACTTTCTGAGCACCTGTCATGTTTCTTCAGGTGCTAGAATGTCAGGATAGTATAAATACCCCCCAAATCACACCATTTTAGAAAGAAGACACCCCAAAGTATTCGCGGAGGGGCTTGGTGAGTTCATGTATCATTTTTTTTCACAAGTTAGCGGAAAATGACACTTTCTGAGAAAAAAAAAAAAAGTTTCAATTTCTGATAACTTCTGGCAAAAAATAAATAAATCTCAGACGGACTCACTATGCCCCTCAGTGAATACCTTGGGGTGTCTACTTTCCGAAATAGGGTCATTTGTGGGGTGTGTTTACTGTTCTGGCATTTTGGGCGGAGCTAAATTGTGAGCCGCCATGTAAAACCTAAAGGTACTCGTTGGAATTTGGGCCCCTTTGCGCACCCAGGCTGCAAAAAAGTCTCACTTATGTGGTATCGCCGTACTCAGGAGAAGTAGGGCAATGTGTTTTGGGGTGTATTTTTACATATACCCATGTTGGGTGAGAGAAATATCTCTGTAAATTGTCAACTTTGTATAAAATTTTTTAAAAGTTGTCGTTTACAGAGATATTTTTCACACAAAGTATGGGTATATATAAAAATACACCCCAAAACACATTGCCCTACTTCTCCTGAGTACAGCGATACCACATGTGTGCCACTTTTTTGCAGCCTGGGTGCGCAAAGGGGCCCTAAAACCAATGAGTACCTTTAGGATTTCACAGGGCATTTTTACGCATTTGGATTCCAGACTTCTTCTCACGCTTTAGGGGCCCCTAAAATGCCAGGACAGTATAAATACCCCACATGTGACCCCATTTTGGAAAGAAGACACCCCAAGGTATTCTGTGAGGGGTATGGTGAGTTCATGTAAAATTTTATTTTTTGTCACAAGTTAGTGGAATATGACAAAATTAAAAACAAAAAACAAAACAAAATTAAAAAAAAAAAAAAACTATTTCCGCTGACTTGTGCCAAAAAATAAAAATTCTGTGGACTCACCATGCCCCTCACGGAATACCTTGGGGTGTCTTCTTTCCAAAATGGGGTCACATGTGGGGTATTTATACTCACCTGGCATTTTAGGGGCCCTAAAGTGTGAGAATCCAAATGCATAAAAATGGCCTGTGAAATCCTAAAGGTACTCATTGGTTTTAGGGCCCCTTTGCGCACCCAGGCTGCAAAAAAGTGTCACTCATGTGGTATCGCCGTACTCAGGAGAAGTAGGGCAATGTGTTTTGGGGTGTATTTTTACATATACCCATGCTGCGTGTGAGAAATATCGCTGTAAACGACAACTTTTTACATTTTTTATTCAAAGTTGTCAATTTACAGAGATATTTCTTTCACCCAGTATGGGTATATGTAAAAATACACCCAAAACACATTGCCCTACTCTCCTGAGTACGGCGATACCACATGTGTGACACTTTTTTGCAGCCAAGATGCTCAAAGGGGCCCAAATTCCAATGAGTACCTTTTAGGAGGGCATTTTTACGCATTTTTCTTCTCACGCTTTAGGGCCCCTAAAATGCCAGGGCAGTAGAAATACCCCACATGTGACCCCATTTTGGAAAGAAGACACCCCAAGGTATTCCATGAGGGGCATGGCGAGTTCATAGAAGATTTTTTTTTTGGCACAAGTTAGTGGAAATTGATTTTTTATAGTTTTTTCTCACAAAGTCTCCCTTTCCGCTAACTTTTGACAAAAAGTTTAATTTTTCATGGACTCATTATTGCCAGGGCAGTATAAATACCCCACATGTGACCCCATTGTGGAAAGAAGACACCCCAAGGTATTCTTTGAGGGGTATGGCGAGTTCACAGAAAAAAAAATAATTGGCACAAGTTAGCGGAAATTGTTTTTTTTTTTTTTTTTTTACAGTCTCATATTCCACTAACTTGTGACAAAAAATAAAATTTTACATGAACTCACCATACCCCTCACGGAATACCTTGGGGTGTCTTCTTTCTAAAATGGGGTCACATGTGGGGTTTTTGTACTGCCCTGGCATTTGAGGGTCTCCGCAATCATTACACGTATGGCCAGCATTAGGAGTTTCTGCGATTCTCCGTATATTGAGCATACGGGTAATGAGATTTTTTTTTTCCGTTCAGCCTCTGCGCTGAAAAAAAAAAAAAATGAACGGCACAGATTTTTTCATTCGCGTCGGTCAATGTGGATGAAAAAATCTCTGCCAAAATCAGTGACTGCGGTGCGGTGGGCTTGGCGCTAGCTACCTAACAAGTAGCTAGCTAACTGGCGGTGATAGGGGACCCTTATGCCCCATTCACACGTCCGAAATTCTGTTTGCGGAACGGAATTGCGGACCCATTCATTTCTATGGGGACAGACTTTGTCCCGCTCGGATCCGGAATTACGGATCCGCGCTTCCGAGTCTGCACTTCCGTTCCAGCAAAAATATAGAACATGTCCTATTCTTGTCCGCAATTGCGGACAAGAAAAAGCATTTTCTATATAGTTCTGGCAATGTGCGGATCTGCAAAATGCGGAAAGCACATTGCCGGTGTCCGTGTTTTGAGGATCTGCGGATCGGATCCGCAGATCGGATCCGCGGATCGGATCTGCGGATCCGTGAATCCACGGATCCGCAAAACACATATGGACGTCTGAATGGAGCCTTACAAGGGGTGTGATCAATGACAGGGGGGTGATCAGGGGGTCTAGATGGGGTGATCAAGGGGTTAATAGGTGAGGGGGGTGGGGGGGGTTAGTGTAGTGTTTGGTGCAACTTTACATAGTTACCTGGTCCTCTGGTGGTCGATCCCAGCAAATAGGACCACCAGAGGACCAGGTAGCAGCTATATCAGACGCTGTTACCAAAACAGCGTCTGATATAGCTGTTTGATGCGATTTTATTCGCATCTACATGGATCATCGCTGGCAGGCTGTAGCCGAACTGCCGTGCTGCGCTTCTCTGTGAACGCGCGCACGCGCGCGCGTTCACAGGAAATCTCGGCTCTCACGAGATGACTCGTCAACTCAGAGCTACAGGACCGCCCGCAGGACGCATCCCTGCGTTAGGCGGTCCTGTAGTAGTTAAAAAGGTCAACTGTAAAAAAAAAAAAATTACAAATTCAATACATACAGGGAAGATATGGAGAACAATGTTGTATGTGCTTCTACACAGACACTAACAGGCATGATGAGTTGCTGCTGCTGCTGCAAGCAGTAATACCGTATGTTCTGTATACATACAGTATCTTACAAAAGTGAGTTTTCTCACATTTTTGTAAATATTTTATTCTTTCTTTTCATGAGACAACACTGAAGATATGACACTTTGATACAATGTAGAGAAGTCAGTGCTTGTATAAGGGTGTAATACAACCACACACAATATTGACACTTTTAGCACAATTTGGCCATTTTCCCTTAGGGGTGTACTCACTTTTGTTGCCAGCGGTTTAAACATTATTGGTTGTGTTATTTTAAGGCCACACCAAATGTAAACTGTTATACAAGCTGTACACTGACTACTTTACATTGTATCAAAGTGTCAGATCTTCAGTGTTGTCCCATGAAAAGATATAATAAAATATTTATAAAAATGTGAGGGGTGCAATCACTTTTGTGAGATACTGTATGTGCTACATCTCAATAAACTACTATTCACCTGTTAGATACCTGAGCACAGGGGTGTTTCTGGGTTAAAATATTCAGGGCCTGTTTTGTATAAGGACTGTGGGGACTATAGGTGAGCACAATAAGAACTATGGGCACTATGCAGGGCATATTAAAGACTGGGGGCACTACAGCGGGGTGCTATAAGGATTTTGGGCACCACAGGAGGATACTATGAGGTTTAGGGGCACTATGAGGTCTGTGGGCACTATGGGGGTAATTTATGGATTAGGGGCACTACAGGGGGGGGGGGGGTCACTATAAGAACTGTGGGCACCATAGAGGGATACTTTAAGGTTTGGGGCACTAGAAGATCTGGAGGCACTACAGGGGCAGGTTAAGGAATGTAGGCACTATAGGAAGGCATTGTGAGGTCTGGGGACACAGTAAGATCTGGGGCACTACAGAGGGGGACTGTGAGGACTTGGGGCACTATAGGGGGCATTTTAACTACTATATAGGCAATATAGGGGGAATTTAAATTACTGGGGTAGTATAAGGGAAATTATAACTAGTGAGGGCACTATAGGGGACATTATAACTAGTATTGAGCAAATCGAGCTTCGGATCATAGATCCGAAGTCTATTCGGTCAAACACTTTGATTTTAATGTGGTCTCCATACAGCATTAAAATGTATTTCTTTGGTGGAGGCAAAATTAGTTTCAGCTGAAGTTACATGAGACTTTGGTGAATGAATTCAGTAATTACTTCTTCGTCTTTAAAAACATTTTAAAATTGCAATCTGAAGTAGGATTTGGTACAGAGGTACAAGCCGGTACCAAACCTGACTTCAGATTGCTAAGTTTAAAGGTTTTTAAAGATGCAGAAATGAATACTAAATTCATTCACCGAAGTCTTGCGGCTAAAACAATTTTCTGCCTCCAGGGAGGCAATACATTTTAATGCTGTACGGAGACAGTTCTTCGAACAGCATGTGACTTTGGATCTGTGATCCAAAGCTCGATTCGCTCAAGCCTAATTAAAAAGAGTCCAAACAAAGGAGGAATTTAAAGAGCCAGGATGGAAGTAGCTGAAACCAGAATAGCTCTTTAATATATTCAAAATGGCTCCTCATATTGCAATATCTGTGATAATCATCAGAGTGATCCCTGTGATTATTATTCAGAGGCAAAATGCTGTTAATTAAAGGGGTTATCCCATGATTAATGTAAAATATGACAATAAGATATCATATAGTACATGACAATCTCTTTCTATCAAAGCTAGAACCAGCCCTGTACCTCACATGGATCCAGAAATCGTCCTATTCACTGCTCTAATTGCTGTCCTACACCTATTTTAGACTAGCAGCTCAGGAGGTGTGTTCTTTCTGAAGAGGCGTGTTCTTTCTGCTGCAGCTCTCTCCCTGTAACAGCCATACCTTCTAACAATAGATATATGTGGTGGTAGTTGGAACCAAGGATGTGTGTCCACCTCAGCGAGGTGGATAGAGAAATAAGAAATAGAAAAAGTAGCTGGTGGTGTTATTCTGATGAATTGTATTGGATAATTCAATAACTATAATACATTTTTAATTACATGCGATTATAATAGCCTTCAGATCCTGGTACTGGTTTAAAAAATATAGAATATTTTTTGTGGGACCACCTTTGTAAGAGATAAATATGGAGGGTGACATACAGCCAACTAGAAATGGTGTATGCAGCCAAGGATAAAATAATTTAAAAAAAAATGGAAATTAATTTGTCATTGTATATTTAGTTTATTTAAACATTTTCTCAATTTATTAAATTTTTTTACATTTTCTTCTATATTTTTTGAATAACTCTTCATGTTGTGGCAAAATCAAAAGTGCAGTGCTATTATCTGTCAAATTAAAGACTGTGGGGGATATTTATTAAGACCAGCAATTTATACGCCGGTCTCAATCCCTCTGCGCTGCCGGCTGTGCGACATGCTTTAATCTATGGCAGCTCCCTTGCTGGCGGAGTTTAAGGCCATTTTCCACGCCATAAACTGGAAAATGATGAATGAGATGGGCCGACTGGCCAGCCCTTTTCCTTGCCCATGCCATGCCCCCTTTTTCCGCCACTCAGTGGCATGAGCTGGGTAAAGTCACAGATTTTGTCTTAAAATGCCTTTGTGACAAAATCTGTAACCTAAATACACCAAAAAGTGGTGTAAAACAAATAATAAATGACTGCCTATATGTATCAGTATATATAACCAACAAGACACCAACACCAAAAAGTCACCAATTCTTAACTCTGAAGCATCGGTGAGAGAACTCTTTTTCATCAGCTATTTTGCATGTATCTGCCTTTTATAGTCACATTGTCGTTTTCCTGTGTCTGCAATTAAGTCATGATTCTTATTGCTTTCCTTTTTTTAAAGATTACTGCTTAGCATGGCACTTGAAAGGAGCGGTCTTTAGAGAGCTGGGCATAATCAGTTAGTTATGCCTAAGAAGCATTGCTGACGCCCTTCACAATGTTCCAGAACAACATCAGTCAAAAGCCACTGCGAAATGTTTAGGAAATAAAGGCTTTGCAGGTCTATCTCGCATTCACTGAGAATAAAATGGCCACCAAGAGGCCTTTGGAAGACGAGCTGCCTCTTTGCTATTGTGGCTCTTTAGAACATCCACAGAAGGGAGGCTCTGAGCTCCGTCTCATTGTAACTAGCAGCATGTCCTCAATGCAGACTAGGTCACTGTTCAGACCAGCACCAAGCCTTATTGTGCTGTAAGCGGAGAGCGCGTTCTCTTGTTGATGTGAAAGGTCATTCTCCCACAGAGACTCCATACCTGAGCTTTTGTTAACAGGCGTCAAAAGACCCACAAAATTAAATTTATTTTCGAATTGCAGCTGAAAGCTGTTTGGGGCGTATCAAGGGATCTTTAACCTGTAAAATTCCATTAAACTTTTGTTCTTTGAATATTGATGCAGGAGATCTGAAACTGTTGGGAAAAAAAGACCCTTCCTATCCTCACAGTTTATAAAGTGTTAATGTGTAAGGGTAGAAATAATGACTTTGTCATTTTAGTAGTAAAGAATTTGCACGTTTAGGTGGAGTTAGTACAAAAGTTATGTTCATGAGGCTTTTTATTAAAATAAGATAATATCGATAAACACACAGCACTTCTATATAAAATCCACACACAACACTTCTATATAAAATCCAAAAACAACATTTCTATATAAAATACACACACAACACTTCAATATACAATCCACACACAACACTTCAATATACAATCCACACACAATACTTCTATAGAAAATACACACACAGCACTTCAATATACAATCCACACACAATACTTCTATATAAAATACACACACAACACTTCAATATACAATCCACACACAATACTTCTATATAAAATACACACACAACACTTCTATATAAAATCCACACACAACACTTCAATATAAAATCCACACACAGCACTTCTATATAAAATCCACACACAACACTTCAATATACAATCCACACACAATACTTCTATAGAAAATACACACACAGCACTTCAATATACAATCCACACACAGCACTTCTATATAAAATCCACACACAACACTTCAATATACAATCCACACACAATACTTCTATATAAAATACACACACAACACTTCTATATAAAATCCACTCACAGCACTTATATATAGAAGTGTTGTCTGTGGATTTTATATAGAAGTGCTGTGTGTGGATTTAGTATAGAAGTGTTGTGTGTGGATTTTATATAAAAGTGTTGTGTGTGGATTTTATACAAAAGTGTTGTGTGTGGATTTTATATAAAAGTGTTGTGTGTGGATTTTATATAGAAGTGTTGTCTGTGGATTTTATATAGAATACACACACAACACTTCTATATAAAATCCACACACAACACTTTTATATAAAATCCACACACAACACTTCTATATAAAATGCACACACAACACTTCTATATACAATCCACACCCAAAACCTCTATATAAAATCCACACACAACACTTCTATATAAAATCCACACACAACACTTCTATATAAAATCCACACACAACACTTCTATATAAAATCCACACACAGCACTTCTATATAAAATCCACACACAACACTTCTATATAAAATCCACACTCAGCACTTCTATATAAAATCCACACACAACACTTCTATATAAAATACACACTCAGCACTTCTATATAAAATCTACACACAACACTTCTATATACAATCCACACACAACACTTCTATATACAATCTACACACAACACTTCTATATACAATCCACACACAACAACTCTATATAAAATCAACACTCAACACTTCTATATTAAATCCACACACAACACTTCTATATAAAATCCACATACAACACTTCTATATAAAATCTACAAACAGCACTTCTATATAAAATACACACACAACAATTCAATATAAAATCCACATAAAAATATATACAATCGATTCTTATCATGGTGATTAATGGACCCATTAGACTGGTTGATTTTCATAGGAATGCTCGATCCTGATAACTGGCCCATATAAAACCAACAGCCAAGGAATGGGTAAACTCCCGTTTTGTCGGCTGATGGGCATCTTTCGTCAAGATGAATCAGCATAACTGAATGTGGGTGGAATGACTGCAACCTGCATTCAGTTTGCATCTGCCTGTGAAATCAGACCAGTGCAAGCGAGCTTTGATGGATGTGTTACTATCCATTGGCGCTCTTACTGCCGGGATATCGGGCAATTTAATACAGCACTAAAAATTTTCATGGGGAGATTTACATTTGCATAGTTATGCCATGGAAATTTAAAATATACAAGTCACTGTATGCATTGTATCCAGAATTATTGATAAGGTGCCCATGACCAGGCCTAATGAAGATGAATAACAACCAAACACTGTTTTGCATGGTCATCAATACAGTGAATATTCCATCTAAAATATTCCAGCTAAAAGCGGTCTCATGTACATATACTTTCCATACTTTTCTGCAAATAAATTGTTGATGATGAGCAAGAAGCATTTTCTTCCTCCATGAAAGGCATCCTCTGTGAGCAGTATACGTAGGGCTTCCTTGTACTGTTAGTGAATAGGTGTTTTGTATAGAGGAGGCCTGTGACCAAGAGGCGTAATCTAATAAAAGAAGCAGCATGGTGCAGGACTGCAGTGATCTCCCAGCATGAGAGAGATGGGAGGTTGGAGAGAGGTTACAGGTATCCTTTATCCAGCATGGCAGGAAAGCTCTAATGTCCTGCTGCTAGAAATTTGTCTGCAAATTTTCCTCATTGAGAAAAGTGACTGGGCCACTGAGAGATGGGTTGATATGATAACTTGATTAGTGCAAAGGACAGAATAGTTGGCGGCATAGTGCCAGCTCAAAGAACCCTGTGCTCCAAGTCCTTAACCTCTCCTCAGGAGACCACAGTTTATGTCTATTAATGTATCACCCCCTGGAATTTTACAAATGGGTTGTCTCTTTAGAGAGCGCTAAGTGATATTAACAACAACTACCCGGTGAGTATTGAATGCTTACAGATATGTCTGTGTGGGTAGAACTATAAGAAAGGGCGTACACAATTGATTATGTGTTTTCCATAACCAGTTGTAATTACTGTGCCTTGAAAAAGTACTCATACCCCTTGAACTTTTCCTCATTTTTTCACATTAAACCCACAAACTTAAATGTATTTTATTGGGATTTTATGTGATAGGCCAACACAAAGTAGAAAGTATGTGTGAAATAAAAAGAAAATGATACATGGTTTTCAAAAATTTTAATAAATAAAAATCTGAAAAGTGTGGTGTGCATTTGTATTCAGCCTCCTGAACTCTAATACCCCTAAATAAAATCCAGTGCGACCAATTGCCTTCAGAAGTCTCCTAATTAGTAAATAGAGTCTACCTGTATGTAATTTATTTTCTGTATAACTGCAGCTGTTCTGTGAAGGTCTCAGAGGTTTGTTAATGAATATTAGTGATCAAACAGAATCATATCATCCCAGACAGGTCAGGGATAAAGTTGTGGAGATGTGTAAAGCAGGGTTAGGTTATAAAAAAAATCCCAATCTGTAAACATCTCACAGAGCACTGTTCAATCCGTCATCTCAAAATGGAAGGAGTATGGCATAACTGCAAACCATGACATGGCCATCCACCTAATACTAACAGCCCAAGCAAGGAGAACACTAATTAGAGAAGCAGCCAATAGGCCCATTGTCACTCTGGAGGAGCTACAGAGATCCACAGCTCAGGTGCCAGAATCTGTCCACAGAACAACTATTAATCGTGTGCTCCACATATCTGGAAAGTGCGGTGTGCATTTGTACTCAGTCACCTTTACTCTGATACCCCAAAATAAAATCCTGTGCGACCAATTGCCTTTAGAAGTCACGTAATTAGTAAATAGAGTCCCCTTGTGTGTAATTTATTCTCAGTATAACTATAGCTGTTCTGTAAAGGCCTCAGAGGTTTGGTACAGAACATTAGTAATCAAACAGTATCATGAAATCCAAGGAACACATCATACAGGTCAGGGATAACGTTGTGGAGAAGTGTAAAGCAGGGTTAGGTTAAAAATAAAAAATATCCCAAGCTCTGAACATCTCATGGAGCACTGTTCAATCCATCATCTAAAAATGGAAGGAGTATGGCACAACTGCAAACCTACTAAGACATGGCTGTGCACCGAAACTGACAGCCCAAGGCAAGGAGAGCACTAATTAGAGAAG
Source organism: Bufotes viridis (assembly GCA_033119425.1). NCBI lineage: Eukaryota > Metazoa > Chordata > Amphibia > Anura > Bufonidae > Bufotes > Bufotes viridis. Next base: position 158,765,002 of record CM065592.1, on the reverse strand, counting down.
CATCCAAGATACCCATGGTCACTCTGGAGGATCTGCAGAGATCCACAGCTCAGGTAGTAGAATCTGTCCACGGGACAACTATTAGTCACGTACTCCACAAATCTGGCCTTTATGGAATAGTAGCAAGAAGAAAGCAAGCCATAAAAAGTCCAGTTTGCAGTTTGCCACACGCTATGTAGGGTACACAGCAAAAACATGGAAGAAGGTGCTCTGGTCAGATGAGACCAAAGTTGAACTTTTTGGCCTAAATGCAAAACGCTATTTGTGGCAGAAAACTAACACTGCACATCACCTTGAACACACCATCCCCACCATGAAACATGGTGGTGGCAGCATCATGCTGTGGGGATGCTTTTCTTCAGCAGGGACTTCAGCTGGTCAGAGTTGATGGGAAGATAGATAAAGATAAATACAGGGCAATCCTGGAGGAAAACCTGTTAGATGCTGCAAGAGACTTGAGACTGGGGCGGAGGTTCACCTTCCAGCAGGACAACAACCCTAAACATACAGCCAGAGCTACAATGAAATGGTTTATATCAAAGCATAGTCATGTGTTAGAATAGCCCAGTCAAAGTCCGGACCTAAACAATGTATGGCGCTGTGCTTGGTAGGAGGCTGCAGTGCTCGTGGTCTTTTCAAACAGCTGATCATGGCGGTGCCAAGAGTCTGATCCCCACCGATCAAATATTATTACCTGTCCTAAGGATAGGCCATGAATGGTCTACTCCTGGAAAAAACCCTTTCATATTGTTTTAATTGTTTGCGAGTCCCATAGCAGTGAATAGAGAGGATGCTATGCATGCTCAGTATGCTATTTAAGTTACTGTAGTAGCAGTGCTATACCAAGCTATTTATATAAATACAGCACAAGAACGGAGCTCATTACATATATACAGCACCAAAAGAAAGGCCATTACATGAACCAAGCTCATTACATGAATACAGCACCAGAACAAAGCTCAAGACATAGATATAACACCAGAACCAAGTTCATTACATGCAGTACAAGAACCATGCTCATTACATAAATGCAGCTCCAGAACCAAGTCCATTCCATAAATGCAACACTAGAACCAACCCTATTACATAAATATAGCCCCAGAGCCAAGCATGTCACATATATACAGCACCAGTACTACAACTCCTAGTATGGCCTGAAGAGTTGTAAAGGTATGCTGGGACAGGTATTCTCCATCTGGTTCAGACCATGATGAGTACTTCTCCAGACCACAAATTGTTTCTGCAGAGTTTTCCAGCCATATATTTAGTTTTTACCAACAAATCGGCACCCTACATACTAACATAAACACCTCTTACTGCCACATGCAATGCCTTGACTATAACAGCAGCATACAATGTGCCCCTGAATACAATCATGTCACACACTTTACCTGCTGAAAATAAAATGCCACAAACAGTACCCCTAATGGTAGTACTCTTTATAGATAGTGTCTCATGCGCTGTGCCCCCTGTATATATTGCCTCATGCTCTGTGCTCCCTATGTATAGTGCCAGGTTCTGTGCCCCCTTATAGAAAGCCTCTTGCTCTGTGTCCCAGTCTACATAGTGCCTCTTGCTCTGTCCCTTTTTTATATAGTGCCTCTTGCTAAGAGCCACCTAAATTGCAATTTGCTCTGTGCCCCCATAGTGCCTCTTGCTGTGTTCCCCCATAGTGCCCCTTGCTCTGTGTCCCCATATTCTTCTCCATGCCCCCAAATTGTGCCTCATGCTCTGTGCCTGCATAGTGTGCCTCTTCTACATGCCCCCATATGGTGTCTCATGCTCTGTGCCCCCAAATGGTGCCTCGTGCTCTGTGCCCCCATAGTGTTTCTCTTGTCTGTGTCCCTATACTGTGCCAGTTCTCCATGCCCCCATACTGTGCCCCATGCTCTGTGTCCCCATACTGTGCCTCATGCTCTATGACCCCATATTGTGCCTCTTTTCTGTGCTCCCATACTGTGGCACTTCTCCAAGCCCCCACACTGTGCCTCTTATCTGTGCCTCTTTTCCGTGTCTTCCATTGACTTTTCTGTGCATTGGGGGCATTACATTTGGCCTTCACTAAGTGTGTAGCATTGAACCACTTTTTTGATACTATGGCTATGTTCACACATTTGGCATATGTCTCGGGAGAACTCCCAGTGGAGGTCAAAGTTAATGCCCTTTTTTGTTTCTGTAGGGTTTGCATACCCCCTTTTTTTTTTTTTTACTGTATAGCAGTATGTGCTGTATAGCAGTATGTGCTTTCCTATAGGGAGGACCATCCCAGGAAAAATATACCATGAGGTATACATTTTTTTCTGCACTTTAGCCAAGAGAATATAGTAACATATGTGAACAGAGACTAACAGACTATGCTTTAGTATGTGTTGGGATACTATTTTCAAGTTTGAAGTGTCCCTGTACTTTGGGAAAACTTTTGATATGTCATAGTGACATATCAACCGTTTTGATTGGTGGGAGTCTGAGAGCGGAGACCCCTGCGAGTCGCTAGAATGAGGAGAGAGAAATGCTCAAATCTCTCTCTCATTGCAGGAGATGGAATAGAAACAAGCTGATAGACTTTCTATTATGTCCATTTCTTCAGTGAGGAGAGAGAGTATGCTATGTCTGTGCTTCTCTCACCTCGTTCTAGCAGGAAAGGCCATCGGTATCTGATCGGTAGCGGTCAGACACCATTTACGCCCACCCAACAACAGTTTGAGGAGTCCACTGTGCTCCGATGAGCGTTGCAGTCTCCTCACAGCTAACCATTTTATTGTGGCTGTACTTGGTATTGCAGCTTAAGCCCATTTGACTTGAATGAGACTGAATCCGACATGTGACAGATAAACGTGATGTCCCTGGCCTAGGAAAAGGCCACAGCCTCTTTAAACAGTTGATTAGTGGCAGCGCTGGGAATTGAACCCCCACATATTAGACACTGATGATGTAGCCTGAGGATAGGTCATCAGTATATGAATCCGGAAAACCTCTTTAAAATGGGAAATTATTAATTGTTTTGCATTTAATAGGCTAAATTTATCGAAAATAATTGATGTAAAATGTATAAAGACAAGACTATTAAGCAATACTATATATAGTTGAAATCTATAGTTTCTCTATATGATCGAGCAGGGGGATTTGTTTGAATGAGGCCTTCGTAGTTTGTTCATCTTTTTGTGAGACCATATAAAAGTAGGGCAAGTAAAAATATTGGCATGGTTCATGAATGATTTAGAAAGTTCCCTGAAGAGGAGAGTCAATTAAGTTCACATTTCTATGTTGCTAAACAACAGGCAATCCTAGGTTCAGTAACGCTCAAAAGGAAAATAAGACTACCCCTTGAAATGGTCCTTTGAGAAGGTACAAAGAAGCACAAAACAAAAGGCGGTTCTGGTAGTGTTTTCTCTCTCCTTCTATTATCTCCACTTCAGCATCTAAGAGCTGAAGTAAGAAGAGAGGTTGTTAATACGGAAAGAGGGAGTATTCGTTGTTCCAAGCTAACAATACTGCCTCATTTTGGTCAGCCTCATTACAGAATAATCCGAGATGCTTCAGGAACGTTCCCATTGATTATCATAAATAGCTGAAACATTCTTCCACAAACAAAGCAGGTTCCATCTGCCCATTACATGTCTTCACCTTGACTTTAGACGGAAAGTCACTCCTCCTGCACAATAAGTCAACTTGGGTATAAAAACATCAGCATGCTTCTTTCTGCATGTGCTTTCAGTGAAATATCAACATGGAGACCCCGATGTTCATTCATTGCTCCGCGCACGTCTTTTACTTCATTGAGCCCCATTCATTCCACTGCAATCTCTAAGTATGAAGAAATGCTTAAAATGTACAATTTCAATTTTAAGAGCTCCAAAACTACACCTTGCAAATCTACAGATCCTACTAATTATGTTAGTTCTGCTTCCTAAACTTTAGAACTTTAAGTGAGGTGTCCTAGAATTCACAAGCCATTAATCATGGACATCTGACACATCGTACTCCATCTGTCCATTTTAATTATTGGACGCTAATTGTCCAAAGTTGAGTGATGGTGACACATTAGGTAGATTTATACTCTTACCCACTCATCCATGTGACAGTGGTAAACCCATTGAGAGGGCATTACAGTATACAGATTCACAAATGACTGTAGGTGGTATAGCACAAAATCTCACTTTGAGTCTGTCATGATGTGTTTAAGGGGGTTCTTAATATGTTTCACTCTTATTTCTAGTCTTTCAGTAGTGATTTTTTACAAGTTATTAACCAGTGTTATTGTTAGCTCAGAATCTCATGACAGATATTTCACTATAAATGATTACCTTTGTCTTATTCGGTATAGGCAGGATTGGCATTGCTGTGAGCCGCTTAGAACCCCCCCTACTCAGGGAATTTCTGTTGCCAATAGACTCTCGGAGCTCTTCTCATGTTCATGTTCTGATCGTTTAGAAAGGCTATTCATTTACAGCTGCACAGTCCTAAACCAGTACAGAACAAGGTGAACCATCAGTGTTCTGTGCGGAAGAGTATAATGAGGAGGCAATACAGCTGACACTTGGCCACTATGACGGGGATCGGAGATAACTCCAATCCAAGTCATTTAACCCCTCAATACCAACTGTAACTTTTGAGCAGTTAGGCCCCATTCACACGTCCGTAATGTTCGTCCGCACCCGTTCTGCAAATCTGCGGAACGGGTGCGGACCCATTCATTTTGAATGGGGACGTGATGGATGCGGAGAGCACACACTGTGCCATCCGCATCCGCATTTGCAGAGCGCGCCGCTGATCTTCCCGCCGACGGCTCCTCAATAATATAGAGCATATCCTATTCTTGCCCGCAATTGCGGACAAGTATAGGCATCTCTATGGGGCTGGCAGCAAGGTGTGTTGCGGATTCGCAACACACTACGGATGTATGAATGGGGCCTTAGACAGATGGAATGGGCTCCCTCCATCCTCCAACTGGACCTCTCGTGAGAAAATACCTAAGGTACACAATAAGTAATTCATCTTTCCGTTTACATCAGAATCTTGGGAGGATGAGTTCAGGGGCTTGGGCGTGGTGGAGTAAAACATTTTTGTGCAAAACTTTTTATGATTTGATCCTGGTCACTAGATTTATCAACTAAGCCTTTTTAGAAAGTTCCAAGAAAAGGAGCAGTTGTAATCCAATGGGTGGTGGTGGGGGTTCAACAGCTAAATCAGCAACCAAAACTAGCTTTTTAGTTTCAGACGAAGTACTAAAATTATGGTGGTAGTCGGGCATTTTTTTTTAAACAAATATTTAGTTATATTAACCCGTTAAGAACCTGGCCTTGTTTGGTACTTAATGCTAGGCATAACTTTTTTATTTTCCCATTAACATAGTCATATGAGGGCTGATTAAAGTGATGACATTTTAAAGGGTTCTCTGGGCTTTTTGGAAGATATTCAAAAATATTAAATATAGGTCATCAATATTAAAAGCCCAGAGAACCCCTTTAACTTTATTCTCCAGGTCAATAAGATAATGGAGATAGCAAATATTTATGGTTTTATTTTGTTTTACTATTTTTAAAACCTAAAAAAAGCCACCTTATTCTGACACCCAAAAATTGCTTTTATTTTCTGTTGACAGAGGTGTGCGAGGGCTTATTCTTTTGCAATGAGCTATAGATTTTATTGGAAGTGTGTGGTCCACACACAAAATCGCCAGAGGGTGGATTTATTAGCAACCAGGGTGCCGAGAGCTCTCTGTCTAGCCGCTTAGATGCTGTGGTCGTCCTTGTTAAAATGTCAGGATCACATTTATCTCTGATCCTGGCAGTGAGAGCCGGATGCCTGCAGTATAATGTAGACAGCACCTGCATGTGATGTACAGCACACATGGAGCCGGAGCCCACACCATTGCCATGATGTACTGTTATGACATGGAGTGGGAATGACCCTGCTGATGTAACTGTTCATCATAGAGCGTGAAAAGGGTTTTCCAAGATCTTCATACTGATGACCTATCCTATTCTCTGGATAGGTCATTAGTATCTGATCGGTGGGCGTCCGATACCTGGGACTGCCACCAATCAGCTTTTTGAGAAGATACCAGCACTTGCCAAGAACAGTGTTGTCCATTTGATAGCGGCTGTGCCTAGGATCACAGCTCAGCCCCATTCACTTCAAAGGACTTTAACTGTGCCTAGGTCATGTGACCAATGAACGTGATCAGGGAACGGATGGGGAACTAAATGTGGCCTGGGAAAAAAATAGTAAAGGTGGCCCCATGTTGTAGGTAAGTCCAAACTGACAAAATGCGGGGCAGTGTAATTAGGCAGGGCCAACAGAAGAAGGCAATACCAGCAATACCACAGTGCAGAGCAATAGACCGCCCCAGCTGAACCAAATACCACAGTGCAGAGCAATATACCACCCCAGCTAAACCAAATACCACAGTGCAGCAGCACAAAATACTGCCACCTGCTGAACAGTCGTCAACTGTATCACTGTCCTGAGGACATAGATACAGTTCAATTCAGGAGGACACCTGCGGCTGCTGGCCAGGTACATAGGAGAGAATCAGATCATTATGTACCTGGCTGGCGGCCATGAGGAGGGCTTGGGTGGCCCTCCTAGGCATCGGCCCACCGGGAAATTTCCCTGTAGGGTCTATGGCCAATCCGCCCCTGAATGAGATATCACATGGCCTAGGGAAAGATGTGAGAAGAGCTAGCGCCAGTGCCTTTTCAAACAGCGGCGGGGGTCTAAGGTGTTGGATTTTCAACATTTAGATACTGATGACCTATTCAGAGGAGGTTAATGATGATGATATGCATCATGTTTAATGGTTACTGATCCTTTAAAGCGGTTATCCAATCCAAAAAAAAGCCCCCCGTATGCCGGACCCTCTTGCTGAATATATTTACCTGGCTCCCTGCTCCCTGCGCCACTCGGGGAGCCGGGTAAGTATATTCAGTGTGGAGGGCCTGGCATATGGGGGGACATTGTATAGGATTGGATAACCCCTTTAAATACTGCAGTGTTCTTTGACTTCATGAACATCAGTTGTTAGTTGAAGACATCAGTTGACATTTAATTAGTTATGGCTAATCTACCTATTATCATCCTTATTTAAGGGTTATGATTATTTCCAGTCTATAGTTGCATTTCCTAGGATGCAGATCTCCAGCAATAGGTAAACAGGGATGAGGGATGTTCTGTGAGTGAAAACAAATCTTGGATTAGAAACACTTATTACTGGACTGTTTCTCTCCCAGTGTGATGTTCCCATTTCCCATGTCCTCACGCTCCAGATGATAAGTATTAGAGAAGCCACTGAGTGATGATATGAGCATTTTGGTAACACAGATGCCTTCAGCTGAACAATAAAAAGTCATGAGAAAAACCATTAGTCATCTGTGCACAAATACAAATCTAATTTGCTAGATGGTGACATTTTGCCAAAACCCATTGGAAGCAGCAAGAGAACAACATTCACACCTGCAAGTTATTATGGAGCCGATGAAATGCATGGATTTATGTGTAGATTCAGTGATATACAGAAAAGAAATCCGAAACAACCTGGGCTTTTCAAGTATGTCATCTGACATAATCTCACTTATATGTACACACATAGGAATATTGCGAATGTGATTATTGGGTGCTCTAAAGAGAGCCATAAAAGGAAATGCAGTGACTTTTTTTGTATTTTGTTACATTACAGCCTTAAGTTCAATGTTTTGCTAATCTTTTATGTGATGGATCAGAACACAATAGTCTAAGTTGGTCAAGTAAAATGAGAAAAATATATAAATAAAACTATTGTTTAGAAATAGAAAACAGAAAATCGGCATGTGCATATATATTCACCCCCTTTGTTAGGAAGCCCATAAAAAGCTCTGGTGCAACCAATTACCTTCAAAAGTCAAATAATTAGTGAAATGATGTCCATCTATGCGCAATCTAAGTGTTACATGATCTGTCATTACATATACACACCTTTATTGAAAGGCCCCAGAGGCTGCAACACCTAAGCAAGAGGCATCACTAACCAAATACTGCCATAAAGACCAAGGAACTCTCCAAACAAGTAAGAGACAATGTTGTTGAGAAGTACAAGTCAGGGTTAGGTTCTAAAAAAATATAAGGAGCACCATCAATTCTATCATAACCAAATGGAAAGAACATGGCACAACAGCAAACCTGCCAAGAGATGGCCGCCCACCAAAACTCACGAACTGGGCAAGGAGGGCATTTATCAGAGAGGCAGCACAGAGACCTAAGGTAACCCTGGAGGAGCTGCAGAGTTCCACAGCAGAGACTAGAGTATCTGTACATAGGACGACAATAAGCCGTACGCACCATAGAGTTGGGCTTTATGGCAGAGTGGCCAGAATAAAGCCATTACTTTCAGCTCAAAACAAAAATGTATGGAGGAAGGTGCTCTGGTCTGGTGGGACTAAAATTGAAATTTTCCGCCATTAAAGAAAACGCTATTTCTGGTGCAAACTGAACACATCACTTCACCCAAAGAATACCATCAGCAGCCGGGACTGGGAAACTGGTCAGAGTTGAGGGTAAGATGGATGGTGCTAAATAAAGGGATATTCTTTAGAAAAAACCTGTGCCACTCTGTGCGTGATTTGAGGCTAGGATAGAGGTTCACCTTCCAGCAGGACAATGTCCCCAAACACACTGCTAAAGCAACACTTGGGTTGTTTAAGGGGAAACATATAAGGGAAACATCAAAGACCAGATCTCAATCCAATAGAAAATCTGTGGTTAGACTTAAAGATTGCTGTTCACAAGCGCAAACCATCCAACTTGAAGGAGCTGGAGCAGTTTTGGAAGGAGGAATGGGCAGAAATCCCAGTGTAAGATGTGGCAAGCTCATAGAGACTTATCCAAAGCGACTTGGAGCTGTGATTCTACATGGCTCTACAAAGTATTGACTTTAGGTGGGTGAATAGTTATGCACATTGACTTTTTCTGTTATTTTGTCCTATTTGTCTTCAAAGTTGTGGGCATGTTCTGTAAATTAAATGATGCAAATCCTCAAACAATCCATGTTAATTCCAGGTTGTGAGGCACCAAAATACAAAAAAAGGGGGTGAATACTTTTGCAAGACACTGTATGTCATTGAATTCCTCATAATATTTTCATATTTGTATGTGACTTTTCATATTTGTATGTGACAGTTTTTCTTTATATTTGCACATTTTGTCCTGCTATCTTCACTTCAACTCTCAGCTGTTTGTGTTGACAGAGGTGGACTGGCCATAGAGTCTACAGGAAAATTTTCCAGTGGGCTGTGCAAGCCCTCCTCAAGGCCACCGGCTGTGAACATATCAGTCTGATACTCTCAGCATTAATTAATGCTAGGTGCATCGGGTACTTATGCACCTGGCCGGTTCCACAGCAGCCCTCCTGAATTCGATTGTATCGCCGTCCTCAGGACAGTGGTACAATTGAATACTGCGGCTGGGGCTGCAGTATTTTGTGTTGCACTGTGGTGTTTGGTTCTGCTGAGGCAGTACATTGTTCTGCACTGTAGTATTTGGTTCTGCTGGGGCGGTATTTTGTGCTGCCCATGGTATTGTTGGCCCTGCCTACTTCAGTTGTCCATACCTACTTGTGTTGCCCCTCCTTGTATCTCTCTTGGACCATCTAAAATGGGGCCACTTTTAGTTTTTTAACTTACCAGTCTGCCCCTGGCTGCAGATATGTTATTTTTTCAAATTCTTCTACAGTAAATTGGTATAATTCTCTGCCACGCTGATATAGAGTAGAGTTGCAGCCCGGTCCTGGTCACTCTGTTTACAAGGCTGCAAGCTCACATTATATTTTCCTCTCCTCACCTTACCATCTTCAGACTGTCTGGAGGGAAAGAATCAGTGCTGATTGTACTGTGATCTCAAGACTTTACCAGTTAGTAAGTTCTCTCTACAGACATACAAACAGTGTGCAATTCCATGTTTGTGTAAGGGTGGGTTCGCACTAGTGTTATGCCATTCTGTTATAGGTTCAGTTTATAATAGAATATAATGAAATGGCCAGGCGGAATGTAAAATGGAAGCCTTTAAGAGGCATTCCGTTTTGCTCTGGTCTAATAGCAGTCTATGGGCAAGCATAACGGATCCGTCTGGTTCGGTCCTGTCGACAGGTCTTTTTTTCCCGTCCTGCATAACAGAAACCAAACAGATCCGTTATGCTTGCCCATAGACTTCTATTAAGACAGAGCAAAATGGAATGCCTCTTAAAGGTTTCCATTTTGCATTCCGTTATAAACGGAACCTAGAACAAAATGGCATAATGCTAGTGCGAACCCACCCTAATCTATTCATTTTAGCTGTAACCTTTCTCATTCTCTATTTTTTTAAGAAGTTTTCTTTTGTAAAAGTAGTAAAACTGTAAAACTATATATATATATTTGGTGTTGCTGTAATCATATTGACCCACAGAGTAACGTTATCAAGTTAATGATGCCGCAAAATGAATGTTGCAACATTTACAATTCTCATCCCCCAGAAAGAGTTAGGCCTCATGCATACGACCGGTGTGTGTTTTGCGGTCCGCAAATTCCGGATCTGCAAAACACGGATGGCGTTCGTGTGCGTTCCGCAATTTGCGAAACGCACCGGGTGGCCCATTATAAGGATGCCTATTCTTGTCCTCAAAACGGACAACAATAGGACATGTTATATTTCTTTTGCGGGGCTACGGAATGGAGCAACGGATGCGGACAGCACACGGAGTGCTGTCCACATCTTTTGCGGCCCAGTTGAAGTGAATGGGTCTGTGCCCGAGCCGCAAAAAATGCGGCTCGGATGCGGACCAGAACAACGGTCGTGTGCATGAGCCCTTAATAAAAGTTAACTAGTAGGTTATGTGTACCCCATAATGGTTGCTATTAAAAACTACAACTTGTCCAGCAAAAACCAAGCCTTCATATGGCTGCATGGATGGAAAATAAAAAAACTATAGTTCTTGGAATGGGAGGATGAAAAATAAAAAAATACGAAAATGGGGAAGGGGTTTATCAACATTGTATGCAGAGTTGCTTCATTTTCATGTTTAGATTCATCGAAGCAATAAAAACTATTGGTTGGAAATGTGACCATATCTTTCAGGTCTTGTTCTTGTAGTGTTTTTTTCAGCATTTTTAAAAACAAAAAGTACCACACGTTGAACTAGCTTTTTTATGGCAGTTTTCGGCAAGCATTTTTGGCATAATAATTTTTTTTTTTGTGTTTGACATTTTCTATATTTCTATATTTTCATGATGTTATTAAAGTCTTATAGAGATTTCTATGGGTAGAAATCACTATCAAAAAACACTATCGCTAGAGCATGCTTTGAGACGTTTTTCTAATAACTAAAGAATGAACTTTGCCATCGTGGCTCTAGTATGTTTTCTTATTAGCCCTATCAGTAATATTCATTTCATTTATGCAGTCTAATTTAAGAACCATCCTTAGCAGCCAGATATAGAGTGACTTTTGAAAGGTCATAGATGTGTCACTTCCCGATGCCTTTGCTACCCTTATATTCTCTTTGACGTGAGACCCTCTAGTGTGTGTGTGGGTTTAATATTTCATGTGTGTGGGTGGTTCCATATTGGTTACTACTGGATATGAAATTCTGGTTCGGGCATTTTCTATTTCATACTGAACCAATTAAGTATAACCAAGGTTAAGACATCATAGTTTGTGCATGAAAGTAATTTATACATTAGAATAGTTTATTCATTGCATGAATATTATTTACGGTACATAAAAGGGGATACATTCATTTATATAATAACTTGTAGTAATTGGATTAAACCTGACAGTTCCATGCACAGTAGGGGAATGCCTCTGTGTGGCTCTTTTATTCTCAGGATTGGGTCCCAGAGATCAGACATCATGGTGTTGACATATTTTAATGATATTCTTTTACTTTATAAAAAGGGAATAACCCTTTAAATGAAATAACAATTCTGGAGCATCATATAACTGTCTTGTGTTATTTCTGAATAAATCTGAAACAGGGTGTTACTATTCCCCATAGAACAGTCTGATACTCCGAGCACTGAACTGGATAGTGTGACACTATGTATGGATGCACTCTCAGAAGGTAAGCTGCAGTCGTCAATTTAGTCATAAATTTCTAGGTGTTATAACAGGAGTAACAATGCAGAGTTCTAAGGAAAGATGCTCCATAGTTATTATTACATGGGGAATAAAGCAATAACACAACCAAGATCAATAGTGTTATATAGGTAGCAGCTGGGCAACCAATATTCAAACCAGATTCACAATAGGATGGTGGCCTTACAAATAATACTTAACTTTTATTTAAACCATAATAAAATATAGCCCAAATAAGTTAAATGGTATACTTAATACTCAATATTGTAATTGATTCCAGTGGAACGGTCTTACCGCCTGCATGGTACGCGGTACTTGGGGGTCCCAAACCACAGAGTCGGGTGTCTTATCCTAATCGCCCTTACTTGGCCTTATCAGGGCGAGTGCTCTACCTGGGCGTTACAGTATAGCAGAGGCCAAGTAGGGGCAATTTGGGGAATAAATGGGGAATACTACTATTTACTAGAACAGACATGTCAGGAGAGTTGACAGATCATCTTTAAAATGGTTGTGCCACAAAAAATATTCAACATTTTTCAAACCAGCACCTGATTCTGAACAGTTATTTCAATTTTATGTAACTGAAAATTTAATATAGCCAATGAGCTATTCAATAATGTATCCATATAGCGCCACCTGCTGTTTGTTCTTTTCCTTATTTATTGTCCACCTTACTGAGGTGGTCGCACACGCTCAGTTAAAATCTTTAACTGTCACCAACCATAACTTCTGTTAGAAGCTGTGGCAGTTACAGGAAAAGAGATACAGCAGAATGGACACACCCACTGAGAAAGGGCACACCCCAAAGCTGCCAGCCTGAAATAAATCTACCAGAGCAATTGTAGCAATGAATGGGAAGATCTCCAGACCCATGTGAGGCACAGGTCTGGTTCTAACTTTGTTAGAAAGAGATTGTCATGCCGTATATTATGTCTGATTTTCATTTTTTACATCAGTCATGGAATAAGCCCTTTAATTCTGTTGCTATGAAAAAGTATAGTAGGGTATGTTTGTAAATTGTTATGCAAAATAGCTTGAGAGGCCCCAGTCGTGTCAAGCTTCATCACATGGCATAGCTCCTATATATAGCATGGCATGGCAGCAAAATCTTTAATTATTTTAATTACTCTTGTGTTTTCTGATTGTTTTTACCCTGCAAAATATAGAAATAATATTTTTCTTCTTGGGAACTGTGAACAAGCAGGTCAGCTATTTAAAGATTTTATTATTCTAATGATTCTTATATGAATACCTGTTACTCATATGAGCTTCATATACTGTATTTCTATATCAGTGAGCCATCCTGCACTGGGTATTTATGTGCTGATGAGCATCAGGTCTCTATGAGTCTAAGACCCATTGGTCCATCTAAGTCCACATTCAAAACTATACACATGCCATCTCAGGGGATTATTTTCATTGCATAGTAGTAAGTGACCAATGTAGAGATGCTTTGTGTAGCTGATAAAATTGGCATTAGTATTTTCTTTAAATGTTGACGGTAGAAATTAGATTCAGACAAAGGGTTAAAGGGGTATTCCCATCTTGAGAGTACCCATCGGCCATAGGTGACCGGGGGTTATGGAACCAGCCGAGTCGGCTGCGCGGCTTCCATAGAAGTATATTGTGGATTGCAGAAACAATGTGGCACAGTGAGCTACACTCTTTCCATAACTCAGGATCTACAGAGACATTGAAGCTTGCTGTGCTACATTGTTTCTGTGGCTCCTCTTCACTTCTGTGGAAGTTCAGGAAACAGCTGTCCTCTGGCCACCGCATACAACGAGTATTTCCTATGAATGGCTGAGATGGGAATACTCTTTAAACTTTAATCTGACTTTTTGAGGTCTTAATTGTGGTTTTTATCGTTACAGTAAAAAGAAGTGTACACTGGCACACTATATCTGAGATCACACTGGGGGCAATGTAAAATCTAAAATAATAGCTGGTTTATTAAAATAGAGATAAAAAGTTACCCTTAGTAGTAGGATGAAATATAGAAAAAACAAACAAACATAGAATCAACATAAAATAAATAACACACACATGTATCCAAATGTATCAGCAGAGAGAGCCTCTTATCTAATTGCACCTAATCAGTGAGTATAAGGATTATGTGCTTGGTAAGTCAATTGGCAAAATCCACTCAGTTGGTGGTATATACTGTATCTTTTGTATAGTCCCATACAATTGAGCAATTGTGCAGTCTCCTAAAATTCATCCACTATTCAAATGTGCCGAATAGCATTGCACGGTAAGCCCATATGATGGTAACAGGTCAAAGAGGTACCAGTGTGATATGGCAGATCAAAGGTACCAGTAATGCCTGGGGATTTTTTATTAACACAGTTAGATAGTTGTAGTTTTGATGCCACATATATGATTGTCAATTTCCCGTGTGTAGGAATTAATAAGTCAGCTTAAGTGGACCAGTGTCTCTGGCGGCATCCCACCATGCACAGATACTCTGGCCGCTGTTACCTTTCCTGGAGCCTTCACGGATTTGATCCGCTCTCGGCCCTGTGTATGGTAGCGTCCCACGTGGCTCTGTAGTGAGCTGCTCGGTCGTCAGAGAACAGGCGGGAGCCGATGTATCAGTCACTATTATCCCGTCGGTGCTGTGTGCGCGCGAGGCAGCGCGTCCCACGTGGTTCCTATGATGGTATGTTCGTGCATACACTGGCCAGCGTGGATAGGTTATTCAGGGAGAGAAGCGCTTCACAAAATTAATCTAAGTTTATTCCAACATGGGAATATGTGGGTACAATCAATAAGTTTCACCAAACGCGTTTCGAAGTCTTGCTGACTTCTTCATCAGTGGCCCCCTGTGTGATCTCAGATATAGTCTGCCGGTTTACACTTCTTTTTTACAAATTGACGTTTGATGGAAAATATTCTAAGTTCAGAATTTGTCAGGCACCATTCTACAGAATTCCTGTAGATAGATGTAACTATTTGAACTGACTGTTTAATGGTGGCAACAGAAACAGTGCTGACATTTGTGACCAAGTCCCTATATATCAAAGGGTCAAACTAAGAATCTAGACCAATGATGGCTAACCTTCGGCACTCCAGCTGTGGTGAAACTACGACTCCCAGCATGCTCTATTCATTTCTGTGGAGTTCTGAGAACAGCCAAGCAAGTGTGCATCTTGGGAGTTGTAGTTTTACCACAGCTGGAGTGCTGGAGGTTAGCCATCACAAATCTAGGCAATGTTTGTGCTTTACAAATTGGCCCAAATTAATGGTATGAGTTCAATAAGACATTATTGTAAATAGAGCCAAAATTTGTGGCATCTAGTGCTCGAGAAATCCTGTATGCCTAGCTCGCCAGAGAGTGTGACTTAACAGTTTGTGCCAAAATTGTGCCACAATTCTGGAGTAGAATTCTTTCACAACCTAAGCTATCCAATAGTTGGTATATAGTCAGAAAAAAGTGTCTATCTCTGCATTCATCATCCAGCCTGAGCCACTGCAATAAATCTGATGCATTTCTAGATAGCCTGTCTAAGTTTACGCCATATATAGGAAAAGTAAATTTGCCCCAGTGCCTTTTTCACACATTTTCATATTCAGGATTTCGAAAAGTGCCCCTATGTAGTTTTAAGTAAGTGTAACTATTTTTACAACATTCTGTGATCTCACAAACCTAAATACTCCATAACATGACAGATGGAAATCTATTACATAAAGCTTTCTAAGAACGGAAGAATACAGGACAAATTTAGCGCCAGGACCTTGGTAAGTGATTTTTCTTTTGCATGTGGACCTTGGGCAGTTAGGCCCAGTAGAAATGGTCATATAGCAGTACCCAAATGACATTACCATACTTTGGTTCCCATAAAGTATTGACACTTACAAAAACTCTAGTTCTTATGCAGCAAGTTACTTAGAATCACCTATTAACCACAATCATACCTGGCAGCTGGCATATACTGGTGTGGCCCACCTGAAATGTTTCACAGTCTCTTCTGCGACACAGATGTTAAAATGGCATACGTTGTGGAGACACTTACACGTTTTAGGCATCTTCAGGGGCAGGCTTGGCATTTCTAGGGCCCCAACCAAAGTTGTGTCTGGGGGCCCTAATCAGAGACATTTTTTGTATAGAAAAATACAATATTTACCCACTATTGATATTGGGGCAGCAGACTTGTACTTGTATTATAACCAATGTTATTGATATTGAGGCACAGTGTTTGCCCCAATATCAATATGAACAGTTATGTACAACCTGGTACTAGACTGCTGCCCCTGTGCCCCAATATCCATATAAATGGTTATGTGCAACCTGGTACTAGTCTGCTGCCCCTGTTCCCCAATATCCATATAAATGGTTATGTACAACCTGGTACTAGTCTGCTGCCCCTGTGCCCCAATATCAATATAAATGGTTATGTGAAGCCTGGGACAAGTCTGCTGCCCCTGTGCCCCAATATCAATATGAACAGTCATGTACAGCCTGGTACTAGTCTGCTGCCCCTATGCCCCAATATCAATATGAATGGTCATGTTCAGCCTGGTACTAGTCTGCTGCCCCTATGCCCCAATATCAATATGAACAGTCATGTTCAGCCTGGTACTAGTCTGCTGCCCCTGTGCCCCAATATCAATATGAATGGTTATGTACAGCCTAGTACTAGTCTTCTGCCCCTGTGCCCCAATATCAATATAAACGGTCATGTTCAGCCTGGTACTAGTCTGCTGCCCCTATGCCCCAATATCAATATGAACAGTCATGTTCAGCCTGGTACTAGTCTGATGCCCCTGTGCCCCAATATCAATATGAATGGTTATGTGCAGCCTGGTACTAGTCTGCTGCCCCTATGCCCCAATATCAATATGAATAGTTATGTACAGCCTGGCACTAGTCTGCTGCCCCTGTGCCCCAATATCAATATGAATGGTTATGTACAGCCTGGTACTAGTCGCTGTCCCTTTGCCCCAATATCAATATGAATGGTTATGTACAGCCTAGTACTAGTCTGCTGCCCCTGTGCCCCAATATCAATATGAACGGTCATGTTCAGCCTGGTACTAGTCTGATGCCCCTGTGCCCCAATATCAATATGAATGGTTATGTACAGCCTAGTACTAGTCTGCTGCCCCTGTGCCCCAATATCAATATGAACGGTCATGTTCAGCCTGGTACTAGTCTGCTGACCCTTTGCCCCAATATCAATATGAATAGTTATGTACAGCCTGGCACTAGTCTGCTGCCCCTGTGCCCCAATATCAATATGAACGGTTATGTACAGCCTGGTACTAGTCTGCTGCCCATGGCAGCAAACTAGTACCAGGCACCGTTCATATTGATATTGGGGTACAGGGGCAGGCTGCAGCAGACTAGTACCAGTGTTTATATTGGGGCAGGCAGCACGGCAGGCTACTACCTGTAGTCCACTTCCAGTTCCACAGACTTAGGGGCAGATTTATCAAAACTGGTGCAAAGGAAGACTGGCTTAGTTGCCTATAGCAACCAATCATATTGATTCTTTAATTTATCAAAGGAGCTTTAAATAATTGAAAGGTGGAATCTGATTGGTTGTTATGGACAACTAAGCAAGTCTTCTTTTACACCAGTTTTGATAAATCTCTCCACACTTTGGCACAGCCTCTGTTGCAGAAGCAGAGCAGGAGCCAACCAACTAAGACTGAGCAGACAAGACACATCGCCTGAACAGTGGACTGTGATGTTGTTATGTCATGCGCAGTGTGCGTCACTGCCCCGGTAATGGTTAAAAGGACCCCCACTGGAAAGGGGAGATTGGGAACTCAAAGTGGCCCTGAAAAAGTACTAAAAGTAGCCCCATGTTGTAGGCAGGCCCAAACGGTATTCAAATTTATACTCCCAATGAAAAGCCATAGACATTCAGGCCACCCTCAAAAGACGGAATTAAAAACCCCGCCCCCCCGGTCCCACTAAATCATGCCCCTGTTAGGCCACGCCCTCTCTCACTCTGCAGCCAATGGGGATTTAAGAAATTAAGGTAAAATCAACTTCCTGTCAGCTGCAGGGGTGGCAGGGACGGTAATTTTCTCCCTGCAGCTCACGTTCACACAGCACAGTGCTACTGTCTGAGAGTGAGCTGTTCAAAAGGACATCCCTGCGTCCGTCCAGGCCCTGCGCCAGATAGAGAACAGGGAGTCTGAAAGCCGGACTGTCTGGCCTAAAACTGGACCTGTGGCCACCCTACATACAACACCAGGGCAGACTGGGCTGGTGGCCTGGGAGCAACAAATGAGGCAGGCTGGGCTTGGGCCAGGGAGACAGGCAGGCAGGCTGGACCTAAGGGCTCATTCAGACGGCCGTATGCTGTCCGCAAAAATGCGGATCCGTTTTTTTGCAGATTAGATGCTGTCCCTTTCACTTCTATGGGGCCCTTTTCTGCCATTGCACGGCTCAGCCAAAAAAACGGAACATATCCTATATTTGTCAGTGAAAATCAGGACATGGCCCTATTGAAGTCTATGAATCAGCAAAAAAACGGAATGCAATCCGTTTTTTTTTTTTTGCGGACATGCTGAACTATCCACCAAAAAAAACGGACCCGCATTTTTACGGACAGCATACAGCCGTCTGAATCAGCCCTTAGTCTGAGGCAGGTTAGAGCAGTCGCTAAAGGACAGCAGAGGCTGGCTGAGCCGTTGAGGTGAAGAGTTAGCCTGGCCCTATAAATGGAACCTTCCTTCCTCATAGATGATGGACTCACCACAGACTCCTGCCCTGGCTGCAGTGCACGTGGGATCATCTGGATGCTGAGCTAAGCCTACGGTCATGTCCGCAATCAAGGCTAAGCTCTGCATTGGCAGTATGGCAGTAAGACATATCTTTCAGTTGCTGATCTGCGCCTATATCGGACCGAAATAGCGCTAGTCGTCCTCTGCCCATCACTGTGTGTCAGCACCAGAAGTTCCCAGTGGTAGTTAACGCTGGGAGCTTCAAGAGCTGCTAACAGACGGACCCTGTGTGGGGGGGGGGAGATTCAGGCGGTCCACCTGGAAAATTCTTGGTAGGACATATGTTCGGTTTGTCCCTGACAGCTGGCAGGCGGCATTTTCCTAGTTTCCACACGGACACAGATACAGCTGAAAGTTGTGGCTCTGACAGGTGGGTGCCCCATGCAATAGCGTGGTTTGCGTGGTGGTAAAGACCGCCACTGTCCATTATCAAATAAAATTCAAAATGGTATGGACAGGAGAAGAAAATGACTGGTGATTCACTATTTACTGCAGTTGATCATTTATTTCTGGCCCGTGTTCAAGACTTCACAGTGACAAACCCTACGGGGGTCATTTACTAATCTGAAATATGCCTATATTACGCCAAGTCTAAAAAAAGGGGGTGTGGCAGGAAAAGAGATGGGCCGGCACGCCCATCTCATTCATCATTTTCTATACCTGGTTTAGGTGTACAAAATGGTCTAAATGTATGACAGCTTGGAAGCCGTCTTACATTTAGAAATGGCACTGGATGTGCCGAAGTTATGGAGAGGCTGGCGGCTCTTTATAACTTCGGTGATCCATTGCCAGCTGTGGACCTTTATTAAACCGGTCTTATGTGCCCATAAATGCTTATTTATCCTGTAGAGTCACAGATCCGAGCAAACTTTAGTATGTTAGTTTTGGGTAAACTTTTGGGAACCAACAATCCCTTTAAAAATGCTTACCTGCATTTTGCATGTAAAGGTGAAAATACACTCTCCAGGCTTTCTTGCCTACTGCTCCTGCAGGATTTTTCTTAGAATGGAGTTAATATTGGTGCTGAGCAGCATGATTGATGGCAGTGTGCCAACACAATCTGAAATGTTAACCAAAGTGTTAGGGCATCCTGACTCAAGACATTCTGTAGATAGTGTTGAATATTCAAACCTTAAGATAATATTACCGTGCAGGTGTCCCATGAAAATGTGCAGAGGTTGGTGCTTTTTCTGTCACTGTGCTGTCACACCAGCGTGGGATTAAAGTGCTGCCACATGTATCTGTCAGAAAGGGCACAGTGGCAGGTTTTAAGTTACAGTGTCAGATATGTGAGCAGCAGGCATCTGCTGAGAGCAACGTGCGTGCGTGTCGCTTAGGCCCTGGTCCTGTAACTGGAAACGTTCTCTGGATTCTTGTAAAGGGCCCTGCACGCTCTCACTTGCCCTCTGCCCTATTTACTGCCTTCTTTAAGAGGTGTCACAAGATAGGTATAAGACATCAGCATTAGAAACAGATAGAGATGACAAACTATTAGACTATAAGACGCCATTTAAAATTGTGGAAATGTAAAATATATTACACATGAACTTGACTGTATCAAAATAAATTCTACATAATAGTTGTTTGCAGTAAACATATTGCTAAGATCACCACCAACATCATAATTGTGCTTTTCTTCACAGCTTTTATTGCATATTGATGTACTTTGTGCTTGCAGTTTGAGTTCTCCAATGTTACTTCAACACTTGCTTCTTTCTTTCCCTCCTTTACCATTCTATTTGCCCCTTTTCTTTTTTTGGGTCACCCTTCTGTTATGCTTGCCTATTATATATTGTTATTAAATACAGTAGCAATGCTGGGGCTTGTTGAGTTCTGGCATTGAAATGGCAGATGCATCATTTGGACCCATCAATGGATTTTAGTTGTCGTATAGCAGAGAGCTCATTGAAAGTGTACTTTTCATTTCAGGTGGCTTTTCAGAATAATGTGTTTGTACTTGAGGAAAAATACTGTACCTGACCATAACATGACTTGTGTCTAGCATTTTGTAGCAATTTTACTCCTCTGTGGTTGCAGTTTCTAACTGTAATTTTTTCTTAAATTCGTCTCCAGAGTGGAGACTAGCTGTGGTGTCTCCCATACACAGCATACATAGAAGACGAGATCCTGCTTTACCATATCTCTGTAACACAGCCTCAAAACCAGCAGCACAGAGGGCATTATGCAGCAGTATTGAGTAGTGTAGCTGTGAATCCATCTCTGGAGTGAAGCAAAACACTTACGAGATGCAGCAGCAGTGCCTTTGTGTGTTTCTGCCTCCGTATCCCTCCAGTAGGTTACTCTTTTATATGCCCCTCCCTTCTTCATAGACTCTTATGGCATCTGTATGAACTTCTGAATAAACATTTCATCTGGTAAATTCAGCTTGAGACAGAGGGGAGGAGCTGACAAATGGAAAAATAGGCTTTTTTCTCTAATATGATATATTACAAAGTTCCTTAGCTTTGAGGAAAAATACTGTATCTGACCATATCATGACTTGTGTCTGGCATTTTGTAGCAGTTGTACTCCTCTGTGGTTGCAGTTTCTAGCTGTATTTTTTCCTTAAACTCGGCTCCACAGTGGAGACTAGCTGTTATGATGTCTCCCATACACAGCATACATAGAAGACGAGATCCTGCTTTACCATATCTTTGTAACACAGCCTCAGAACCAGCAGCACAGAGGTCCTTATACAGCAGTATTGTGTAGTGTAGCTGTGAATCCATCTCTGGTGAATTCAGCTTGAGATAGAGACAAATGGAAAAGAGGCTTTTTTCTCTAATATGATATATTACAAAATTCCTTAGCTTTGCTTGTACTATTAATTCATAGAAAAAAAAGATGTAAATTATAGGTGCTTTTTAAACGGAGTGCTCTGTCTGACCATAGAGAGCTATGAATGCAGATTTTATATGGATGCACACCATCTACTAGGTTCTCTTCGGGTCTAATTTCTTTGATCTGTACAAAAAGTGCAGTACAGGAAGAGCATGACCTTGCACCTTTAATAGCTGTTGGTTGAGCGTTCATACAGTTGACAGCTGTTCCTCCCAACGTAGCCATACACATGCATGCTCGGTTTGGCCGATATCCAGTTTTCAGCTGCCCATATCAAAAAAGCTGCATCTGGAGTGGTCCCAACTCCCAAACCCCAAAGCAACCTGATTCTACAAATATTGGCTGTTTTTCATCCTGTTATACGATTGCAATCATTCCTACTCAGTAATAAGATGAAGTCTGGATTCTGATATTACATTAGTTGTACTACACTAAAAAACCTCTACATCATGGCGGCTAGTTAACATTTTAGCAATGCCACAATATATCTCTTGTGGCTGCGAAAATAAACTAGAAATGAAGTTACACTTACTAGAATGCATGCTAATGCTCACTAATGTCTACAGGCAGAACAACTAAAGGGGAAGTGAAAAGGACAAAGAGGGGATTGCTCAGTCAATCTGATCCCACATTTTAATTCCCTTGGACACGCTAGGATAACTCAATCATTGATCTTCACTGATCATCATTCTATAGCAAATGACATTTTTAGGAAATGAATACCTTTTTATTGAATTTTCACTTGCTGGATGAAAGATTCACTTAAGAACCGTTGACAGGAATGATGACAACTACAGATAACAATGTTTCACTGACGACTGATAATTTGTTATCTCCTCCTTGTGGCAAATTGCTTTCCACCTTTCACAAGAAAATCGTGTTCAAAAACTCTGTCCCAAGGCCACCAAAGTCTCAGACTAGAGTCCCCAATCTAGAGGCTTCTCCCATCTGAACAGAAGGATCTCATAAGCTAATGCAAAACATTATATTTATATAGATGCCCATTGAGGACATTGTAATATGCAGAAGTGCAGATCCTAAAAAATGTGGTGGAAGTTTTACAATGTATGATGAAAGCAGAATGTTTTGTATCTATACCTTTAAATGTCGAGTATATAAAGTCAAAGAAGACCAGTTTGAAAGACCCAGGCTGTGGTTGCTCTTGCGGTCTATCATTAAGACTTGGCACATGGCTATAGGGATGTCAGGTGCTCATGGAAGCCTTGAAACTCTGTGCCAGGTCATGCTGATACTCTACAAATAACAGGACGGGCAGTCTCACTCTCTTTCAATGGCAAGTTGAGCCTTGATGCTTGTGGGCTAGCAGGAAAGAAAAGATTTGTTGCCACGTAATTAGGATTAGTATACTGAAAGGATTTTAATGCTGCGGTAAATATTTTATCACGTACGCTCATTACATAATTTCCTTTTTACTGCAGACATTGTTGTATAAATGTCTTATAAGAAAGCCACCATGTCTTGTCATTTGATAGCTGCAGATGTAGGAAACGGTAATGTCACACTTAATACATTAAATACAAGTTGGCAGTAAATTTGAAATTGACACTTTGAGGTATTGTGCAGTAGTACAGTATTGATTACCTATCCTCCGGATAGCCCATCAATATCAGATTGGCGGGGGTCCGATAAGCTGTTTCAAGGGGTCAAGCTTGTAGCAGCAGTGCAGTGTAACTACAAGTGAACAGGATGAGCAGGAAGAGCATTGCACCGATGCTACAAAGAGTAAAGAAGACACATCACTCGCACTAGCACCAGAACCCCTTCAAATAGATAATGGACAGGGGTCCCAGGAGCCAATCTGATATTGATGTGCTTAGGATTGGTCATCGTAGCACTGCACAGCTTCTTTAATATCCCAAAAGCCTTTGAAAAGGCCAAGTTAAAGTTTGCTGCAACTGTATATTTAGCATGTTAAGTTTCAAGTTAATGCTTGCTACATCTAGCGTTACTAAATATGGCTTTAGTGCATATGTATACAACAATAGCTGGTGCTAAATTTTAGCAAGCCACCCCCTACCCTTCCTACAGGGTCTTAAAGGTACTTTACACAGGTCAATGATCAGGAAGGAGCGTTCCTAGGAACGTTCCTTTCTGATAGTTGTCCTGTCCAAAGGTGCCGGCCCTTTCATCGGGTGAAAGCATCACTGGTGTGGTCACCTGAACCATCGTTTCTGGTCAGCAGATTGTGCTGTCTACACTGTAATCTGCTGCCCTGAAGCCATGATTATCTACTGGGACGAGCGATCGGATGTTCACGTTCCTTATTCTATGCTGAATTTCAAACAGGAAAACCCTAGGTCACTGAACACAAATCACTTCCAGTAGAGCTTTAGATGCTTTCACAGGTAAATAGAGACAGAAGAGGCAACACGTGCTCACCTGGCTTTAAGCTGACCCCCTCCCCTTCGTCAGCACTCCAGCCCTGAAGCACAAACCTTTCCACAAGCCCTTGTTTATCTTTTAACACTATGATAAAAAGGATTTAGGTATCAGGTAATGAGCACCCGCAGGCAGAGGAGGCAGCCAGCCATTCTTTGCTTGTTTAGTCTTAAAGGAAGATCTTTTTTTTTTTCACTGGCTGAACTCTGTCACTCAACACAGCTCCACTAAGCCTGGGTAGGATTACACCCACCAGCTAACTAAGCCGACTGAAGGGTCTCCCAAACATTATGGCCTTTTAGCTATTCCCAGTGCAAGTCTTCTGGCAGCTACTGAAGTAACATAGGGAAAAGTATTCACTTTCACAGCCCCACCAGAAATCATTTATCTCTGCTTACTGCTGTAAAATAATTACACCTATGGTAGACTATGTTGACGAGGTTTTAAATTTAAGCCATGGACTGAAATATTCCACTATCATAACATTGAACTGATAGCTTTAATCCATTGACTAGGGTGGTGTTTCATTTTTCACTAATTGGCTCCAAAATGTAAATCTACGCAACCAAGACGGCTTGTAATGCATTTATAGGTCAAGTGAAGACGTGTTTGGTCATCATCTAGAATTTGCAGTCTAGGGTTGAACAAAGACCAACAAAAATCAATAAAAAGAAGATTTAGACTTTTGCTGAATGCCTTTGAAATCTAATGCTTATGGGTCAAAGAGGGCAAGTATAGGCAGGGCATGAGTGCAGCTTGCTGAAATAGGGCCCATTTTACTCAACATAATAGTAGACTTTTAAATCAGAGAGTGTAATGCATATTAAATTATTTAATAATACAAAAATAGAAATAATTTCAGAGTGTGTTTCATACAACTACACAGGTCATTGTCTCTTAAATTTGTGGATGGGACATCATAGGTAGTTAAGAATATAATCTTCTAATTAGACTATAAAGCTACATTTCATTAAAGGTGTTTTTGGCTTCATAATATTGATGGTCTACCCTTAGGAAAGCAACATAGTAACATGGTTTATAAGACTGAAAAAATACATCTGTCCATCCCGTTCAGTCTGTTATCCTGAAAGTCGGTCCAGAGGAAGGCAAACAATCCCTGTGAGGTAGAAGCCAATTTTTCTCACTTTAGGGGGAAAAATCCTTCCTGACTCCAATCAGCCAATCAGAATAACTCCCTGAAGGGTCATCAATATCAGATTTATGGGGGTCCAACTCTCGGCATCCCCACCTATCTGTTGCAATGTTTCAGCATGTGCTGTTGCCTCGCCATTGTTTCCACTGCACGCTGCCTACTTACTAGTGGCCATTAATAATGTGAACTAGGAAACCCCCTTCACAACCAAGCTTTCTTTTTATTGTTTGAATGCATTTGAAATTGGAAGTATCTCTGCAAATTGTCTAGTTACATATTTATTGTTTTGTGTCTACAGCTCCTGTGTACATCTGTATGTCCCCATGGTTATTAGTAGAGATGAGTGAATCGAAGTTGACGAAGTGGAATTTGATCCGAATTCCTCACGCTTCGTGGTAACGAATCACATTTTTTCCTAAAAGGGCTGCTGCACGTGTGAGGACATGGAGCAAGGAACTCTGGGAAGGCGGCATCACTAATAATGCCATGCATGCAGCCAATCAACAGACAGCCCTGTGATGTCACAGCCCTATACATAGCCTCAGCCATCTTGGATTCTGCCATTTTCCAGTGTACTTAATGCAGGGAGAGATGTCAGCAGGTGCTAGGGACAGTGCTAGGAAAGACTTCATTGTGCTAAAAAAATATTTACAAGTTCGGGGAAAGATTATATTCAAGGTGTAGGGAAAGGATAGGGAGGAATCATTCCACAGCATTTATGTAGAACAGAGTTTAGGAGGGGAAGTTACAGCCTGGGTAATAGGAACAATCCCTATTACACCTTGCTGCACTGACTGGGCACCCAAATTGCCATTATACATCTGTTCTAAAGCCTTTTGTGGAGTGTATAAGTGGAAAAAAGAAAAATATATTTGCCGTTCAGCGGTTCAGTTATATGTTCTAAAGCCACTTGTGTCATGTATAAGTGAAAAAAATAAGGGCCTATTTGCCATTCAGTGGTGCAGTTATATGTTCTAAAGCCTTTTGTGTTGTGTATAAGTGGAAAAAAAATAATGGCTTATTTGCTGTTCAGCTGTGCAGTTATATGTACTAAAGCCCTTTTGTGGAGTATATAAGTGGAAAAAAGAAAAATATATTTGCCGTTCAGCGGTGCAGTTATATGTTCTAAAGCCTTTTGTGGAGTGTATAAGTAGAAAAAAGAAAAATATATTTGCCGTTTAGTGGTGCAGTTATATATTCTAAAGCCTTTTGTGTCGTGTATAAGTGGAAAAAAATAAGGGTCTATTTGCCATTCAGCGGTGCAGTTATATGTTCTAAAGCCCTTTGGTGGAGTGTATAAGTGGAAAAAATAAGGGCCTATTTGCCATTCAGCGGTGCAGTTATATGTTCTAAAGCCCTTTTTTGGAGTGTATAAGTGGAAAAAAGAAAAATATATTTGCCCTTCAGCGGTGCAGTTATATGTTCTAAAGCCTTTTGTGGAGTGTATAAATAGAAAAAAGAAAAATATATTTGCCGTTCAGTGGTGCAGTTATATATTCTGTGG
The DNA here is from genome assembly GCA_033119425.1 of Bufotes viridis. Taxonomy (NCBI): domain Eukaryota; kingdom Metazoa; phylum Chordata; class Amphibia; order Anura; family Bufonidae; genus Bufotes; species Bufotes viridis. The sequence continues at coordinate 158,738,279 of CM065592.1, read as the reverse complement.
TAAGGTGCAGGGTGCCGTCCTAGATGGCAGGTACGTGTCACCGAGGTTCATAGCCTCGGTGAGGTAGGAGCAGTTTGTTGATGTCAGTAGCAGGTAGTGCTACCGACACATTTGCTAAGTAGCATGGCTGCAAAGCCGATCCGGGCCGGCTCTTACCGGGAGCAGCTAAAGTGTAGGGTGGGTGGCTGCTCCCCATGGCCCAGTCCTGGTTTTGGGCTGGGTTTATAAACTCAGCCAGCACCACCAGCTGGGAGAGTGATTGTCTTGGAAGCTGCTGCTAGTGGTGTGGAGCTCTCTGGGGTGGAAGGACGTGCCCAGCAAGGAGGCGTGCAGCCGTCCTGGAACCCTGAAGGAGGATTGTCCTGCGGCTGGGCTGACAGCCAGGTGCGAACCCGCACATCAAACCTGCCAGGTGAATGGAACCTGTGTTTGGACATTTTGTTTTCCCCTTCATTTGCTGATGGGTGTGACTTAACACCAATTGACTTTCTGCTGTTATTTTGATACAAGTGTGAATAAAACACTGTTTTCCGCACCTTCTGGACTCCCTGTTGCCTCTATACTGCACCCGCCGTCTACCAGAGCGACTCCCACATTTGGTGTCGGATGCGGGCATGCGCAGTGAGGCTGGCGTAACGCCGAAGTTTTGTTTTCCAAAGTGAATGTCATATGTTAAACCAGCAAAGCTACAAGTAGGAATTGCTGGCAACATGGAGGCGGCTGTGAAAGCTCTTATAGAGGCTAATGTGCAGCAGCGGGAGACCAACCAGCTACTATTACAGCACGTGATGGCTTTGCAAGCGACTGGAGCCTCTCACCGTGCCCATGATGCCCGGAAGCGGTCCGTGCAGCAATTCCCAAGATGACCCCGAGGATGATGCTGAGACCTACCTGGCAGTCTTCGAAAAAGTGGCCGTGAGGGAGAAGCTGCCCCGTGACCAGTGGGCTGAGGTGGTCGCTCCGTTCCTGGCTTCCGGACCCCAGCAGGTGTTTTTCGACTTGTCGGACGACCAAGCGGCCGATTATGACACCGTGAAAGGAGAGATCCTAGCCAGACTGGGGGTGAACGTGCTGGTCCGCGCTCAAAGAGTCCACCAGTGGAACTTTAATACGGCTGAACCCGCCAGGCCGCAGTATTATGAGTTGCTGCACAGGTTGCAAAAGTGGCTGCAGCCTGAGGTTCTAAGTCCGGCTGCTATGCTGGACCGTCTGCTGGCTGACATCTTTTGGAGGGCCCTGCCTTATCCCCTCCAGCACTGGGTTGGCCAGGCGTCTCCAGTAAGTGCCCTGGAGATGGTCGACCTGGTGGAGCGTTACGAGGCCACCAGAAACCTGCAGGGGAGTTTTGCTGGGAAGGGACCAGCCAAACCCCGGAGGCCTCCCCAGTTCCGACGACCGGCGACAGAGAGACCTGCACGGAATGTATCCCCTGCGGATCCGCCTCCCGTGGTATGCTGGAGGTGTCAGGAGCCAGGCCACATCAGGGCCGACTGTCCGCATCAGAGTGAGCAGATGGATGTGAACTACGGGTATCGCCACTCCCTGTATGCACGGAAGCTGTGCGCAACTGGCACCTGTGAGGTGCAGGACAATAACCACCTGTGTCAGGTAGAGGTGGGAGATTCTCTGGCGGTGGCCCTGCTGGACTCCGGGAGTTTAGTCTCCCTGGTAAGAGCTGCCCTAGTACGGCCTGCGGAGTATACCGGCCGTAAAATCGGGGTCCTATGTATCCACGGAGACTTAAGAGACTACCCCACTGCATTAGTGACTTTGTCCACAGCGGCTGGTAAGTGGACCCACGAGGTGGCTGTCACTACCAAACTCCCATACGAACTGATACTTGGGAGGGACTTCCCAGGTTTTCCAGCGCTGTGGCCGGCAATAAAGGTATCTGAGGGACCCGAGACAGGGGTGACCCTAGTAGAGTGGCCTGATACCACTGGAAGGCCAGAACCCTGGGAGCCCGAGTCTGAAGGGCCAGCGGTAGGGGTGACCACTGCTCCAGCGGTAGAGGGGAGACAACCCCACTGAGTGTAATGGTGGGAGACACGGAGGACTTGCCACCGGGACCTGAGTTGGCAGACCTCAATGTCTCCGGGGAAAATTTTGGGACCGCACAACACCGGGACCAAACCCTAACCAGGGCCTGGGAGAATGTGCTGGAAATTGATGGGAAACCCCAGAAACCAGGGGCTGAATTAATGTTCCCACGATTTATTGTTCTTCAGGATATGTTGTATCGGGTGAACCAAATCCGAGGTGAACCTGTTGAACAGTTGGTGGTGCCCACAGCATATCGCAAGCTTGTCATGGAGCTTGCCCACCAACATGTTCTTGGGGGACACCTGGGGTGGCAGAAAACCCAGGACCGCATACTGCAGCGGTTTTATTGGCCCAGTGTGTTCAAGGAGGTAGAAAATTATTGTAAGTCCTGTCCAACCTGTCAGATAACTAGCCCCCAACCTCATTTCCGTAGTCCTCTGGTACCTCTGCCAATTATTGAAGTACCGTTTGAGCGAATCGCTATGGATTTAATTGGGCCTGTACCAAAGTCTGCCAGGGGCCACCAACACATTCTGGTAGTTCTCGACTATGCCACTCGGTATCCGGAGGCGGTGCCTCTGCGACATACCTCAGCTAAGCTCATTGCCAAGGAGTTAATGGAAATGTTTTCCCGTGTGGGCCTGCCAAAGAGGTTCTGACAGACCAAGGGACCCCTTTTATGTCCAAAGTAATGAGGGAACTGTGTAAATTGTTGCGTATAAAGCAGCTACGGACGTCCGTTTACCATCCGCAAACAGACGGTCTTGTTGAGAGGTTTAACCAAACTCTAAAAAATATGTTAAAGAGGGTGGTGTCTAGAGATGGGAAGGACTGGGATCTGCTTCTGCCCTATCTCATGTTCGCAGTGCGAGAGGTGCCCCAGGCCTCTACTGGGTTCTCGCCCTTTGAACTGCTTTATGGCAGACACCCTCGGGGCCTGTTGGATATCGCCAAGGAAGCATGGGAACAACAGCCTGTCCCCACAAAAGTGTCATTGAGTATGTCGCCCAGATGCAGGAACGGATGGAAAGGGTGTTGCCGCTGGTCCGGGAGCATATGGAGGCAGCGCAACAAGCCCAGAGTAGGGTGTACAATCGTCAGGCTCGAGTGCGGGACTTCAATCCGGGAGATCGGGTTTTGGTTCTGGTACCCACCCTTGACAGCAAATTCCTAGCTAGGTGGCAGGGCCCCTATGAGGTGATCGAGAAGGTAGGGAAGTAAATTACAAAGTACACCAGCCAGGGCGGCGCAAGCCGGAGCAGGTGTACCACGTGAATTTACTAAAGCCGTGGAAAGATAGGGACACGGCCGACGACCACAGCCCCCGGCCAGGGCTTCTAGGTGAAAAGGGTCCAGCCCCACAGTTCGAGGCCTGTGAAGCCGTAACCACGGTAAAATTGCAGACAGCCTGTCTTCCAAACAAGTTCAGGAAGTCAGGGAATTCCTCAGTCGGAACACGGATGTGTTCTCGGACCTCCTGGCCGCACGTCCCTCATCCGACATGACATCGTCACTGAGCCTCAGGCCAAGGTCCGGTTAAAACCATACCGGGTACCCGAGGCTCGGCGGCGGGCCATCGCGGAGGAAGTGCAATTAATGTTGAAGCTTCGATGTCATTGAGGAGTCGAAAAGTGAGTGGGCCAGTCCCATAGTCCTAATACCCAAGCCGGATGGGACGTTGCGGTTCTGCAACGACTTTCATAAGTTAAATGAAGTGTCCAAGTTTGGCGCGTATCCCATGCCCCGGGTAGACGAGCTTGTTGAAAATTTAGGACAAGCCCGTTATTTTCTGTGCTGGACCTCACTAAAGGGTACTGGCAGGTACCCTTAACGAGTCGGCTAAGGAAAAAACCGCGTTTGTTACCCGCAGGGCCTGTATCACTACAAGGTGTTACCCTTTGGCCTGCATGGCGCCCCCGCCACCTTCCAAGGTTAATGGACATAGTGCTGCGACCACATCGTCGGTGCGCCTCGGCCTACTTAGATGATGTAATCATCCACAGCACCGATTGGGAAAGCCATTTGCCCAAAGTGCAGGCGGTAGTGGATGCCCTGAGGAAAGCTGGTCTAACCGCCAATCCAAAGAAGTGTGCGATTGGGTTGGAAGAGACCAAATACCTGGGATATGTCATTGGGCGGGAGTCATCAAGCCTCAGGTAAATAAGGTAGAGGCAATACGGAGTTGGCCCCGACCGGTCACCACCAGGCAGGTAAAGTCGTTCCTGGGGATTGTGGGGTATTACATGAGGTTTGTGCCCCACTTTGCTACTATCGCTTCGCCATTGACAGAGTTGTTAAAGGGCGTAAGACAGGGATGGTCCGCTGGAATGAGCAGGCGGAAAAGGCTTTCTCCGCCTTGAAATCGGCCCTGTGTGGGTCCCGGTTTTGGTGACACCCGATTTCAGGAAGGATTTCGTAGTCCAGACCGACGCCTCTGAGGTTGGCCTTGGTGCGGTACTGTCGCAGGAAGTCAACGGGAGGAGCATCCTGTTGTCTTCCTCAGCCGCAAGCTCACCCCAGCAGAGACTAGGTACAGCATAGTCGAGGAGAGTGCCTGGCCATCAAGTGGGCACTCGAGGCCCTCCGTTATTACCTGTTGGGCAGAAGCTTTCGCCTGGTGACCGACCACTCCCCACTCAAGTGGATGTCCCAAGCCAAAGAGAGGAATGCCCGGGTCACCAGGTGGTTTCTGTCCCTACAGAATTTTAAATTCACGGTGGAGCACAGAGCGGGCCGGTTATTAAAAAATGCAGGCACGCTCTCCCGGGTACACTGTTTGTCCTGTGTCCACCCCCTCAGGGGTTGAACAAAGGGGGGTATGTGGTAAGGTGCAGGGTGCCGTCCTAGATGGCAGGTACGTGTCACCGAGGTTCATAGCCTCGGTGAGGTAGGAGCAGTTTGTTGATGTCAGTAGCAGGTAGTGCTACCGACACATTTGCTAAGTAGCATGGCTGCAAAGCCGATCCGGGCCGGCTCTTACCGGGAGCAGCTAAAGTGTAGGGTGGGTGGCTGCTCCCCACGGCCCAGTCCTGGTTTTGGGCTGGGTTTATAAACTCAGCCAGCACCACCAGCTGGGAGAGTGATTGTCTTGGAAGCTGCTGCTAGTGGTGTGGAGCTCTCTGGGGTGGAAGGACGTGCCCAGCAAGGAGGCGTGCAGCCGTCCTGGAACCCTGAAGGAGGATTGTCCTGCGGCTGGGCTGACAGCCAGGTGCGAACCCGCACATCAAACCTGCCAGGTGAATGGAACCTGTGTTTGGACATTTTGTTTTCCCCTTCATTTGCTGATGGGTGTGACTTAACACCAATTGACTTTCTGCTGTTATTTTGATACAAGTGTGAATAAAACACTGTTTTCCGCACCTTCTGGACTCCCTGTTGCCTCTATACTGCACCCGCCGTCTACCAGAGCGACTCCCCACAATTCTAAAGCCTTTTGTGTTGTGTAAGCGGGAAAAAAATAAGGGCCTATTTGCTGTTCAGCGGTGCAATTATATGTTCTAAAGCCCTTTTCTGGAGTGTATAAGTGGAAAAAAGAAAAATATATTTGCCGTTCAGCGGTGCAGTTATATGTTCTAAAAGTCCTTTGCACGTCTAAATCTGGCTGGTCAGGGGACTGGAGACGGGGCGCCTAGATTTCACGGCCACTTGAGCCCTGTGGGGGCTGAACTGGAGGAGGAGGACATTGGGGCACAAGCAATGTGTAGCGAAATGGGTCTTTTTACACACAGGTGACAGGAGAGGAGGAGCAGGAGTAGCAGAGGAGGCAGAGGAGACAGAGGACCCAGACACACCGTGGCAGTATGCAGTGGAGAGGGAGGCAGGGAGTCCCTCCGAGTCACTTGAAAAAATGGCCTGATGCATGCTTGCTTGCGTAGTGACTTTTGGCTCTCCACCTTATTGGACCCTCACTACTGGTCCAAAATGGGGGCCTTTTTTACACCCGCTGAGAGGGAAGACAAACTGAACTACTATAGAGACTTCCTATGTAGTCAGTTGGCCGCTGCCTATTGCGCCATCGTCCATCCTCTCGCAGGTCTGACCGGGAGGGCCCTCTGCGCTCACTCTCCTCTGTCACGGCTGCTGTGGGAGGGTGGGTGGAGGGTTAGGAGCAGTTCCAGCTCCCTCTGCAGCAACTTGAGTCTAGAGTCGCTGATGATTAGCTTTCTTCACCCGCTTAGTGAAGAAACTACTCACGAGCAGCAGCAGCTAGACCTGGAGCAGGACCTGAACCAGCAGGTGGTGGCATACTTGGACAGTACCCTGCCACCCCACATTGAAGATCCGCTGGACCACTGGTCCATTCACCAATGACTGATGCATAAGACTAGATCATCCATTTTGCCACACCAACACTTTGACGAAAGAGAATGGTTTCTTCTGGCTACCTGCCTCAGCTACTATTCTCATGCTGCCACCCGCCTGATGCCACACATATGATGCCAAGTGCTCCTTCTTTCACCCACCATCTTCAGCTGGTACTCATATTGCCACCCGCCTCCTCCCTCTGTCACCAGGTCACTCTGTGGTCTCCTGATGCTGCTGCCACCTCCACACTATGTCACCCTGCCACTCTGTTGTCTCCTGATGCTGCTGTTACCTCCACACTATGTCACCTTGGCACTCTCTGGTCTCCTGATGCTACTGCAACCTCCCCACTCTGTCACCGGGTCACTCTGTGGTCTACTAATGCTGCTGCCACTTACACACTATGTCCCCTTGCCACTCTGTGGTCTCCTGATGCTGATGCTGCTGCCACCTCCACACTGTCATTGTGCCACTCTGTAGCCTTCTGATGCTGCTGTTACTTCCACACTCTGTTATTGTGCCACTCTGTGGCTTCCTTATGCTGCCGCCACCTCCACACTGTCATTGGGTCACTCTGTGGTCTCCTCATGCTGCTTCCACCTCACCACTATGTCATAGGGCCACTCTGTGGACTTCTCATGCTGTTCCCACCCTCCCGACTTCATGACTGGGCCACTATTTTGCCTTTCGGCCTGGCTGACATCATCATTTATTTGACCCTTCTTCTGATCTGTCAGAAGGAAGGAAAAATGAGACGCACAATGGATCCTGTCTGTGTAGCAGCTGTAAGGCCTGTATGGTCCCATTAGAATTGGCTTGTGAATTGGTAGCCAAAAGCAGGAGTGGGTACAAAACACAGAATACATGCAAATATTCCATTCACCTGTCATCTCTGTTTTGGATCCACTCCTGTTTTTTGGCATTAGCAATACTGATGGACTAATGACCAAATGCTGACCGAGTGAAGGCGGATGCTCAACAGACAGAATCCGTTTTTGGGGGTTATTGTTCTGATGGATCAGAGGAAGAACAAAATAATCAGTGATGTCAACACAATCTTAGTGTTGATACCCTCTCCCCTCTGTCGGGGGGCTCTACTTGTATAAGCATATAATAGACCAGATTCTGTAGACATCTATGTGGAATAAGCTGACGACGGTGTAAAAGGAGTGCGCTTCTTCTTGGCGCTAACATCAACCTGTAAGGCTGAGTTCATACTTGAGTTATTTGGTCAGTTTTGGCTCTGTGACTGCCCAAATAAGTGAAGTGTGCAGTGATTCTAAGAGCGACGCCTGTCATCTGCATGCTATACTGACTCACAGTATTATTTCACTACCACAGCAGACTCCATATGCGTGTTACTGCAAGGCACAGTGTTCTACACCACTATAAAGGCTCTCTGCAGCCCGGAAATAGCCTTTTTTTAATGCAATTCGCCGTAAATAAATTCAGATTGGACCGAATTTTTTCAAAAATTCGGCGAACCGGCCAAATCGAATTTTTAAAAATTCGCTCTTCTCTAGTTAATCAGACTACACATGGTTTGTTTGTAGTCTGGTACCTTGTAAACGTATAGTTGTGCACAGTACACAAAACAGTGGTAATTCAATTATAATGAAGTCTGATTGGTCTAAATTTTGTATAGTAGATTCATTCAATACATTTGGAGGGGACTGTAGACACAGGGTTTAATATATATATATATATAGGAACTTGTATGCAGGTCAAGAATCAACTGTGAGAACTGTATATGGAACAACTGATTGGTTCAATATTGGAAAAGGAGTATGACAAGGCTGTACATTATCGCCCTATTTATTTAACTTATATGCAGAATATATAATGAGAAATGCGGGACTGGATAAAGCAAAAGCTGGAATTAGAATTGCTGGAAGAAATATCAACAACCTCAGATATGCAGATGATACGACTTTTATGGCAGAAAGTGAAGAAGAATTAAGGAGCCTTTTGATGAGGGTGAAAGAGGAGATTGCAAAAGTTGGCATAAGTCCTAACATTAAAAAAAACTAAGATCATGGCATCAGGACCCATCTCCTCCTGGCAAATAGAGGGGCAAGAAATGGAAGCAATATTAGATTTTGTTTTCTTGGGCTCAAAGATCACTGCAGATGGTGACTGCAGCCATGAAATTAAAAGACGTTTGTTTCTTGGAAGGAAAGCAATGACAAACTTGGACAGTGTAGTAAAGCAGAGATGATACCTTGCCAACAAAAGTTCATATGGTCAAAGTCATGGTTTTTCCTGTAGTAATGTATGGTTGTAAGAGCTGGACCATAAGGAATGCTGAGCGTAGAAGAATCGACGCCTTCAAACTGTGGTGCTGGAGAAGACTTCTGAGAGTTCCATGGACTGCAAGAAGATCCAATCAGTCAATCCTTGAAGAAATTAACCCTGATTGTTCATTGGAAGGAGCAATACTGAAGCTGAAATACTTTGGACACATAATGAGAAGGCAGGAGTCATTGGAGAAGAACATATATATAAAATATACCGTATTTTTCGCCCTATAAGACGCACCAGCCCATAAAACGCACCTAGGTTTTAGAGGACAATAAGAAAAAAATATTATTCATTACACCATAGGTCAGACCACCAATCAGACCCCCAATGTTAATCAGACCTCATCTGACAGCCCCAATCAGACCTCCGATGTTAATAAGATCCCAGTAAGACCTTAGATCAGACCTCCAATCAGACGTCAGCTCAGACACCAATGTACATGATCCCCAATTAGACCTCAAATAAGAGCCCCATGCCTTTCATCAGCCTCCATGACTCTCATCAGCCCCCATATAAGCCCCTATGCCTCTCATCACCCCCATATCAGCCCCTATGCCTCTCATCAGTCCCCGTTATCAGCCATTATGCCTCTCAACAGCCTCCATTATCATCTCTTATGCTTCTAGTCAGCCCCTATATCAGCCCTTATGCCTCTCATCAGCCCCCATTATCAGCCCTTATGCCTCTCATCAGCCCCCATTATCAGCCATTATGCCTCTCATCAACCCCCATTATCATCCCTTATGCCTCTCATCAGCCCCCATTATCAGCCCTTATGCCTCTCATCAGACCCCTTTATCAGCCATTATGCCTCTCATCACCCCCATTGCCTCAGATCAGCCCCATGCAGCGTCATGTTTTATAAAATAAAAAAACACTTACCTCTACTGCTCCTGGACACTGTGGCTCCTCACTGCCTGAGATCTTCTTCCTCCTGCTGTCGGCTGTGCTGTGAACTGGCACGCACAGCGTGAGGTCACAGAGCGCCCTCACGCTGTGTGCAGCCACGGCACAGCCGACATCCGAGGAAGCGCTCATTAGTATTACCCCTATAAGACACAGGGGCATTCCCACCACCACTTTTGGGGGGAAAAATGTGTCTTATGGGGCGAAAAATACGGTATATATAGGGCTTGCAAAATATCATCAGTAAATAAGAAATTAAGTTTATTTATTTATTGTTTGTAGGGACAAGTTTTGGTCACTAAAATAGATGGATGTAATCATGTTTCAAGAAAAAATTTATGACTTTAATGATGCCTTCCACTTGGCAATCCATTGCATTATTCTGGAGAAAGTCATTTTAGTCTATATGCAAATTTGCAATTAGAGGGGTTTTCTGACAGTAAAAATCGATATTATTATAAAGGCTCACTTGTTCCTAAAGCTAGTGATTTCCTGACTGATCTCTTGTCTTGGAAATTTTTTAGATTTTAACTTCAATTCTGTATGTTCAATTTTCCTGTTATCAGTAATTTTGTAATTAATGGGATTTTTTAAATAAGATTTTTTTATTCATTGCAGCTTGACTTGACTATTTAGATTTTTATTTTTTATTTTTTTTTATTATCCTTCAGCAATTTTATGCCTTTTTTATGGATCTTAAATTTATATAAAATTGATGAGAAACATTTTTGATAATAAATTTCACAAATTTCACTATTTTAATTAATTTGATGAATTTAGCTAATATAAATTGATACTTGTTGGTAATATAATTTCTTTTAATGTTTCTTATATTTGAATATGTAAAATAGGGTTGTATATCACCTTTAGGAGCAATTATTTTTTTAGCAAAAATGCATTAAAACTGAAAAAAAATGCTTAAAAAACGCAATTAAAATGCAATTCCGTTTTCTTGTGATATGGTGTATAAGATTTCGAGTTTTAGTATCCGTATGTTAAATGTTAGACTATAGATAGGTAAATGAAGAAAACACATAAGTAATCGTGAATCCAGTAAGTCTTTTGAAAGCAACCATTATCTCAGATGACCAATCAGTTGACTATAAAAGTGGGTAGGGTATGGTGAAGCAGGTAGCCACTGATGAAGGAGTATGTTAATACTCTGAAACACGTTTGATTTATGTTATACCTGCATACCTAAAGACCCACGCTGAGGATCTATGGATAAAGTCTAAAATGATGTTTGATCCAATTATAAGACAAGTTAAACACACAATCCTCCTCCCAGTATCTCATCAACAAAGAGCGGGACCGAAAGAAAAAAAACAACACACGGAAGATGCTAAACTCTGGAATTTCTGAGTCACGTGGTACGCCATGCACGAACCTCTAGGATGCCAGGTTGTACAGTCGGGAGAGAAGGTATCGCACCTAGCACTTTCTGCAAGGATGAGGTAATACATATCTTGCTACTTACCGCCACGTGGGATGCCACATTGTAGCGGTAGATAGATACTCTGTTCTAATGACACTAAAATCGAACCAAGAACCAATGCTTCACAGTAATATATGTTATTAACGATTACACTGTTGCACAACAACTAACACAGTGTACTTGGCTAAACATCGACTGAATACCAAGTGTTACTAACGATTACAATGTTGCATAATAACTAACACAGTGCTCTTGGTTAAACCATTGACTGGATACCAAGTATAATCAACCTTTGTGGATACAAAGTTTGATTAATTTCTGTGGATATTCTGAGCATGACCATCAATTCTAGGCACCCCATAGTTGTCTTAACTATATTGGTTACTGACTCTTTATCGCTCACTAACTATCATAGCGGATCAAGGAGAATTTTTATGTGACATCTATGAATTATTATACACAGGGATCAGGAAATATTGTATATTAGTTGTGTTACCACCATGGTTATTACAGTAGCTGAGTGTACTGTGTGGCTGATGGGCAACTAGTTATTGCGCCGGCCATTCGAGAGTCTGTCCCCCACACACTACACATATCTTACTATTAAGAGTAGTTATATATGAATTTTTATCTTTTATCAATTTTATTTATATGAATCAGCTTTGATAGGTACATCCTTGTAAATACTAGCCGTCTTATAAATGAGTTTTATGGTAAAATATCTCTGAGCGGTCTCAAATGTTGACTGCCTATCGCAATTATATTGTTCCAAGTTTTCTGACACTATTTAACTAATCAAAGAAATCCCAGCACTTCATTATCTTCATTTAGCAATTACTTGAAAAGTAATTAATTTAAAAAGCAATTGCTGAATGAAGATAGCGAAGTGCCGGGATTTCTTTGATTACCATACTTGGGTTTGCCGTGCCACGTGCATCGCTACAGTTTCTGAGTGCCGACTGAAACAGCTTTTTGTATTCACTATTTAACTAATGACTTATCCTCTGGATAGGACATCAATATCTGATCAGCTGTTTGAGAAGTCATCAGCGCTCATGTGAGCACTGCGGCATTCTCGCAACTTACCAAGAACATTGTATAGTGTACATTGTATAGCAGCTGTGCTTGGTATCTCAGCTCATGCCTATGCACTTAATGGAATGAGCTGCACCTAGGCAGCGTGACTGATGAACATGACGTCACTGGCCTAGGGTAAGCTGCGAGAAGGCCACAGCACTCACAGGAGCGCTGGCGCATTCTCAAACAGCTGAACGGTGGGGGTCCCAGGTGTCGGAGATAGGTCATCAGTATAAAAGTGTCAGAAAACCCCTTCCCCTTTATGCACCAGATCCTATGCCAATGCTGAATGAAAGAAGGATGTGTTCTTTTGGTTTTAGAATGACCTTTTTGCTTTTCTTTGATGATCTAATTCAGGGGTGCACAACATTTTCTGGGTGGGGGCACATTGTCAGACTGAACCAACGTCAAGGGCTAAAAATAAAATTTAAAGGGGTATTAACAACTAAAATACTGTATTTATGGCATATCGAACATACAGTATATGCCATTAATGTGTAGTTACACTTCCAGGTCTCCCATCTAATGGGAGAATACATGAGAAATACATGTGAGCATCCACAAGACATAGACATACATGTTTATTACCAAATGGTTGTGGGCCGCACAGAATCGTATCAAGGGCCGCATGTGGCCCTCAAGGCCGCAGGTTGTGCACCCCTGATCTAATTCATGTATTATTATTATTATTATTATTTGCAATTATATAGCACTACTTCATTCTGCAGCACTTTACAGACATTAGCATCAAGCTGTCCCCAATGGGGCTCACAATCTAAGTTCCCTATCAGTATGTCTTTTGGAGTGTGGGAGGAAACCGGAGTACCCGAAGGAAAACCACACAAACACGGGGGGAACATACAAGCTCCATGCAGATGCTGTCCTTGGTTGGATTCAAACCTAGGTCCCCAACGTTATAAGGCACCAATGCTAACCACTGAGCCACCATGGTGCCCACTACAGTCGTGGCCAAAAGTTTTGAGAATGACACAAATATTAGTTTTCACAAAGTTTGCTGCAAAGCTGCTTTTAGATTTTTGTTTCAGTTGTTTCTGTGATGTACTGAAATATAATTACACGCACTTCATACGTTTCAAATGCTTTCATCGACAATTACATGACATTTATGCAAAGAGTCAGTATTTGCAGTGTTGGCCCTTCTTTTTCAGGACCTCTGCAATTCGACTGGGCATGCTCTCAATCAACTTCTGGGCCAATTCCTGACTGATAGCAACCCATTCTTTCATAATCACTTCTTGGAGTTTGTCAGAATTAGTGGGTTTTTGTTTGTCCACCCGCCTCTTGAGGATTGACCACAAGTTCTCAATGGGATTAAGATCTGGAGAGTTTCCAGGCTATAGACCCAAAATGTCAACGTTTTGGTCCCCGAGCCACTTAGTTATCACTTTTGCCTTATGGCACGGTGCTCCATCGTGCTGGAAAATGCATTGTTCTTCACCAAACTGTTGTAGGATTGTTGGAAGAAGTTGCTGTTGGAGGGTGTTTTGGTACCATTCTTTATTCATGGCTGTGTTTTGGGGCAAAATTGTGAGTGAGCCCACTCCCTTGGATGAGAAGCAACCCGACACATGAATGGTCTCAGGATGCTTTACCGTTGGCATGACACAGGACTGATGGTAACGCTCACCTTTTCTTCTCCGGACAAGCCTTTTTCCAGATGCCCCAAACAATCGGAAAGAGGCTTCATCGGAGAATATGACTTTGCCCCAGTCCTCAGCAGTCCATTCACCATACTGTCTGCAGAAGATCAATCTGTCCCTGATGTTTTTTTTTGGAGAGAAGTGGCTTCTTTGCTGCCCTTCTTGACACCAGGCCATCTTTCTTCGCCTCACTGTGCGTGCAGATGCGCTCACATCTGCCTGCTGCCATTCCTGAGCAAGCTCTGCACTGGTGACACTCCGATCCCACAGCTGAATCCTCTTTAGGAGACGATCCTGGCGCTTGCTGGACTCTCTTGGACGCCCTGAAGCCTTCTTAACAAGAATTGAACCTCTTTCCTTGAAGTTCTTGATGATCCTATAAATTGTTGATTGAGGTGCAATCTTAGTAGCCACAATATCCTTGCCTGTGAAGTGATTTTTATGCAACGCAATGATGGCTGCACGCGTTTCTTTGCAGGTCACCATGGTTAACAATGGAAGAACAATGATTTCAAGCATCATCCTCCTTTTAACATGTCAAGTCTGCCATTTTAACCCAATCAGCCTGACATAATGATCTCCAGCCTTGTGCTTGTCAACATTCTCACCTGAGCTAACAAGACGATTACTGAAATGATCTCAGCAGGTCCTTTAATGACAGCAATGAAATGCAGTGGAAACGTTTTTTGGGATTAAGTTAATTTTCATGGCAAAGAAGGACTATGCAATTCATCTGATCACTCTTCATAACATTCTGGAGTATATGCAAATTGCTATTATAAAAACTTAAGCAGCAACTTTTCCAAATTCCAATATTTATGTAATTCTCAAAACTTTTGGCCACGACTGTAGGTATTCCACAGTAAAACATAAAGTTAGCCTGGTGTTAACTTATTTTAGTCTGAAACCGTTTGGGTTCTTCTTTATGAATCATGTAACTAATTTAATTTGTTTTTAATAATACTAAAAGTCAGCAGCTATGACACTGGCATTTATTGCTTGTATGTATGGTGAATATGTTGTATTTATAGGAATAGCCAGTGTTATTAGGTTATGGTTGAAAGGAGCAGGTCATGTCACTGGTGTGCTCTATTGTTAGAGCAAAGGTAAATGCTAATCATTATTTTTATAAAAGAAAGCCGAGGCCGGCCCTGTAAATTAGGGGCATCTCAGACCTATGCTTGATTAGCCAAGAATGAACCACACTTAAGACTTGGAAAAGCTGCCACTAGGCCTAATTACCAGTGCTTCAACAAGACAATGATTTTCCACTCTTTTACCCTTAACAGATAAGCACTCAGCTGTTTCAGAGATTTTCGCTTCGTACATGGTTCAGAGAGCCTGAAACAAAAAAGTTTTAGGAAGGATAGTGTGGAAATGAACAGCTTTAAAAAATGCTTGATGGGTATTTGTGGTCGGATCGGCTATCAGAAAGGTGTACCTAACCTAACAACCCTATCTACAACAAGCAGTAGAATTGTGCCATGACTGCTGCGGTAGGGCAGCCTAAAGGGGGCCACCCTAATATGAAATGACTGTAAGAAGGTGTGGGTGGGTGGGAGAAATCAGCTGAACCGGCGTCAGCCTGGACCCACAGGTGCCTATAAATAGCCTAGCAAACAGCTAGCCTACGCCCACAGGTGCATGTAAATTGCCTTGTAATCAGCCTCCCCTCCCACAAACACAGCAAATATATTTGCTTAAAACTTGTGGTCGGATCGGCTATCAGAAAGGTGTACCTAACCTAACAACCCTATCTACAACAAGCAGTAGAATTGTGCCATGACTGCTGCGGTAGGGCAGCCTAAAGGGGCCAAAAAGAACAGACCTTAGGTTAGAGCAAAATATATACATACCATTACTACCCCCACGTTGAACGTAAAAGACATTCCCGATGAAGGTGCGGAATTTACCGTACGTGTCACAGTGACTACCATCTACCTTACCTCTGTCATGTGCACCGGCACATCGTACTTGGAGGAGACTAACGCTGATGCGATTGAAGGAGTGGCCGGTAATCAGAAACGATTTACTCCTATGTATACTAACAACGTATGAACATATTACGAGAAGATCTGGATCCAGAGAGCTGCAGACTGAACAAACCATGGTGAATCTGTTGGAAGGCCTAAATGAATACCAAGCGTTCACCGAGGGCCCTGAACGGGCACCAACTATTCCTGGTTGCGAACTACTACACCTCTACTTATACCCCAGGCCGCCTTTTATATGTAAGGGGCCAAAAGTTAGAACATGGCGTATGCCGTGTTCCTCTACTAGTAGATTCAAGTGGAATGTGTAAACTCACCAGGCCTGGGGAACCGTCAACACGAATACATGGCTATTTCAATTAACAAGCTAATGTTGCCTGTAATGAAGACAGAGAAACGAACACGCCATACCTGCAGTTGTGACCGGAAATAAGCTTAAGGTCGTGATACTATGTATGCAGCGCCTGTTGACATGAGACATTGAGAATAGCGCCTTATTACTGTACCTCCTACTGGAAGACAGACCGATACCCAGGACTTAGGCCCGGCACCAACACCCTCGCCCGAGCGGCAGAACAAGACATGGAACCTACCTGTGGTGGGGCCACGTGGCCGACCTTAAATGGCGAAGTCATATGTCAACTCTTAATCGAAGAGGCTATGCGTGAGAGACTCTGATAGTGGAGCCATGTGTGAGAGACTAATGGCGGAGTCATATGTCAACACTAAATCGGAGAAGCCATGCGTAAGAGACTCTAATGGCGGACACTAAATCGGAGAAGCCATGCGTGAGAGACTCTAATGGCGGACACTAAATCAGAGAAGCCATGCGTGAGAGACTCTAATGGCGGAGTCATATGTGTAACACTGAATCGGAGAAGCCGTGCGTGGGAGACTAATGGGCACTTAACCATAGGGGCCATGCGTGAGGGACTCTAATGGCGGACACTAAATCAGAGAAGCCATGCGTGAGAGACTCAAATGGCAGACACTTAATTGGAGAAGCCATGCGTGAGAGACTCAAATGGCGGACACTAAATCAGAGAAGCCATGCGTGAGAGACTCTAATGACGGACACTAAATCAGAGAAGCCATGCGTGAGAGACTCTAATGGCGGAGTCATATGTGTAACACTAAATCAGAGAAGCCATGCGTGAGAGACTCTAATGGCGGAGTCATATGTGTAACATTGAATCGGAGAAGCCGTGCGTGGGAGACTAATGGGCACTTAACCATAGGGGCCATGCGTGAGAGACTCAAATGGCAGACACTAAATCAGAGAAGCCATGCGTGAGAGACTCTAATGGCGGACACTAAATCAGAGAAGCCATGCGTGAGAGACTAATGGCGGACACTAAATCAGAGAAGCCATGCGTGAGAGACTAATGGCGGACACTAAATCAGAGAAGCCATGCGTGAGAGACTAATGGCGGACACTAAATCAGAGAAGCCATGCGTGAGAGACTCTAATGGCGGAGTCATATGTGTAACACTAAATCAGAGAAGCCATGCGTGAGAGACTCTAATGGCGGACACTAAATCAGAGAAGCCATGCGTGAGAGACTCTAATGGCGGAGTCATATGTGTAACACTGAATCGGAGAAGCCGTGCGTGGGAGACTAATGGGCACTTAACCATAGAAGCCATGCGTGAGAGACTCAAATGGCAGACACTTAATTGGAGAAGCCATGCGTTAGAGACTCTAATGGAGGACACTAACCCGGAGAAGCCATGCGTAAGAGACTCTAATGGCGGACACTAAATCAGAGAAGCCATGCGTGAGAGACTCTAATGGCGGACACTAAATCAGAGAAGCCATGCGTGAGAGACTAAGTGCGGAGTCATATGTGTAACACTAAATCGGAGAAGCCATGCGTAGAGGACTAATGGCAAAGTCATAAGTGAAATGCTTAATCGGAGAAGCCATGCATGAGAGACTAATGGCGGAGTCATATGTGTAACACTAAATCGGAGAAGCCATGCGTGGAAGACTAATGATGGAGTCATATGTGTAACATTAAATCGGTGAAGCCATGCGTGAGGGACTCTAATGGCGGACACTAAATCAGAGAAGCCATGCGTGAGAGACTCAAATGGCAGACACTTAATTGGAGAAGCCATGCGTGAGAGACTCAAATGGCGGACACTAAATCAGAGAAGCCATGCGTGAGAGCCTCTAAGAGTCATACGTGTAACACTAAATCGGTGAAAGGGACTCTAATGGCGGACACAAAATCGGAGAAGCGTTGCTTGAGAGACTATGATGGCGGAGTCATGTGTGTAAAACATAACCGAGAAGCCATGCGTGGGGACTCTAATGGCGGAGTCATATGTGTAACACTAAATCGGAGAAGCCATGCGTGGGAGACTAATGGCAGAGTCATGCGTGTAACATTAAATCGGTGATGCCATGCGTGAGGGACTCTAATGGTGGACACTAAATCGGAGAAGCGTTGCTAGGGAAACTATAATGGCGGAGTCATGCGTAAAACATAAACCGAGAAGTCATGCGTGGGGGACTCTAATGGCAGAGTCATATGTGTAGCAGTAAATCGGAGAAGCCATGCACGGGAGACTAATGGCGGAGTCATATGTGTAACACTAAATCGGAGAAGCTGTGCGTGAGAGACTAATGGCGGAGCCATACACGCGATACTCTAACGGCATTTTTTTTTTTTTTTTTTTTTCCTTTGAAGTGAACAGCAAAAGTAGGCCTTTGGAATATAACAAACCGACAAGGAAAACACGCAAGCTTGAAAAGAAAGCAGCTATGTTAACCGGGAGAGCAGTGTCAGAGCGGTGTGCTGATTGCCCAAATGAAAATACTGAGTAATCATGATGTCGAGTTAAAAGGAAAATGTAGCTCTAAGTGGAAGCAGAGTATAACACATGGTGTAAGAACAGGTGGGTGAATGCAACTCTGGATGTGAGTGGTGCCTAAAACATGTTATGGGCCTGCTCTGAGCATAGAGAGCAAGGCATAACGCAGCCATATGAACAATATCTAAAAGTAAGCAGAGTATTAATGTGATACAACAACAGATGCATGAACTCAGCTCTAGTAGTGAATGGAGTATAGGACAAAATGTAAATGCAGACACACGGACGTAGCTTTTGAAGGTAACAAACCTAGCCAAGATCGTTCGACAATTAGCGCCCAACCCCCTACGTGCCAGAGAGCTACAAGTCACAGACCGTGTAACCAAGTCCGATCCCACCGTGAATGCCAGCACTCGCCTGGCACCTTCTGCCGTTGCCCAGGTGCGAATGGACCTCCACATAATGCTGCAGCTTTTTTTTTTTGTTTTTTTTTAAAGATGGTCATTACCACACCACCTAGTGTTCCTTTAAGAAAACATAAAGGTGGTTGAACATAAACCCTGATTCGATGCCAAATAATCGACACGATAGTGCACCTGTAAACACAAAACAGAACCGCTGACACATGCGTGTCCATAATATACAATTTCTAGATTGAACACGCTTACCAGAGCATCAGAACTCAAATACAGGCGCCTTGATCAATCTGCTTGTGCCCCCATATAGACCACTGATATACATTTACCGACACCTTGCAAGTCTGGCGCTAACTGCGGACGTGCGCCCACATGTAAAACAGGTGACAATAACCATGTTTTTTTTTTTGTTTTTGTTTTTTTTATGTTAACGGCCATTGATACATGGGCCTTCCAGATAGATAAACTAAGTACTACCGTCACTTAAACACAGCGTGAGTAGCTTATAGACATGCGTCCCGTATCAAGCAGATATCAGAAAACATGTAACCATACGTACTCTAGTCGCATGCAATATCAATAACTATATGCAATGCCCCCAACATGCCCCTGAAGAAGCCAGACGAAGAACTAACAACAGTCACTTGACCATTAGCGCCCAACTTTGCTTCGTCCCAGAGTATAACAGATCGCATACCGCAGTGTGGGTCACGTGCCGACAAGTGCGATTCTACAGTGAATGCCAGCACTCGCCTGGCACTTTCTGCCGCAGCCCAGGCGTGAATGAGCCTGCACACGATGCAGCTGCGTTTTTTTTCATTGACCATTGATATACAACACCTAACATAGCATGCATAGCTTGAGCCAACTGCAGATACGCAACCCACGAGTGAACCAGGTATCAGTAACATGCAACCAAACCTACTCTAAGCGCATGCTACCGCAATAACTGTATGCAATGGCCCCCGCAGGCCTCTGAAAAGCCAGTCAAACAATACTGACGCCATCGCTCGAGCATTAGCGACCAACTCTGCTTCGACCTGGAGCGCTACATGTCGCGGACCACAGCGTGGGTCCCGTGTAACCACTCCGATCCTACCATGAATACCAGCGTCTTCCTGAGAGATTCCGCCGTCGTCCAGCCGTAAGGAGCTTCCACACCATGCTGCTGTATCCTAGAGCTGACCCAGAGGTAGTGAAATCAGCTGAACCGGCGTCAGCCTGGACCCACAGGTGCCTATAAATAGCCTAGCAAACAGCTAGCCTACGCCCACAGGTGCATGTAAATTGCCTTGTAATCAGCCTCCCCTCCCACAAACACAGCAAATATATTTGCTTAAAACTTAACATCTTCTCAAATGTGCACTAACTTGGTTGAATACATAAGGCGACATTTATTAACTGATATATGCCATAATATTGTTGTATTAAAGTCCCAGACCTACACAGCTACACACAATTTTGCAGCAAAATCTGGGACTATTCCCCGCTTATGTAACATTTTCCTTTACACTGGTTAATGATTGGGGCAATGATCAGGAAGGAGCGTTCCTAGGAATGGTCCTTCCTAAAATTCTCCTGTAGCTCATTCATCAGGTGAAAGCATCACTGGTGTGGTCACCTGAACCATTGTTTCTGGTCAGCAGATCGTGCTGTCTACACTGTAATCTGCTGCCAAGAAGCCATGATTATCTACTGGGATGAGCGATCGGATGTTCATGTTCCTTATTCTATGCTGGATTTCAAACAGGAAAACCCTAGGTCACTGAACACAAATAACTTTCAGTAGAGATTTAGATGCTTTCACAGGTAAACAGAGGCAGAAGAGGCAACACGTGGTCAACTGGCTTAAAGCTAACCCATTTATTAACTGGTGTACGCCATAATATTAGTGTATTAAAGTCCCAGACTTTGTTACACACCATTTTGTGCCAAAATCTGCTCACGTAACTTTTCCGAAGTTGTGAGAAACGGGACCATGGCTTTGGCGAGGAAGCGGGTGGCCCCTCAGGCAAGGCTCATTTATCATTTTCCACACTGTTTTTTGGCATGGAAAATGGCTTAAATCAATGCCAGCAAAGGAGCTGGTGTAAATGTAACTTTCCAATCAGTGGCAGACTGATGCTGGGATACACCCCAACTGGTAACACCCAGACTGCTAGTGATTCATTCACTTCTAGAAGGAATAAGAAACAAATGGGACACATATTACATGGAAGGCAAGCAGTTACTATGTCAGGACAGGTGACAGGTCCTCTTTAAAGGGGTTCTACAGTTTTTTTAACTGATGATCTAACCTCTGGATAGATCATCAGCATCTGATCATTCATCGGGTGTCCGACACCTAGGACCCCTACCGATCAGCTGTTGAGAGTTTCCCTCAGGCCCAGTGACAGTCACAACCAGTATCACTGGCCTGGGCGGGGCTAAGCTCCGTTTACTTGAATGGGGTTTAGCCTCACCCAGGCTTCTTATTAGCTGATTGTGGGGTGCTGGGGGTCGGATCCCCGCCAATCACATGCTGATGATCCATCCAGAGGATAAATCATAAGTTAAAAAGAACTGCAGAATCCCTGTAAACATAATCCACAGCTGATTTTTTTCCAGAAACAGCACCAATCTTGTCAATGTTATGTGTCTTGTGGTAAAATCTTGAAAATGCTGAGAATGTGAAACATCATGTATATCAAAAGTTGCACTTTGTTAAATGATGGTTTAAGATCTTCCTTTAGACCTGCTTTGCCATTTCTCAGACCATCATATTTTGGGAGAATAGATGACCCATTATTCAGTATTATTCTGTAAGATAATCGCGCCTGGAAGATACTACATACAGGAGATTGAATAGAGCGGTGGCTGTCAATTTGTTCTCTCCGTTTACGTTTTACAGTGTTCTGGAAATGAGCCAACCAAAAGTGGGAAGAAGTTGGGAAACAAACAAATGGGCAGTGATCCATAATGTGCTTCCTTATTCCATATCCATTCCCTCTTTATCACTCAATGTAAAAGGGCCCTAAAGTTGATGAAAATGGACAAGTTCTACCATAAACATTTGTTGGGTGTAATATAACAATAAACCATTGTTTTAGCCAAAAAATAACAGACTATCACAATTTGGGATTTTCTGCAAGTGGAGGCAACTAGTCCTCCTCACATTTTAGGACAGGTTGCTTGCAGCCATTTTAAACCATTCCCGCAGAACCCTTTTAAGGAGAGTCTGTCTTCAGTGTTCAGAGTTCTACTGAGCAAAAAAGACTCCTGTGTGTAACAAGTGTGGTAAGGTGCAAGGTACCGTTGTCGACGGGAGGTACGTGTCACCGAGGTTCCTGGCCTCGGTGAGGTGAGAGCCGGGTTTTATGTGTCAGCAGCAGCTAGTGCTGCTTGACATTTATAGTTAGTTTGGCTGCAAAGCCAATCCGGGCCGGCTCTTACTGGGAGTAGGCAAAGAGTTGGGTGGGTGCCTACTCCCCACGGTCCAGGCCGGACTTTGCCGGGCTTTAAAACACAGCCAGCACCAGCAGGTGGGTGTGATTGTCCTGGAGCTGCTGTTAGGCTGTGGAGTCACTGGTGTTTGGAAGTTCTCTGGGCTGGAAGCAAAAGCCCAGCAAGGAGGAGTGCAGACGACCTGGAAGCCTGATGGCGACTGTCTTGCGGCTGGACTGACAGCCAGATGTGAACCTGCACCAAAAACCTCCCAGGTGACTAGAACCTGATTTGGACTGTTTTGTTTTGCCTCATGATTTCTGCTGTGTGTGAACGAACACCAAGAGACTGTTTATATAGTTTGTTTTTGTGCAAGTGTGAATAAAACACTGTTCATTGCACCTTCTGGACTCCCTGTTTTGCCTCTGTACTGCACCCGCACCGCTATCTACCAGAGCGACTCCCCACATTTGGTGTTGGATGCGGGCATGCGCAGTGAGGCTGGCGTGAACGCCGAAGTTTGTTTGTTTTGCTGGGCACTAGTGCATGGAATATATTAAACCAGCAAAGCTACAAGTAGGAATTGCTGGCAACATGGAGGCGGCTGTGAAAGCTCTCATAGAGGCTAACGTGCAGCAGCGGGAGACCAACCAGCTACTATTACAGCACGTGATGGCTTTACAAGCTGCAGGAGCGTCCCACCATGTCCATGATGCCTAGAAAGCGGTCCGTGCGGCGATCCCAAAATGACCCCTCGGACGACGTTGAGACGTATCTGGCGGTCTTTGAGAAGGTAGCCGTGAGGGAGAAGTTACCCGTGACCAGTGGGCCGAGGTGGTTGCTCCGTTCCTGGCATCCGGACCCCAGCAGTTTTTGACCTAGCAGATGACCAGGCTGCTGATTACCCCACGGTGAAGGGGGAGATCCTGGCCAGACTGGGGGTAAATGTGTTGGTCCGGGCTCAGCGGGTCCACCAGTGGGACTTTAAATCGGCTGAACCCGCCAGGCCGCAGTACTATGAGTTGCTGCACAGGTTGCAAAAGTGGTTGCAGCCTGAGGTTCTAAGTCCGGCGGCTATGCTGGACCGTTTGCTGGCCGACATGTTCTGGAGGGCCCTACCTTACCCCCTTCAGCACTGGATCGGCCAGGTATCCCCACTAATGCCCTTGAAATGGTTGATCTGGTGGAGCGTTATGAGGCCACCAGAAACCTGCAGGGGAGTCTTGCTGGGAAGGGGCCAGTCAAACCCCGGAGGCCTCCACCCCAGTTCCGACGACCGGCGACAGAGAGACCTGCATGGAATGTGCCCCCTGCGGTTCCGCCTCCCGTGGTATGCTGGAGGTGTCAGGAGCCAGGCCACCTCAGGGTCGACTGTCCGTATCAGGGTGAGCCGATGGAAGTGAACTACGGCTATCGCCACTCCCTGTATGCACGGAAGCTGTGTGCAACTGGCACCCGTGAGGTGCAGGACAATAACCACCTGTGTCAGGTAGAGGTGGGAGATTCTCTGGCGGTGGCCCTGCTGGACTCCGGGAGTCTAGTCTCCCAGGTAAGGGCTGCCCTGGTACGGCCTGTGGAGTATACCGGCCGTAAAATCGGGGTCCTGCGCATCCACGGAGACCTAAAAGAATTCCCCACTGCACTAGTGACTTTGTCCACAGCGGCTGGTAAGTGGACCCACGAGGTGGCTGTCGCTACTAAACTCCCACATGAGCTGATACTTGGGAGGGACTTCCCCGGTTTCCCGGCGCTGTGGCCGGCAATAAAAGTATCTGATGGACCCGAGACAGGGGTAACCCTAGTAGAGTGGCCTGATACCACTGGAAGGCCAGAACCCTGGGAGCCCGAATCTGAAGGGCCAGCGGTAGGGGTGACCACTGCTCCAGCGGTAGAGGGGGAGGCAACCCCACTGAGGGTAATGGTGGGAGACACGGAGGACTTGCCACCGGGACCTGAGTTGGCAGACCTCAATGTCTCCGGGGAAAATTTTGGGACTGCACAACACCGGGACAAACCCTAACCAGGGCCTGGGAAAGTGTTGTAATGATTGATGGTAAACCCCAGAAACTGGGGCTGAATTAATGTTTCCGCAATTTATTGTTCTTCAGGATATGTTGTATCGGGTGAACCAAATCCGAGGTGAGCCAGTTGAACAGTTGGTGGTGCCCACCGCATACCGCAAGCTTGTTATGGAGCTTGCCCACCAACATGTTCTTGGGGGACACATGGGGTGGCAGAAAACGCAGGACCGCGTACTACAGCGATTTTACTGGCCCGGTTGTTTAAGGAAGTAGAGGAGTTCTGTAAGTCCTGTCCGACCTGTCAGGTGAATAGCCCCCAGCCGAATTACAGAAGTCCCCTGGTCCCTCTCCCAATAATTGAGGTCCCATTCGAGCGTATTGCCATGGATCTGGTCGGACCCGTACCGAAGTCTGCTAGGGGTCACCAACATATCCTGGTGGTTCTGGACTATGCTACTCGGTATCCAGAGGCGGTGCCTCTGCGACATACCTCGGCTAAGCTCATTGCCAAAGAGTTAATGGAAATGTTTTCCCGTGTGGGCCTGCCAAAAGAGATTCTGACCGACCAAGGGACCCCTTTTATGTCCAAAGTTATGAGGGAACTGTGTAAATTGTTGCGTATAAAGCAGTTACGGACGTCCGTTTACCATCCGCAAACAGACGGTCTTGTCGAAAGGTTCAACCAAACTCTAAAAAATATGTTAAAAAGGTTGGTGTCCAGAGATGGGAAGGACTGGGACCTGCTTCTGCCCTATCTCATGTTCGCCGTGCGAGAGGTGCCCCAGGCCTCTACTGGGTTCTCGCCCTTCGAACTGCTTTATGGCAGACACCCTCGGGGCCTGTTGGATATCGCCAAGGAAGCGTGGGAACAACAGCCTGTCCCCCACAAAAGTGTCATTGAGTATGTCACCCAGATGCAGGACCGGATGGAAAGGGTGTTGCCGCTGGTCCGGGAGCATATGGAGGCAGCGCAACAAGCCCAGAGTAGGGTGTATAATCGTCAGGCTCGGTGCGGAACTTCAACCGGGAGATCGGGTTTTGGTTCTGGTGCCCACCCTTGACAGCAAGTTCCTAGCCAGGTGGCAGGGCCCCTATGAGGTTATCGAGAAGGTAGGGGAAGTAAATTACAAAGTACACCAGCCAGGGCGGCGCAAGCCGGAGCAGGTGTACCACGTGAATTTACTGAAGCCGTGGAAAGACAGGGACACGGCCGACGACAACAGCCCCCGGCCAGGGCTTCTAGGTGACAAGGGTCCAGCCCCACAGCTCGAGGCCTGCGAAGCGGTAGCCACGGTAAAAATTGCAGACAGCCTGTCTTCCAAACAAGTTCAGGAAGTCAGGGAGTTCATCAGTCGGAACACGGATGTGTTCTCGGACCTCCCTGGCCGCACGTCTCTCATCCAACATAACATCGTCACTGAGCCTTAGGCCAAAATCCGGTTAAAACCATACCGGGTACCCGAGGCTCGGCGACGGGCCATCGCGGAGGAAGTGCAATTAATGTTATAGCTTGATGTCATTGAGGAATTGAAAAGTGAGTGGGCCAGTCCCATAGTACTAATACCCAAGCCGGATGGGACGTTGCGGTTCTGCAACGATTTTCGCAAATTAAATGAAGTGTCCAAGTTCGATGCGTATCCCATGCCCCGGGTAGACGAGCTTGTTGAGAATTTAGGGCAAGCCCGTTATTTTTCTGTGCTAGACCTCACTAAAGGATACTGGCAAGTACCCTTAATGGAGGCGGCCAAGGAAAAAACCGCTTTTGTTACTCCGCAGGGCCTGTATCATTACAAGGTGTTACCCTTTGGCCTGCATGGCACCCCCGCCACCTTCCAAAGGTTAATGGATATTGTGCTGCGACCTCATCGTCGGTACGCCTCGGCCTACTTAGATGATGTAATCATCCACAGCACCGACTGGGAAAGCCATTTGCCCAAAGTGCAGGCGGTAGTAGATGCCCTGAGGAAAGCTGGTTTAACCGCCAATCCAAAGAAGTGTGCGATTGGGTTGGAAGAGACCAAATATCTGGGATATGTTATTGGGCGCGGAGTCATCAAGCCGCAGGTAACTAAGGTAGAGGCCATTCGTAACTGGCCCCGACCGGTCACCACCAGGCAGGTAAAGTCCTTCCTGGGAATTGTAGGGTACTACATGCGGTTTGTGCCCCACTTTGCCACAATAGCAGCGCCGTTGACAGACCTGTTGAAGGGGCGAAAGTCGGGGAAGGTTAGCTGGAATGAGAAGGCGGAGGAGGCTTTCTCCGCGTTGAAGTCGGTCCTGTGTGGGTCCCCGGTTTTGGTGACACCCGACTTCAACAGGGAGTTCGTCGTTCAGACGGATGCCTCGGAGGTAGGTCTCGGTGCAGTACTGTCTCAGGAGGTCAATGGGGAAGAACATCTCGTTGTCTTCCTGAGCCGTAAACTCACCCCAGCCGAGACCAGGTATAGTAGAGTGGAGAGGGAGTGCCTGGCTATCAAGTGGGCACTTGAATCTCTCCGCTATTACCTGTTAGGGAGGAGGTTCCGTCTGGTGACCGACCATTCCCCTCTCAAGTGGATGAGCCAGGCCAAGGAGAGGAATGCTCGGGTCACCAGGTGGTTCCTATCCTTGCAAAATTTCAAATTTTCGGTAGAACACAGGGCAGGCCGCTTGCAGGGTAATGCAGATGCCCTGTCCCGCGTCCACTGCCTCACATGTGTTCACCCCCTCAGGGTTGAACAAAGGGGGGGGTATGTGGTAAGGTGCAAGGTACCGTTGTCGACGGGAGGTACGTGTCACCGAGGTTCCTGGCCTCGGTGAGGTGAGAGCCGGGTTTTATGTGTCAGCAGCAGCTAGTGCTGCTTGACATTTATAGTTAGTTTGGCTGCAAAGCCAATCCGGGCCGGCTCTTACTGGGAGTAGGCAAAGAGTTGGGTGGGTGCCTACTCCCCACGGTCCAGGCCGGACTTTGCCGGGCTTTAAAACACAGCCAGCACCAGCAGGTGGGTGTGATTGTCCTGGAGCTGCTGTTAGGCTGTGGAGTCACTGGTGTTTGGAAGTTCTCTGGGCTGGAAGCAAGAGCCCAGCAAGGAGGAGTGCAGACGACCTGGAAGCCTGATGGCGACTGTCTTGCGGCTGGACTGACAGCCAGGTGCGAACCTGCACCTAAAACCTCCCAGGTGACTAGAACCTGATTTGGACTGTTTTGTTTTGCCTCATGATTTCTGCTGTGTGTGAACGAACACCAAGAGACTGTTTATATCGTTTGTTTTTGTGCAAGTGTGAATAAAACACTGTTCATTGCACCTTCTGGACTCCCTGTTTTGCCTCTGTACTGCACCCGCACCGCTATCTACCAGAGCGACTCCCCACACAAGTCAGATATGAAGCGTGATGGGCAGTGATAGTTAGGGCACATGTACATAGTCAGGGACTGGGGTGGTGACAAGAGGCAGGCTGGAAGTCTCTTTATGTTACACACAGGCATCTTCAGCGCTCAGAAGAACACTGAAGACTGCAGACAGACTCTCCTTAGCAACACTCAGTTAGAGCTTATCTAAGAAGACTCCTTACACCCTGTTTTCAAGAACAAATAAACTTATTTCCCAAATAAATTATATTACAAAAATATTTAAAATTCTTTTCTAAAATGACAGTTAATCTTTAAGAAAGATCTTTCACCCACAAACAGTCTTCCCTTGAAAGAATGCAGTAAGCCAGTAGTGCTACTGCAAAAGGGTTAATTTGCTACTAATCTCCAGCTTACATGATGGCACTTGGTAGCACGGAATGGCCTGGATCAGGCTAAGGTATATGATAGCTTGCAGGGGCATTGCTAAGGTCTCAAAAGATACGTGGGCCTAAGCCCCAATGCATATGGCCCAATTCTCTTAGTGCAACCCCCCTCTTTCCCCACACTCTAGCACTGAAGACATTTTGCTGTACTTGCCATACAGCAGCACACACCTCTCACATCCAGGGCCTCCCAGGTGACATCGCCTCTGATGTAGATCTTCTCTGTCATTATCTTCTCCATTCGGTCCGGACATCTTCTCTCAGCTGCCTCGTCTCTGCAAAGTTTGACACACAGACATCTTAGCTTCCTCACCTTTCTATTATCATCTCCCAACCTGGAGTCCCCACAGTGTTTTCCTGCTGCTCACTGTGCTCCCCAATACCCCCAGAAGAAAAATTAGTGTCCCCTATAGTAATAGTGCTCCTCAAAGTCTCACCAATAGTAATTATCTTCTAGAATGCCCTCATTAGTAATACTGCCTCTACAGGGCCCCCAACAGTGATAATGCTCCCCAAGAGCGCCTCCATTTGTAAAAGACTCCTCCAGTATTAATAATGCCCCCACAGAGGCCTCAGTAGAAATAAGGCTCCCCTTATGTTCCCCTCTCCCCCAGTGGTAATAAAGCTCCCTACAGACCCCTCAGTAGTAATAAGGCCCCCATAGTGTTCTTAGTAGAAATAGGGCGGATCTATAAGTTACTCCTATAGAGCCCTCAGTAGTAATAAGAATGCCTATAATGTCCCCTTGATTTAAAATGCCCCTACAGTGCCCGAGTATTTATACTCCCAACTACTGTTATAATGCTGGCCCTGAAGTGCCCCCAGTATTAATATCGCCACCTACTGTTATAATGCTCACCCTTAAGTGCCCCCAGTATTTATATCACCCCCTACTGTTATAATGCTCTCCCTGAAGTGCCCCAATTATTTATATGGCCCCTACTGTTATAATGCTTGCCCTGAAGTGCCCCCAGTATTTATAATGCCCCCTGCAGTGTCCCTGTAGTTTTATTCCTCCCTTTAGTGTCCTCAGAAATTATAATTCCTCAGCCTTTCCACCATACAGTCCCATGTAAATAACATTATTTCCCTCCCTCTGCTGTAGAGTGCCATGTAAATAACATCACACAATCTCTCCTGCCCCCTCCAATATACAGTCCCATGTAAATGACATCACTTCCCTTCCTTCAGCCCCTCCAACATTCAGTCCCATGTAAATAACATCACTACCTCCCATAACCGCCATCAACATACAGTCCCATGTAAATAACATAACCACCTCCCGCAGCCGTCTTCAACATACAGTCCCATGTAAATAACATCATCCCTCCCCAGCCGCCTCCAACACACAGTCCCATGTAAATACCATCACCTTGCCCCAGCCACCTCTAACATGCAGTTCCATGTAACATCCCTCCCTTCAGCCCTAACATACAGTCCCAGTTAAATAACCACAACTCCCAGCATTGCTCTGCCTCTCACACTGAGAATTTATCCCTTCACTTACCTCTCCTCATAGCAGACCTCACTACAGGTTCTTCCCCAGGACTTTTCCTCTTCACTGCTGGGCGCCATCCTCTGCTGTACTGGTCACATGATGATGACATCATCGCAGGTCCTTCTCAACCACTGCCTTCAGCACTGATCATATGACTATGATCTCATCACAGGTCCTTCAGCTCTTCCAGTGCATTAGGTTCAATTGTATTGCTGTCCTGAGGACAGCAATACAGTTGTATCTAGCTGGCAGGCAGGACATTCGGCGACTGAGACAAAACATCAGGGGCCCAGGCCCCAAATGTTTTAACCTAGCAAGGCCCCTTGTAACTTGTGAAAAGGAGGAAATCCAACTTCCATGACCACAGTAGATCCTTACTCATGAATAATGGGTTAATGTCCACTGTTAATATTGAAGGGAATCTGTCACCCCTGATTCTGGACTATTATCTACAGTAATACATGAGTAGTATTGCCGATAACGGGTCCAGATCACTGTATTATATTTTCCTACAGCTTTTCCCCTGCTGTCAACACTCAAAGCTCCACTGAAATACAATGTCCAGATTGCTGTGCTGTTCTAACATAATGGAGGGGTCTTGTGCGCATGCACAGCAGTCCTAACTATGTATTTCAATGCAGCTGTGAGTGCTGACAAACAGGGGAATGGGGGCAGTAGGAAAATGAAAAATACTTATCTGGACTTCATATCTGCAGTACTAAGTATGTATTACTGTAGACAATGGTCCAAAATCGGGATGACAGATTCCCTTTAATGCACTTTTTCTATGGTATCCAAGGAACCTTCATCCTTGCATGCCATTCAATAAACATTTCTAATGTGCTTTTCTCACAGAGGCTCAAAGCGTAAGGATAGTTGTGTGGCTGGGGTGACTCCCTGGAAGTCAATGGCTGCTATTTCATAGGTTCATTTGGTTTGTAAGAGGAAGCTGGAGTACCCAGAGGAAATCCATGCTAACACGTGAAGAACATACAAATTCCATGCAGATGTTGTCTCTACTCTCTAGTCAGATTCAAAACCAGGAGCCCAGTGCTGCAAGGCACCACTACATATATTTTTCCTTAATAAATTCAATCTCTAGCATTTTCCATCTTTTCAGAGAAGTAAACATGAGCATATGATATATCGGATAAAAATGATCTGAAATAAACATACAATGCCAATGAATATTTGGTATAAATTAATACTCATATAGCTGTATAGTTCACTTATAATCCTGGTGCACTGATATAAGTCAACAAATGTTTCGTATTGATTCACTGACTGTACAAGCCAGCAAACAGTTCCAATAGATACTTTATATCATTTTGCAATTGGACAACTCATTTGTAAACGCAACTCGCTGGTCTTTATGTCCTCTCTCATATATCAGAACACTGTCTATTTAGTGATACTGAAGGGTTTTTACTCGCTATTCCAAGATCCTTTCTCTGTATTGATTCGCTGAATCTGCAGGCAGTTCCCATAAATACTTTGTATCAATGTGTGTCATTCTGCATAAGGCAATTTATTGCGCTGGTTTTGTGATCTCCCACATATAACAGAACACTATCTATTCAGTGGTACTGAAGGGTCTTTACTCACTGTTTAGAGATTATACATTGGCAGTCTCTATGACCTCCCACGTAGTGGTATGTGGCGCTCCACTCAGGTACAGCGACTCCCGCTGTCTCCAGTGCGGGCAGTCAGTTTGTGTTATAGCGGTTGGATCCCGGCATACAACGTGTTGACAAGATCTCAGCGTTCCACATGGTGAGACGGGTTAGCCTTTCAAGGAGACTCTCATATGTTGTATCTGAAGCGCTTCACATTTTCAATTCTTAAATACAGTGGGTTATTTTTGGTGGTTTCTGGACTCTGTGTATCGCTTATACCAAACGCGTTTCAGAGTTCTACTGACTCCTTCTTCAGTGGCCATGATTACATTGCAAGTCCTTCCCACTTTTATACCCACTTTCCAGTCCCAACCAAAACCATACCCACTTTCCAGGTAACATCCGATGTGCCTAGAATCCAATGTGATTCATATTTTAGATTCTCAATCATCGGTATAACTTGTGTGGTATCTTTTATATGTGTGTAACTTCTGTATAATTTTATATACTTTATATAACTAATTATATACTATAATAGATCACGAACAAGGGATTGAAGCATTAAGGATGCAATTAGAGATGAGTGGTCAACTCCAGGGAGAACAGGTTGATTATATAGCAGAAGGGTTGCAGTATATACTGACACACAATTATTTTCACTTTGAGTTAGATTATTATTTACAAATAAGAGGGACCACCATGGGCACCAAGTTTGCCCCCAGTTATGCAAATTTATTTATGGCACATAGGTAACAACAGAACATTGTGCCAAGACTGGGGGGAGACCTGGTGCTCTAGCGTAGATATATTGATAATGTCATTTTTATATGGCAAAAAAATGAATTAGAACTTGAGATATTTCTGAAAGAAATAAATAATAATCATAATAATTTATGTTTTTCTTCAAATACCAGCAAAAGTCAAATAGAATTTTTAGATTTATAAATTAAAGTGCAAGATCATAGACTTATATGTAGCACATATCAGAAATCAGTGGCCAAAAACAGCTACATATTATATTCAAGTTGTCACTTACCAAGGTGGCTGTTGAATATAACCACAGGCCAGTTTTGCTGCCTAAAATGTAATTGCACAGAGAAGGAAAAATTTCAACAGGAGGCCTAGGAAATGAGGGAACAATTTTTGGCTAAGGAATATCCACCTATGGTGGCTGATACAGATTTTATGAGAGTAAGGGATATGGTCAGGAAGTCCTCTTTTGCAGTCAATACAATAGATGTAAAAAATAAACATAAAAAAAATGAAATTATATGGATTGTCTTGCCTTTCAATTCACAATATAAACAAGTAGAAATCATTATAAAGAAACATTGGCATTATGTTTTGAAAGACAAGATAATCGGCCCTTCACTGACAACGTTACCTCAAATAACTTACATGAAAGCCCCTGAGTTTGGGATTAAAAATGTAATCTAAAAAGAAAGAAGAAAACTCTATGCACAACTGTCTTAACATAAAGGGCTTCTTTAAATGCGGGAAATGTAGCAATTATAGAAACACTACATTCCCCAAAAAACTACCAAGGTTATTTAAACTCGAAACTCCTTCACATATGAGATACGGGAATTCTTAACGTGTAACTAAACCAATGTTATATACATGATTGAGTGTCCCTGTAAAAAACAGTATATAGGTTGAACTAAAAGAAGCTTTAAAAAAAGAATATCTGAACATATCACGAACATCAGAAATGGTTTCAAGAAACAATCTTTATCTAAACATTTTAAACAATATCATAACAAAGACCCAAATGGCTTAGGCCTCTTTCACACTTGCGTTGTAAAGATCCGGCGTGCACTTCCGTCGCAGGAATGCCCGCTGGATCCGTCACAACGCAAGACAACTGAAAGTATTTGAAAACTGATCAGTCTTCAAATGCTTTCAGTGTTACTATGGCAGCCAGGACGCTACTAAAGTCCTGGTTGCCATAGTAAGTAGTGGGGAGCCAGGGGAGCAGATACTTACAGTCCGTGCAGCTCCCGGGGCGCTCCACAATGACGTCAGAGCGCCCCACGCGCATGGATCACATGATCCATGCGATCATGTGATCCATGCTCATGGGGCGCTCTGACGTCATTGTGGAGCGCCCCGGGACTCAGGAGCCGCACAGACGGTAAGTATACTTCTCCCCTGCCTCCCCACTACACTTTACCATGGCAGTCGGGACTTTAGCGTCCTAGCTGCCATGGTAACCATTCACAAAACGTAAACGTCGGATCCCGCGATGCGCCGAAATGACGTCTAGCTTAAAGCCGGATCCGGATTAATGCTTTTCAATGGGCATTAATTCTGGATCCGGTGTTATGGCATGTCTTCCGGATTTTTGGACGGAGTCCAAAAAACGTTAACATACTGAACGGAGGACATCCTGATGCATCCTGAATGGATATCTCTCCTTTCAGAATGCATTGGGATAATCCTGATCAGTTTCTTTCCGTCCTAGAGCCCCGAGGACAGAGCTCTAGCACGGAAAGCAAAAACGCTGATGTTAAAGGGGCCTTAATCTTTGTAGCTTTTAAAAAAATAGCAGAACATTGAAGAGGAAGAAACGATATTTCACTAATTTTTATTTGGACACATTGATACCCGGAGGGCTCAATGCAGAATTGGAACTTTCGGCTTTCTATGAAGATATGGATGGGACATCGGAGTCCGGCTGTTATACCAGCACTCTGATCTCTCCTTGGTGGGGGAGCCCTATCCCAATACATCTCATACATATCCTCCACTAATTAGGGATCATCGAGGAAAATAAGGATAGAGATGGCTCATCCCCTCATGTTTTTTCCACATACATATATGTATTGTTACGTTATTCTGTGGAAAATAAATGAGAGATAAAATAAGAATAACAAGAATATATTATTAAAATAAATTATAATAAGTTTACCATTCTCACCAGAGATGCTATCTATAGACTCTATTGTTTATGTTCATATATATACTTTGTATTTTTGTATTTTTTGCATTTTTGTAAATTTTATGTATCAGACTGAAAAAACAAGCAAGAAAGCAACTATCCCAAAAAAACACACACATAGATAAAAAAATCAATTCGTTTTATGTGTATAGTTGGAGAGTAATTTTGAAGGATAACTGCTAAGGCATTGACAACAACTGAAGAAAGATTATTTTGATAATAGACAATGAAATCTGCTCTAA
Source organism: Bufotes viridis (assembly GCA_033119425.1). Taxonomy (NCBI): domain Eukaryota; kingdom Metazoa; phylum Chordata; class Amphibia; order Anura; family Bufonidae; genus Bufotes; species Bufotes viridis. Next base: position 158,703,809 of record CM065592.1, on the reverse strand, counting down.
AAATTTGGCTATAATTAGAGATGAGCGAACACCTGGATGTTCGGGTTCGAGAAGTTCACCGAACTTCCCGAAAATGTTTGGGTTCGGGATCCGAACTCGACCCGAACTTTATCCCGAACCCGAACCCCATTGAAGTCAATGGGGACCTGAACTTTTAGGCACTAAAAAGGCTGTAAAATAGTCCAGGAACGGGCTAGAGGGCTGCCAAAGGCAGCAAAATGTAGGTAAATCCCCTGCAAACAAATGTGGATAGGGAAATGAATTAAAATAAAATAAAGTAAATAAAATTTAACCAATATCAATTGGAGAGAGGTCCCACTGCAAGGAATCATGCGTCATATCACTCAGCACTGGAGAAGGCCACTCTCAGTTATTTCGGCCCCACCACCCAGACAGAGGAGAGAGGTCCCACAGCAAGGAATCATGCGTCATATCAACCACCACCGGAGAAGGCCACTCTCAGTTATGTCGGCCCAGCACCCAGACAGAGGAGAGAGGTCCCACAGCAAGGAATAAGGCATCATATGACCCACCACTGGAGAAGGCCACTCTCAGTTATTTCGGCCCAGCACCCAGACAGAGGAGAAAGGTCCCACAGCAAGAAATCATGCGTCATATCAACCACCACCGGAGAAGGCCACTCTCAGTTATTTCGGCCCAGCACCCAGACAGAGGAGAGAGGTCCCACAGCAAGAAATCATGCGTCATATCAACCACCACCGGAGAAGGCCACTCCCAGTTATTTCGGCCCCACCACCCAGACAGAGGAGAGGTTCATTCAACTTTGGGTTGCACCGCAAGATCATGGTAAAGTTAAAAAAATGAGGATTCAATAAAGAAGTGCCCGGAGTACAAGAATACATGGTTGAGGGAGGCAGTTATAAATGTCTATTCTGTACAAGGGAGGCTAGGTCCTGTGGGATCCCATGCCTGGTTCATTTTATGAAGCGTCAGCTTGTCCACGTTGGCTGTGGACAGGCGGCTGCGTTTGTCAGTAATGACGCCCCCTGCCGTGCTGAATACACGTTCAGACAAAACGCTGGCCGCCGGGCAGGCCAGCACCTCCAAGGCATAAAATGCTAACTCTGGCCACGTGGACAATTTGGAGACCCAGAAGTTGAATGGGGCCGAACCATCAGTCAGTACGTGGAGGGGTGTTCAGAGGTACTGTTCAACCATGTTAGTGAAATGCGTCCTCCTGCTAACACGTTCCGTATCAGGTGTTGGTGCAGTTAGCTGTGGCGTGGAGACAAAACTTTCCCACATTTCTGCCATGCTAACCCTGCCCTCAGAGGAGCTGGCCGTGACACAGCTGCGTTGGCGAACTCTTGCTCCTCCTCTGCCTTCGCCTTGGGCTTCCACCTGTTCCCCTGTGACATTTGGGAATGCTCTCAGGAGCGCCTCTACCAGCGTGCGCTTGTACTTGCGCATCTTCCTATCACGCTCCAGTGCAGGAAGTAAGGTGGGCACATTGTCTTTGTAACGGGGATCCAGCAGGGTGGCAACCCAGTAGTCCGCACACGTTAAAATGTGGGCAACTCTGCTGTCGTTGCGCAGGCACTGCAGCATGTAGTCGCTCATGTGTGCCAGGCCCCCCAGAGGTAAGGACAAGCTGTCCTCTGTGGGAGGCATATCGTCATCGTGCTCTGTATCCCCCCAGCCACGCACTAGTGATGGGCCTGAGCTGTGTCGGGTGCCACCCCGCTGTGAACCTGCTTCATCCTCATCCTCCTCCACCTCCTCCTCATCCTCCTCGTCCTCCAGTAGTGGGCCCTGGCTGGCCACATTTGTACCTGGCCTCTGCTGTTGCAAAAAACCTCCCTCTGAGCCACTTCTAACAGACTGGCCTGAAAGTGCTAAAAATGACCCCTCATCCTCCTCCTCCTCCTCCTCCTCCCGGGCCACCTCCTCTTCCATCATCGCCCTAAGCGTTTTCTCAAGGAGACATAGAAGTGGTATTGTAACGCTGATAACGGTGTCATCGCCACTGGCCATGTTGGTGGAGTACTCGAAACAGCGCAACAGGGCACACAGGTCTCGCATGGAGGCCCAATCATTGGTGGTGGAGTGCTGCTGTTCCACAGTGCGACTGACGCGTGCGTGCTGCAGCTGACACTCCACTATGGCCTGCTGCTGCTCGCACAGTCTCTCCAGCATGTGCAAGGTGGAGTTCCACCTGGTGGGCACGTCGCATATGAGGCGGTGAGCGGGAAGGCCGAAGTTCCGCTGTAGCGCAGACAGGCGAGCAGCGGCAGGATGTGAACGCCGGAAGCGCGCACAGACGGCCCTCACTTTATGCAGCAGCTCTGACATGTCGGGGTAGTTGTGAATGAAGTTCTGCACCACCAAATTCAGCACATGCGCCAGGCAAGGGATGTTCGCCCATTATCGCACACCACCAGGCCGGAGTTGAGGCCCACCGGCAGAAACCACTCGTCGGTCTGTTGTTCAATACCCCGCCACAACTCCTGCGCGGTGTGGGGCCTGTCCCCCAAACATATGAGTTTCAGAATGGCCTGCTGACGTTTACCCCGGGCTGTGCTGAAGTTGGTGGTGAAGGTGTGTGGCTGACTGGATGAGCTGGTGGAAGCAGAGGAGGAGGAAGCCGAGTAGGAGGAGGAGGCTACAGGAGGCAAAGAATGATGCCCTGCAATCCTTGGCGGTGGAGGGGCGTGAGCCAAGGAACTCTCCGCCTGCAGCCCAGCCGCCACTACATTTACCCAGTGTGCAGTTAGGGAGATATAGCGTCCCTGGCCGTGCTTACTGGTCCACGGATGGCGATGCGCAGTGCACACTTGATTTTATCAGATACATGGTTGTGCAGGGAAGGCACGGCTGTCTTGGAGAAGTAGTGGCGGCTGGGAACAACATACTGTGGGACAGCCATGGACATCAGCTGTTTGAAGCTGTCTGTGTCCACCAGCCTGAATGACAGCATTTCAAAGGCCAGTAGTTTAGAAATGCTGGCATTCAGGCCCAGGAGACTCGAGGGTGGCTAGGTGGGAATTTACGCTTTCTCTCAAGGTTTGTGAGATGGAGAGCTGAGCAGCTGCCGTGCGACATGGTGGAGATGCTTGGTGACACAGGTGGTGTTGTCGGTGGCACATCCTCTGTTTGGTGGGTGGCAGAGGCGGAGGAAGAGCCTGAGGCAGCATCAGAAGAGGGAGCAGTGGGAGCCAGAGTGAGTTCCTTGCTTTTAAGGTGTTTACTCCACTGCAGTTCATGCTTTGCATGTAGATGCCTGGTCATGCAGGTTGTGCTAAGGTTCAGAACGTTAATGCCTCGCTTCAGGCTCTGATGGCACAGCGTGCAAACCACTCGGGTCTTGTCGTCAGCACATTGTTTAAAGAAGTGCCATGCCAGGGAACTCCTTGAAACTGCCTTTGGGGTGCTCGGTCCCTGGTGGCGGTGGCCAGTAGCAGGCGAACTCTCTTGGAGGCGGCTGTTCTGCTTTTGCCCCCTGCTCCCTCTTTTGCTATGCTGTTGGCTCGGTCTCACCACTGCCTCTTCCTCTGAACTATGAAAGTCAGTGGCATGACCTTCATTCCATGTGGGGTCTAGGACCTCATCGTCCCCTGCATCGTCTTCCACACAGTCTTCCTCCTGACCTCCTGTTCGGTCTGCACACTGCAGAAAGAGCGCAGCAGTTGGCACCTGTGTTTCATCATCATCAGAGACGTGCGGACTCCGATGAGGTGGTATTCCATGTCCTCATCATCAGGAAACATCAGTGGTTGTGCATCAGTGCATTCTATGTCTTCCACCACTGGGGAAGGGCTAGGTGGATTCCTTAGGAAACCCTGCCAGCAGAGTCTTCAAACAGCATAAGAGACTGCTGCATAACTTGAAGCTCAGACAGTTTCCCTGATATGCATGGGGGTGATGTGACAGACTGATGGGCTTGGTTTTCAGGTGCCACCTGTGCGCTTCTGCAGAAGACTGGGTGGGAGATAATGTTGTGAACATGCTGGATCCACTGTCGGCCACCCAATTGACTAGCACCTGTACCTGCTCAGGCCTTACCATCCTTAGAACGGCATTGGGCCCCACCAAATATCGCTGTAAATTCTGGCGGGTACTGGAACCTGAGGTAGTTGGCTCACTAGGACGTGTGGCTGTGGCAGAATGGCCACGTCCTCTCCCAGCACAAGAGGGTACACTAACACCACCATGACGCGTCCGCGTCCCTTACTAGATGTTTTCCTCATTGTTACCGTTCACCAAGCACCACAATAAGAAAAAAAATATTTGGCCCAATGTATTGATTTCAAATTCAGGCCTTTTTTTACAGGCACCTAACACTATCTGCCAATTTTTTAATGTAGCGTATTACACTAATCCAGGCACAGCAGTAACCACTGATTTAGGGAATATCTATTTTAGGAGCTAGTATTTAGGCCCTGGATGAAAGATATCCTTTTATGGACAGATTTACAATTGGCCTGCAACAGCTCGAACACCAGATTCAGAGGTATTGCTATTTTGGCAATTGAATTTCACCCCAGAACAAAATATATGTTTTTACGGACACTATGAAACTTGGCCTGCAACATATGGGACACCAGATTCAGGATATTGCTATTTTGGCAATTGAATTTCACCCCACAACAAAATATATGTTTTGCGACACTATGAATCTTGGCCAGCCACAGCTGAAACCACTGATTTATGGTATTGCTATTTTGGCAATTGAATTTCACCCCAGAACAAAATATATGTTTTGGCGGACACTATGAAACTTGGCCTGCAACATATGGGACACCAGATTCAGGGTATTGCTATTTTGGCAATTGAATTTCACCCCACAACAAAATATATGTTTTTGCGGACACTATGAATCTTGGCCAGCCACAGCTGAAACCACTGATTTATGGTATTGCTATTTTGGCAATTGAATTTCACCCCAGAACAAAATATATGTTTTGGCGGACACTATGAAACCTGGCCTGCAACAGCTGGGACACCAGATTCAGGGTATTGCTATTTTGGCAAATTAATTTCACCCCAGAACAAAATATTTGTTTTTATGGACACTATGAAACCTGGCCTGCAACAGCTGGGACACCAGATTCAGGGTATTGCTATTTTGGCAATTGAATTTCACCCCAGAACAAAATATATGTTTTGGCGGACACTATGAAACCTGGCCTGCAACAGCTGGAAACCAGATTCAGGGTATTGCTATTTTGGCAAATTAATTTCACCCCAGAACAAAATATTTGTTTTTGCGGACACTATGAAACCTGGCCTGCAACAGCTGGGACACCAGATTCAGGGTATTGCTATTTTGGCAAATTAATTTCACCCCAGAACAAAATATATGTTTTGGCGGACACTATGAAACCTGGCCTGCAACAGCTGGGACACCAGATTCAGGGTATTAGCTATTTTGGCAAGTGAATTACACCCCACAACAAAATATATGTTTTGGCGGACACTATGAAACCTGGCCTGCAACAGCTGGGACACCAGATTCAGGGTATTGCTATTTTGGCAAATTAATTTCACCCCAGAACAAAATATATGTTTTGGCGGACACTATGAAACCTTGCCTGCAACAGCTGGGACACCAGATTCAGTGTATTGCTATTTTGGCAAATTAATTTCACCCCAGAACAAAATATTTGTTTTAGCGGACACTATGAAACCTGGCCTGCAACAGCTGGGACACCAGATTCAGGGTATTGCTATTTTGGCAAATTAATTTCACCCCAGAACAAAATATATGTTTTGGCGGACACTATGAAACCTGGCCTGCAACAGCTGGGACACCAGATTCGAGGGTATTGCTATTTTGGCAAGTGAATTTACACCCCAGAACAAAATATTTGTTTTTAGCGGACACTATGAAACCTGGCCTGCAACAGCTGGGACACCAGATTCAGGGTATTGCTATTTTGGCAAATTAATTTCACCCCAGAACAAAATATATGTTTTGGCGGACACTATGAAACCTGGCCTGCAACAGCTGGGACACCAGATTCAGGGTATTGCTATTTTGGCAAGTGAATTACACCCCAAAACAAAATATATGTTTTGGCGGACACTATGAAACCTGGCCTGCAACAGCTGGGACACCAGATTCAGGGTATTGCTATTTTGGCAAATTAATTTCACCCCAGAACAAAATATATGTTTTGGCGGACACTATGAAACCTGGCCTGCAACAGCTGGGACACCAGATTCAGGGTATTGCAATTTTGGCAAATTAATTTCACCCCAGAGCAAAATATATGTTTTTGCGGACACTATGAAACCTGGCCTGCAACAGCTGGGACACCAGATTCAGGGTATTGCTATTTTGGCAAATTAATTTCACCCCAGAACAAAATATATGTTTTGGCGGACACTATGAAACCTGGCCTGCAACAGCTGGGACACCAGATTCAGGGTATTGCTATTTTGGCAAATTAATTTCACCCCAGAACAAAATATATGTTTTGGTGGACAATATGAAACCTGGCCTGCAACAGCTGGGACACCAGATTCAGGGTATTGCTATTTTGGCAAGTGAATTACACCCCAAAACAAAATATATGTTTTGGCGGACACTATGAAACCTGGCCTGCAAAAGCTGGGACACCAGATTTAGGGTATTGCTATTTTGGCAAATTAATTTCACCCCAGAGCAAAATATATGTTTTGGCGGACACTATGAAACCTGGCCTGCAACAGCTGGGACACCAGATTCAGGGTATTGCTATTTTGGCAAATTAATTTCACCCCAGAACAAAATATATGTATTGGCAGACACTATGAAGCCTGGCCTGCAACAGCTGGGACACCAGATTAAGGGTATTGCTATTTTGGCAATTGAATTTCACCACAGAAAATAATCTATCCTTTGCCAGACAGCAGATAGTATTATACTTGGCTAGCCAAAGCTGGAACACCAGATTTAGGGGATTGGTATTTGGGCAATTGTATTTAACCCCTTAATAAAATATAGAAATTGCTATCCTGAGTTTCTAGGGGTGACAATTAGCACAGCCAAGCCCCTGATGTAGGATATAGCAACAAAAAAAACTAGTATTGATGTATTGATGGACTTGGTGGCAGCTTGTTCTGGTGCATCACAAGTCACAAAATGGCTGCCGATCAACCCAGAAAATAAGTGACAGAAAAATGCTCTGTGCAGCCTAAAAACCAGTGAGCAAGTAACTACCAGAAGTTCAATCATTCACAGCTGTAGATCGATCCGTTCATTAGGTGCTGTTGCTGACTTTACCCTGCCTAATCTTGCCCTGACAGAAGCTGCGTCATCTCCCTACACTAATCAGAGCAGTGTGACGTGCGGCGCTACGTGACTCCAGCTTAAATAGAGGCTGGGTCACAGGCTGCACTTGGCCAATCACAGCCATGCCATTAGTAGGCATGGCTGTGATGGGCTCTTAGGGCAAGAAGTAAAACGCTAGCTGATTGGCTGCTGTGCAGCCCTTCAGAAAGCGGGAAGTAATCGACAAACAACGCACCCGAACTCGAACTTTTGTTGAAACGAACGATGCTCGAACTGTTTGCTCAACACTAGCTATTATGATATCCAAGACAGAGAAAATCCACTGGGGGTCTTGGTTGGGACTGGAAAGTGGGTATGAAAGCGGGAAAGACTTCAATGTAATCATGGCAACTGAAAAAGAAGTCAGTAGAACTCCGAAACGCATCGAGTCCAGAACCCACAAAAAATAACCCACTGTATTTAAGAATTTAAAATTTATCTTCTAGGAAAAAACAAATGTGAAGCGCTTCAGATACAACATATGAGAGTCTCCTTGAAAGCCTAACACGTCTCACCACGTGAAACGCTGAGATCTTGTCAACACGTGGGATGCCGGGATCCAACTGCTATAACACAAACTGACTGCCTGCAATGGAGACAGCGGGAGTCGCTGTACCTGAGTGGAGCGCCACATACCACTGCGTGCGAGGTCATAGAGACTGCCAATGTAGGATCTCTAAACAATGAGTACCACTGAATAGATAGTGTTCTGTTATATGCGGGAGATCACAAAACCAGTGCAATAAGTTGCCTTATGCAGACTGACACAAATTAATACAAAGTATTTATCGGAACTGCCTGCAGATTCAGCGAATCAATACACAGAGTAACAATTTAGGATCTTGGAATAGCGAGTAAAGACCCTTCAGTATCACTAAATAGACAGTGTTCTGATATATGAGAGAGGACGTAAAGACCAGCGAGTTGCGTTTGTACATGAGTTGTCCAATTGCAAAATGATATAAAGTATCTATTGGAACTGTTTGCTGGCTTGTACAGTCAGTGAATCAATACGAAACATTTGTTGACTTATATCAGTGCACCAGGATTATAAGTGAACTATACAGCTATATGAGTATTAATTTATACCAAATATTCATTGGGATTGTAGTGCTCATGTTTACTTCTCTGAAAAGATGGAAAATGCTAGAGGTTGAATTTATTAAGGGAAAATATATGTAGTAGATAGCAGTGGCGTACATAGAGAAGTAAGGGCCCCATAGCAAGGATCCAACCAGGCCCCCCACACAGAACAGAAGGGATTCTGCCTAAACCCTTTTCAATGACCCTTGGGCCATATTTCCACTGCCTCATTTACTAATAGTTGTTCCTAGTTTAGAGGGTAGAGTACTGACCAAGTTTTCACCTCCAGTAGAAGAGGAGATAATCCCAACTAAGACTGGGTCCCCTCTTCCCCTGGGCCCCATAGCAGTCGCCTGGTCTGCCGCTATGGTAGTTACGTCCCTGGTAGATAGAGAATATATAAATGGTCCCTTGCTCACTGTGTAGGAAGTAAAAAGAAATAAGTAGGTGGCTGCACAATAGACAGAGGGGCATTTGTATGGTATTAGTAATGAATTGCAATTCACTTATATAATTTTGATTTTTTTTAATATTTTGTGTATTTTAGGATATTTTAATTTGTCTATTAACTAATAAATAGTCAGGAGTCGCATAAGCAATATTCGTTTTTGCGATGTTTCGTGATTTTTTCGCCTAATATTTGCAGTAAATTCGCAAATTCTAGAATTCGTGATCTCCAATCATTATTTTCTCAATTGCATAAATCGGCACTAATGATGCGCATTTTTTTCGCGCAATATGTGCAACTTCACATTTTATCAGGTCTGAGTAGATACTACTGATTGGTGCACTAAGTATAGTTGTGACATCCCAGCACTGTGTCTAACAGACACTAATCCTTATCATAGCATAGTAATTCCTATCACACTACCTAACACCCTGCACTGGAACCTATCAGCTACACTATATCACTAGTGATGTCGCGAACATAAAACGAACTTCCGCAAATGTTCGCGAACGGGCGAAGCGGGCGAACCGCCATAGACTTCAATTGGCAGGCGAATTTTAAAACCCACAGGGACTCTTTCTGGCCACAATAGTGATGGGAAAGTTGTTTCAAGGGGTCTAACACCTGGACTGTGGCATGCCAGAGGAGGATCCATGGCAAAACTCCCATGGAAAATTACGTAGTGAACGCAGAGTCGGGTTTTAATCCATAAAGGGCATAAATCAACTAACATTCCTAAATTGTTTGGAATAACATGCTTTAAAACATCCAGTGTGTGTATACGATCAGGTATGATGTTGTATCGATCAGGTAGTGTAAGGGTTAAGCCTACTTTACAGACATTGACAGACCAAACTCCCCTTTTAATGCACCGCAAACAACCGCAAACAGTCCATTTGCACAACCGCAAACTCCCCATTTGCACAAGGTTGGATACCAAGCTAGCCACGTCCCGGTGATGTCATTGAAGGTTTCTTCCTCCACCCAGCCACGTACAACACCAAGGGTCCCCGAAAGGTGAATTGAATTGATTTTTCGAACGGGGAGATGGTTAAAAAATCTATTCTCATCAGTTTAATCCCTGTTACATCCCAAATCAGGGATTGCCTTTTGTGAAAAAAAATTTAGGCCGGGTACCTTCGACTGCCTTCACAGTGACAGACCAATTTCTCATACACCAAACTGAATTGATTTCAGGAACCGGGAGATGGAAAAAGCAGCTTGGTCGGTCTTCATACTCCCAAATTGGGGCACTGCGCGTGCACAGAGCAATGTGCTGTGACACCCTATATGAGTGGTGTCTTAACTAGTACTATTCCTATCAGCGGCGGGCGGGTGCGTGGTAACTTGAGAGCAGGTGACCGAAGCTGAGCTGGAGGAGGATGGTGCGTCAAGGTTCTTAGCGGAAGCTGTTGAAGATTGGGTGTCCTGTCTAAGCCAGTCAACTATGTCCTCAGAATTTTTAGGGTGGTTCAGGGTATGTGGCCTCTGAACACTAGGCATTATTCCAGGGACAGTGGAAATCACAGCACCACGACCACGACGGCCCCTGCGGGTGGCTTGCCTCTGCCTGTCATTTTTTTTTAGATAAGTGGTACTACTGTGCCACCCGGTATCAGTGGTGGGCACTGGCAGTGGGCACACTACAGTCTGTGGAAGTGAGCCTGACACACACTGGCAGCAGGCAAGCAACTGAAATTAGACTAATGTCTAAAAATTAAATGCCTTATTTATCGGCAAGCTACTGTGCCACCCGGCATCAGTGGTTGGCACTGGCAGTGGACATACTACAGTCTGTGGAAGTGGGCCTGACACACACTGGCAGCAGGCAAGCAACTGAAATTAGACTAATGTGTAAAAATGAAATGCCTTATTTATCGGCAAGCTACTGTGCCACCCGGTATCAGTGGTTGGCACTGGCAGTGGGCACACTACAGTCTGTGGAAGTGGGCCTGACACACACTGGCAGCAGGCAAGCAACTGAAATTACACTAAAGTGTAAAAATTAAATGCCTTTTTTTGATGCAAAGTCCTGTGCCACACGGGATGACAGGGGTGGGCACTGGCAGTGGGCACACTACAGTCAGTGGAAGTCGGCCTGACACACACTAGCAGCAGGCAACTAACCTTAGATTAAAGTGTAAAAATGAAGAGCCTTTTTTTTAAGCAAAGTCCTGTGCCACACTGGATGACAGGGGTGGGCACTGGCAGTGGGCACACTACAGTCTGTGGAAGTCGGCCTGACACACACTGGCAGGCAACTAACCTTAGATTAAAGTGTAAAAATGAAATGCCTTTTTTTGATGCAAAGTCCTGTGCCACATGGGATGACAGGGGTGGGCACTGGCAGTGGGCACACTACAGTCTGTGGAAGTCGGCCTGACACACACTGGCAGGCAACTAACCTTAGATTAAAGTGTAAAAATGAAATGCCTTTTTTGATGCAAAGTCCTGTGCCAGCCGGTATGAGTGGTGGGCACTGGCAGTGGGCACACTACAGTCTGTGGAAGTCAGCCTGACACACACTGGCAGGCAACTAACCTTAGATTAAAGTGTAAAAATTAAATGCCTTTTTTTGATGCAAAGTCCTGTGCCACACGGGATGACAGGGGTGGGCACTGGCAGTGGGCACACTACAGTCTGTGGGCCTGCAGCTACTCACACACAGGCAGGCCAGGCAACTGCAATATGTATATGGAGAAAAAAAAAAAGCAGACAAATGTTGCAGCCCTAAAAAGGGCTTTTTGGGGTGCTGTCAGGACGGTGTCCTTACAGCAGAGATCAGATGAGTCTTTCAGGACTGGAGTGGACACTGAATACACTAGCCTAGCTATCGATTTCCCTATTAAATCAGCAGCAACTACACTCTCCTTCCTCTCACTAAGACTGCAAATTCCGAATTAATCTAAAATGGATGCTGTTCAGGAGATGGGAGGGTCTGGGAGGGAGGGTATGCTGCTGATTGGCTGGAATGTGTCTGCTGACTGTGAGGTACAGGGTCAAAGTTTGCTCAATGATGATGTATAGGGGGCGGACCGAACATCGCATGTGTTTGCCCGTTGAGGCGAACGCGAACAAGCTATGTTCGCCGGGAACTGTTTGCCGGCGGATAGTTCGGGCCATCTCTATATATCACTATCTAACCTACACTGACTATCTCCCACTAACTATCTGTATTATGTATATGAGCTAACTATCTAATGTAATTAAATAAGGATCCAGATGAGTCTGCAAAGCTCAGAGCACGGCAATGACACTGCTCTCTCTCTCTCAGAACTGCAAAAAACAGCTGAAAATGGCTGCTGGGGAGTTTCTTATATAGTAAGGGGTAGGCAACTTTCCTATTGGTTGCTAGGGATGTTGCTAAGCTCTGACAAAGACATTGCAGCCTTCTAATTGGCCCACAAGCAGGAAGCAGTAGTACTGATGAAAAAAAAATTAGAATATCCGCGGCTACAAATATATAGTACTATATTCTAGATTTTCGTGAATTCTCGAAGTGCCGATATTCGCTATAAAAATTTGCGATTAGAATATTCACGATCAACACTACTAATAAATGAGAGTTTGAATGGTATAAATAAGATCTCCATGGATTTCTTCAAATGAAGTGTGGCTGTCTATAGTTATAATTAATCTGATTTTATCTAGTTAACGGGGTGAGTCACAAGGTCAGAGCACCTTATCCACAGTAAAGAAGGGAGGTTAGCCACCAAACTAAAATATTTTGTCTACCTGGAAAGTTGTTTGGGGTTGATAGAGATCCCTGCAAGAAAATTACCAGAAAGGTCTTCATTTTTTCACCCAATGTTACTAAACATGTATGACCAGTCTGAACAACTGTAAGAGGCAATACGGACTACAGTGTTCTGGTTGCATTTTTGAAATGATTATTCCCCCAATGATGATCGTTTATTCAAGGACTGATCAATTCTTAGCTTAATTCTGTCTAATGTAAATGGCCACAGAGGGAATGTAACGTTACTGCAAATACATTTCAAAATTTGGAAAATTTCAAGACATAAGCAGTGCACTAGTTAATATAAATGGAGACTCTTCTTTATCTACAGTATGTAATAAAAACCATATCTATGAAACAATGAGGAAAGAGCATGTCTGAAGCTGACTCTGACAACCTATAAACGTCAGCAGGGCTAAATACCAACTCTGGGAGCACTGCACACCTGCAGATGTACAGAGGGAATGTGTTAGAATCCCTCCGGGCAAGAATGCCATTCAGTAGCAATCCATAAATTTCTTCTACTTGGCATGGACACAAACTTTCCTCTTGAAAAGGAAGATTTCCAACTGATTTCCCTGCATGGAACCAAGTTCCTAAATGTTGTTATAGAAATATAAATGTCACCATAAGGATGGAAACAGGTGACAGGTTTGTGCTTTATAAATTCTCAGCGTGTGTTCTTCAAGAGCAATGCAAAATGCATATACCTACAATACAGATGAATGTGTATACTGATGTGCGAAGGATTGGATTTTTATACTTCAAGGTAAATTTGGGACGTTTAAAAGGGTTGTCTGAGATAATTAAAAATCTTGGAAAAGCCATACATTTTCTTAAAATAAAAAAATAAAAAAACTTAAGTGAAGAGCCCCAGAGGACTACTGCAAAGAGTTAGCCTGAGTTAGCCTCTCAGCCTGGGAACCGCAAAAAGGGTTAACAAGAACAGAGTAGCATGCCTATGGTTGTTTGGTCAGACTGCAATGTGTCCTTAGAAGGAGAGTCTAAGGACAATATTACAATCATTGTTGCTGCCCATGCAAAGATGATATACTTTGGAACTGTAACTTTTGCTCTTATATGTACTACTACTTCCATCATCAATTTATTAAAGAAAGACTTTATTTATTGCAACCAATTGGCCGGATTATTGACTCAATCATGCATCTGCTGGTTCTGCACTCTGCCAACCACCTAACAATAAGGGCACCCCAACTACCATCAGGCAGGAGACCCAGAAAGTCAGGGCGTGCCCGATGGAAGAAATGGTGCACCCTCTTTTTACTGTGCAAAGCCCAGAGAGTGTCAGAGTCAAGACTCACACTGTGAACTGTGTGTACTACTATCACCCTCATAGCTACTACCTCCCATCCTCTCGGTCCTGCGCCTCCCCTGCGGCTTGCTGCTTATGTACTTGTGGGTTTCTTCAGTGCCTTCCTGTGTGGCGCTGGTCCAGTACTCCCACTGCTCTTTGTTTTCAGACAGCTGCAGTTACATGCCTGTATATGGCACTTGTCATCTGCATCCAATCACTATCCTCAGCGGTCAACAGCTGAGGACACTGATTGGCTGCAGTGGTCAGGTACAAAATCCAGACAAATCACTGTGCAGGTCACAGCCCTGTACTGTGATGTCACTGTGTTTATAATTCCTGTACTGTAACATCACTGTTTATTATACTTGTACTGTGACATCACTGTATGCATTAGTCCTTCGCTATAACATTACTATTATTCCTGCGCTGTGACATCACTGTGTTTATCATTTCTGTAATGTGACATCACTATATGCATTAGTCTTGCACTGCGACAGTAACCTTGCTGTACATGTATAGCGCAGCAGGAAGTGACTTCCTGACCTGAGCCGTACATGAAGAGTGAAATGAAAAAGTCCTTGACAGCTAGCCGTGTTAGCTAAGGGCATAGGGGGGTTGTATGTATCCATGAAGCCCTAATCGCTGCGATTGGCCGGTCATGGCTGACAAGGTAATTGCAGTTCCCTCACTGTATAAGCCATTTTATACCAGCCAATCGCAGCACAAGAGGAGCACATTGAATACTGAGATCCTCTAGTTGGTGATGGTGTGCTGAAAGGTTCTGTGCCCCTTTGTTCTCTTTGTTGACTTGATGGGGCTTGTGGTGGACCTGTGCTCCACTGTGATTTACTGTACAAAAAAAAAAAAACTGTCTCTGGAACTGCTGCCTTGTTCAATGATCTAATTGTACAATTGCAGAAGTTCCAGATCCGTGATCCCTAAGTCCCAATGCCTGTCCCTATCCCTTCCCCTCCCTGTCTGCTTTCAGTGGACGTCAGAACACCTGTTTTTATCCACCTTTTGGGTGTGTGTCCCATGCTGTGGACCACAATTAGTGGCCTGCAATTCATGGATACCGGCCGTGTGGCCATGGTTCATTTTAATGGGTTTCTGCTCTTTGACTCCATGCTGCACTGCTCCGTGCTACGGAGCTCATCCAGTGGGTGCCCGTATATTGCGGTCCCACTGCTTGTAGGCAACACATGTTTGTGTGCATGAGCCTTTTTTGACTTTTTTTTCCAAGGCTGCACCAGTTTTTCTGTGAAAGGTCACCGCCAAGTGCTGATCAGTGTGCATGTCACTCATGTTACATATATATAATCTTTAGCTACTGTTCAGATATTTTTACTGTAGTAAATTTTATATTAGTTTTTACAATGTATATTAACTGATCGTATCTGTGCTCAGTTTTCAGTGCAGGTTTTTTTGTGTTGTTTTACCAAATTTTTATCTTCATTTTTTTCCTTTCTCCTAAAGTTTGAAATTTATAATAAACCCCTTAACATGTAAAAGCACTACATATGGAATGACACATAGGAATGACACAGCACAGAATCATAAGAATTGATGCTTTGGAATTAGATGGAGAATGCAAGTAGTTACTAAAACAGACATGTCAGGGGAGGTGACAGGGCCACCCTAATATACATATTCTCAATGGTATGCCACTACAGTTCTATATGTCTACAGGTCAATACAGTTCAAACTCCTCACACTCACCTACAAAGCCCTCCACAATGCTGCACCATTGTCCATATCCACCCTCATTACCGTCTACCACCCTACTTGTGCTTTCTGTTCTGCCAATGATCTAAGATTAACATCCTCCATAATTCTAACCTCTCACTCCTGTCGTCAATCCTTTTCTCTTCCTGCACCTACTGTCTGGAATGCACTGCCCCGGGCAATCAGGTTAATTCCCAACTTCCTTACCTTCAAATGTGCTTTAAAAACACATCTTTTTAGGCAGGCTTATCATGTTCCCTAAACTGACTCTTCCCCTAGGAACCCCCCATTCTTCAGAATTGAGTGCCATCATCCAACAGTAATCCCCACACCCAAAGCACTAGCACACGCAGCTCGGCCTGCTCCACTCCTTTTAGTACAAAAATGTCTGGACCACGTCATATAATTTTCTACTTTGACTTTTGTGTCACCCATATTTCTCCATAGATTATAAGCTCTTGCGAGCAGGGTCCTCACTAGTGTATCAATGGTCATGTCTTTTGTTGTGTGGATGGACCCTCTGAATTGTGAATCGCTGCGGAATATGGTGGCCCGATATAAATAAAGATTATTATTATTATATACATCTGTTTACACTCATGCCATCACATGAGAGGGCATGCCAATCATATGGGAGCTTCAGAAATGCACCAACCATAATGGTCACTACTCTGGGCTGTTATTAGCTGCTAGCCCGCGCAAGTGACATGTCCCCCCTATAGGCGGCACATCATTATGCAGAAATGGCAGCAAAGATGTATCAGAAGACACAAACAATATAGCAAAGGAACAGTAATGAATTTTAAGGCGAGTCTGTTACTGGCAATCATCCTATATGCCAATAAGGGCAGCAGTGACATATAGGTTTAGTATTTTATTTGTGTTCGACCCAGGCAAGACTCATTGCTGTATGGCACAACCACCAATATGTGAACCAGTTGTACAAATGTAAGAGTTCAGGGCCAGATGAGGTAATGTGGCTACTACCTGGCTCTGTCACTAAAAGCATCGAGGCAGCGGCCCGGCCACAGGAAGGAGCGGAGCTTGGGTACAACGAGAGTAATGGTGACGGCCCTGTGTCATACAGCTAGTTGGCATATGAAGAAAAAGTCAGATCTCTCGTGAACGGAGCTACAGATCAAGAAAAGGAAAACCACATTTTACTCTTGTGAACTAGACCTACGTGTCAGTGTCCTTAGTTGCATAAGGAGGCCACTGATGACAGACTCCCTTTAAAGGTAATTATTTTGAGAATTTTTTTATTTTAAAATTTTAAAGGATTTGGCTAATAGAGGGCATCTTGCACAGGGAAAGCCATTCTATGAAGTCTATTCTCTATTATAGACAGGGGTTGTCGTGATTGGACAGAGTGACTCTATTAGCTCTGCTCTAGAACTTTTGAGAACTACGGTATGTCTAACCTGATCTGGTGTAACTTAAATTCTCGTTTTTAGAACACCTATGAAAAGGCTTTCCTAAATACCTTATGAGTGAACATACATCCCGTGTAACCTGTCTAGCTGCACAGGCTCCCAGAAGGGAGTGTGGGTCTAGTTTGGCCACAAGAGGTTCTAAATGTCCTGCTTCTCTCTCCCCTTAACCCTGCTTACACTCTTCAGGTATTGTCTGAACCAGTACAATGCCTTCACACACATTTTATTGCAGGACTTTATGGGAAAATCAATTCTATTCCCTTGAATTGGGCCTGCAGAAATCCATGAGCTTTCCACCAAAACAACCCTATTCAGATGAATGGATTTGATTTTGATTGGTGTAAACAGTATCAGTCAGCAAATCAGAAAGACTTTACCTGCTGTGTGATTGCCTGATAGTTGGTCATATGGTATCTGTGTGTCTTCAGCCACAGATGAAGGAGCTCAAGCAAACAGGGTGGCCTTGGCATTTGTAGGGCCCCAAGCAAAGTTATGTTTGAGGGCCCTAATCAGGATAGCCAACCAGGAATCACTATTCCCGACAGCAGCTCCCAGTTTGTGCACAGCTTAGGACATGTGGCCTGGTGCAGGCGCCATGATGTCATTGCGACTTCCTATGCCGGGTCTTAGAGGTGCAATGACTTTGATGATATCATTGCGCTGCCTAAGAAGTAGCCATGACTGTCTGTGTCATTTGAGGTGTAATGCGGCCCTGGTTATACCGCTGTCTGAATTCTACTGCCGCTATTAACCCCTACAGTGATCCAGACCACCTTTTTTAGTGTCAATGGACCTTGTTTTTTTTACTGTGATGGATTGTATTTTTTAATGCCACTATTTTGCGGTATGTATAATTTTTTGATTAACTTTTATTTACTTTTCTTGCATGGGGAGTGGAAAAAACAGCAATTCACCATGTTACCTTTATTCTATGGGTCCGCACGACTATAGCGATACTAGATATGTAATTTTTTTCACATTACCACAATAGCACATTTCAGGGGAAAAAAGGTTTTATATTGCTGCATTCCATGAGCTGTAGCTTTTTTTTTGTTTTTAATAGAAACATATACAGTGGAGCTTGTAAGTTTGTGAACCCTCCAGAATTTTAAAGTGAACCTGTCATCAACTTACTGCAGACCTCACTGAGGGCAACATAAAATAGTGACAGACATGTTGATTTCAGCGGGGTGTCACTCATGAGCTAAAAGTAAGTGGTTGCCGAGAACCAGCATCATAATCAATGCAGCCCGGGCCTTGAAGAGTCAAATACACCTGAGAAGAGTCCTGGTTATTCATAATCGCCTGCTCTCTCGCCCACCTGCTGATGATTGGCAGTTCTCTCCTAGACAGAAAGGGAGAAAACTAGGTAGAAGCCTGTCAGTCATCAGCAGGTGGGCAGGGAGAGCAGGAATTCATGAACAACCAGGACTCTTCTCAGGTGGCTGTGACTCTTTTCCAGGCCCAGTCTGCAATGATTATGATGTTGGTTCTCGGTAACTTATAAATGACAAACTGCCGAAATCAACTCACCTACTGTATCTCTACTTTATGCTGCCGTTAGTATGGGCAGCATAAATTTGATGACAGGTTCCCTTTAAATATATCTGAATAAATTTGACCAAAAATGTTATTACATTTTCACACAAGACCTTAAAGTAGATAAAGATTACCAAATCAAACAAATCAGTAAAAAATATTAGACTTAGTGAAATTAGGGAATTAAAATTAGGGAAATGATCCAATATCACGTCCGTGAAACTGGCCTTACTGAGGTACTGTAATTGGCTATATTACTTCTTTTGCTGGCATGATTAATTTTTCCATCACATTATACACTGCTCTTTTCCAGTGGTTACGACCACCCTACAATCCATCAGCGGTGGCGGTCCTTGCACACTGTAGAAAAAAGGGTCAGTCTCTCTGATGGCTGGGACCATGGGAGTGCACACATAGAGAGAAACATAGAAGTAGTCCAGCAAAAATGTATGTAGCTGAGTCTTCTTTATTAAGGTGAAATTCTTACAAAAAGCAGCGCCGTATTCACAACAGGATTCACAACGTCAACGCGTTTCGAACAGAGTTCTTATTCATGACTGAGAACTCTGTTCGAAACGCGTTGACGTTGTGAATCCTGTTGTGAATACGGCGCTGCTTTTTGTAAGAATTTCACCTTAATAAAGAAGACTCAGCTACATACATTTCTGCTGGACTACTTCTATGTTTCTCTCTGATAACCTTGGGCTACTTACCACAAAGTCCGTGCAGGAGGGATCCCAGAAGGGAACAGATCAAGCAGGTGAGCTGGACATCACATTTTCCTATGAGTGCACACATAGCCATGCATGCACAGCAGGTCCTGGCCGGGCCACCTCGTATCTGCACTGCACCAGAAAACAAGCAGTGTATAATACGATGGAAAAATGAATCCAGCCAGCAAAGGAAGCAATATGGACAATAACAATGCATTAGTAAGTGGCTTGTATTAATTTTGTCTACATGATGCCATTTGCTCAAGTGAGACAAACCCTTTAAAGCACTTTTTATGAAAAAAAATCTTTTCCATGAACATCAACTTTATTAAACTGTATTTTTTTTGTCCCACTAGAGAACTTCACAAAGTCTTTGGCACAGCCTAATAGACATTTAGTCATGGCAGGTCTGTAAGGCTAGGCTCACATCTGCGGTGGGGGTTTTGACAGGAGTCACTGTCACAGATTCTGGCAAAAAAAACTTTGAAATACAACTTCATGCAGAAGTATTTTGTCCAGCAGAATATCCATTCTGGAAACCGAACAGAACCCATTATCGTCAACTGTATCCGTTGGGCATCTGCGGTGTCCAGCATATTCTAGATACTACAATTCAGGTATTCCGTTTGGAACAGAATACCAGGATTTTGGTGCATATATGCACTTTGAAATACAACTTCATGCAGAAGTATTTTGTCCAGCAGAATATCCATTCTGAAAACCCAACAGAACCCATTATAGTCAACTGTATCCGTTGGGCATCTGCGGTGTCCAGCATATTCTAGATACTACAATTCAGGTATTCCGTTTGGAACAGAATACCAGAATTTTGGTGCATATATGCACTTTGAAATACAACTTCATGCAGAAGTATTTTGTCCAGCAGAATATCCATTCTGAAAACCCAACAGAACCCATTATAGTCAACTGTATCCGTTGGTCATCGGCGGTGTCCAGCATATTCTAAATACTACAATTCAGGTATTCTGTTTGGAACAGAATACCAGAATTTTGGTGCATATATGCACTTAGACCTCATCAGCAAATATGGGGTTAAAGACTCAGCCCCCTTCCCCTGTTTAACCACATAGGTGCCATGCTTTAGGGGTTTGCAAATAGTAGTATTGAACAGTATAGTAACAGGATCGGTCTCAGGATCCTGCTTTGGAGCCACCATTTAAAAAATTGTGATACAGTTAACAGCCTGCTGCGGTGACGTAAAGCGTATCATTGTTCACAGGTCGCATTTACAAGTAGTTACGTTTTGTCCTTTTTTTTGGATTAGCATAAAATGCCGAACTGCAGTCATCTTTTAAGGTTTAATAGACTCTCGGTGGAACACCATTTCTGAATGGTAACTTCTGTTGAACAAAATTGGCAGCGTCTGATTGCCTATCTGATAGCCCCACAAATAGCGGGATTACATTGAAATACGCTGTTTTTCATCCATTTGCTTTCACAGAGCTTTTCAGATAAGGTTGTCATTACACACCACACCGCCTCTACAGAACATCTGGTTCTTTCTGTGCTCCCACGTAAAGAACCTTGGTCTCTCCGTCAACAATTTCAGTGAAGTGACTGTTCCATTTGTATTATATTTCCCTGTTTTGTACAAACATGTTAATGTTGGTGTTAAGAGGATTACATCCATTTGAGCCTCGCCAGGGCTCACCAGGAAGTGGAACAAGGAAGTCTTGTTACAATGTATTTCGTTTTTCTTCAAATAGCTCTTTCTCTCGACATCAGTGGGCCGACGTGTATGCTAAATCCGCTGTGTTTCTGGTCTTTTCCAGTGAGATACCCTAATAAGCCATTCATCCTACCCTTGAATCCTTAATAGAGCACTGGGTGAACATTAGTGTTTGGTTCAAGGGTGTTTAAAGAGAAGGGGCACGCACATCACCAAGCCCTCCACTTAAATAAAAAGCACCCCTTCTTTCAATGCTGATGGGAGGATGTATTCATTAGAGGTTTCATTTGTTTGTGTAGAAAGCTTCACAGATGTTGACATTTTTTTTCATCACTAGGTTAAGATGTCTTCTAAAGCTTTTCTTCCTAGTCTGTTATTTCTTTATTATCCAAGAGCTTTTTATTCTGAAGGAAGGGGTTGAGTCAGCTGTATGAAGAGAGCAGCAGTAGAGATCCCATTATTATACTGGTCCTTTTTTATCTCAGAAAGCAGACTGTGGAACTCCATCTCTTTGTGGAAAGCAGCAGGTAGCTGTTGCTGGCAGGGTCACTGCACTGACCAGTTCAGCCTTCATTGTGCTTTATCCACTGCAGACGGCATGTGCGTCCGCTTGTGTGAAAGGTCACGCTCACGCTGAGGACCCTACCTGAGCTTTTGTTTCTATCTGCTGCCAAACTCATATACAAATCATTTGTGCGCTCGAGAAAAGGATGGGGTTAG
Organism: Bufotes viridis; assembly: GCA_033119425.1. Classification (NCBI taxonomy): domain Eukaryota; kingdom Metazoa; phylum Chordata; class Amphibia; order Anura; family Bufonidae; genus Bufotes; species Bufotes viridis. Next base: position 158,682,128 of record CM065592.1, on the reverse strand, counting down.
TGCCAAAGGCACATTCAGGTGCTAGCAAAGTAATCTATTCATTTTTTCCAATTCAGTTATTGCCGTTGCTACTTCCCTATTTTGTTTTCACATTCTTCGTTCAATAGGATTACACCTTTACTTATCTGGAACTGACATTATATCATTGCCTTAAGACTGCATATACAGCTATTGAACGGCTTAGGCAGTACCACATTTCATTTATTTTTTCAAATCAGCATTTTGCATTTCTTCCCTTTAAAATGACAAAACTAGCGTGGTTAGTTATTGCTGTTACAGTGGCAGATTGCAGTCAATACGTGGTGGTAGTGTAACCCTGGGTTTCCACATTCAGATGAAGTTATTAACGCCAAACTCGGAAATGGAATATAAATGGAGGCCATGTATAAAGCAAAGACAGAATCCCAGATTTACTAACCCTATAGACGGCCTAAACTTAGACCGGCTGTCTAGACCTGCATCAGATTTATTAAAGGGGCTCAGGCTGGATACTTTTCACTGACTCTATACCAGCCTTTAGTTGGCTTACTTTGAGACTAAATTTTACACCAGAATTGTGGAATATTTTAGCTGCAAAATGGCTCATTGTAGGACCAGCCATTTCCGATGAAGTCAAGACTTTCCAAGCAAGTCAGAAAAAAGTGTAGAAAGCCTAGCTGCACCAATTTGTGCCACTTTTTCGAAGATCTTAGGCACAGACACATTAATAAATCTAGCCAGTGTCTTCTCTTTTTGAATCACTCCTGGTTTTGGCTTCAAAAACGCCATAAAAAAAAAACTTGAATTTGGAAATACAGGATTAGGAGAGAAATTCATTATTGCCCATTGTCTGATGTGTAACATCCGGCTTGACAAAGATTTGTATGTTCCAGGCAAACTGAACCTGGCAAATCAATTGTACCATCTTCAATTTTCTTATTTGAGCTGAGCATAGCTCTTTTTACTATCCTCAGTGGAGGAACCCCTTTTTGGATTTTATGATAGAACATAAGAAAACTTTACTGTTGGAATCGAATGGAATAAATGGTTATAGAATTGTAGACAGGACCAGGTAGCAAGTCCACAGTGGTGAAAAAGAAGTATAGCTACTGTAAGTGATGTTCTGTCCACTATCCGAAAATGAAGTATAATAATTGTAACACAAGTGATGACATTTAAGTATCTTCTGTATTAAGAAGACTCTATAAGGGTGCTGACAGATAGGTTTTTGTAGTTTTTTTTTCTCTGCAAAAAAAGTATCTAAGAATGCATGACTTGTGTGTTTTCTTGAAGCCTTTTTGGCCATTTGTTAATGGTATTTTTGGCCAAATAGTAGTTGAGCACATGGGTTTTTACGGCGTTTTGAATGCCTTGCATTTTTATAGGAAAGTATGTCACTTCCTCTGTAGCATATAACAAAAAATATTCATTGCGAAAAAAAGCTATGCAAAGATGCAACACACATTGTCACTTCCATTTTTTGAAGCCAGGCAATATCTATGGAACAAAATAGTCAAATGAGGGGAAAAAAACACAACTCAAGTGTTAAAAACCACCTCTACAAAAAAACAAAGAGCAAAAAAACACAGCTCAAGTGTTAAAAATCACCTCTACAAAAAAACAAAGAGCAGAACAAAACACAACTAGACTATGTACAGCATCACCCTAAACACTTTGGTTATCCAAAAGCCTTATATAGCTTTAGCAAGTGTCACAAATGTGCTACCTGTTGTAGCAAAGCCTTCATAGAAAGAACATAAGGGGTCATTTATCAAACTGGTGTAAAGCAGAACTGGCTTAGTTGCCCATAACAACCAATCAGATTCCACCTTTCATTTTGGAAAGCTCCTTTGAAAAATGAAAGGAGGAACCTGATTGGTTGCTATGGGCAACTAAGCCAGTTCTACTATATACCAGTTTGATAAATGACCCCCATATTCTTTTTTTTTTCAGGACTGCCACCTTGTTGCTGACATGATTTTATTTCTCTTCATATCACCTATTTAATTGGATATATATTATACCGAGGCCATTTTGATATAGGGTATAATGCCTAAAAGTGTTTGATTCACATATGCGAGATACATAGAGGAGATTAATTTAAACTCCAAAAAGAAAGTCAGAAAATTTGAAGAGCTATACTAAAAGCTTTAATTATGAAAAAGTATCAGCATGCATGGAATATTGTCTTCTTGGTAGCCATCCATGAGCTGATCTTGGCATTTGATTTAGTGTGGTCACATGATGGCATTGTAATAAATGCCACAATCCATTGTCTGCAGCTACCGGGGAGGCTGTCAGTACAGAAGCAACAGTATCAATTCAAGACAGATAGCTACATTGTCTTCATACATTTCATGATTTATCTGCAGACAAATAATTGACTCCCTATTCAGAGAGTCGGCCAGCAGTCCCCAGGCTTGTGGCAGTGTATGGACGCAGCATGGTGCAGGACTGCAGTGATCTCCCAGCATGAGAGAGATGGGAGTTTGGAGAGAGGTTACAGGTATCCTTTATCCAGCATGGCAGGAAAGCTCTAATGTCCTGCTGCTAGAAATCTGTCTGCAAATTTTCCTCATTGAGAAAAGTGACTGGGCCACTGAGAGATGGGTTAATATGATAACTTGATTAGGGTAGACCGCACACACATCCTACGGGATCAATGACCTCTATTTAGGAGATAATTTTCTATATGTGGTAAATTAAATCTGTATTCCATTTTGATACCAGTTACACAGACCCGTATCAGAAATATGCATATAAGGACATCATAGACCAGCACAATCGGATCTACAGTATATGGTATTTAATACTTTACAATTATTACATCGGTTAAACTGATTAATGAAGCACTACAAAGTACATGTACAGTATATTTTACTATTAGGCTTCCACTAGCATCTTTTTATGTTTCCATAAATTAATGGGACATGTAATATCCAATATAATATCAGTTTGTCAATCAGTTTATGTATAGGCTATATTAATAAGATGCTTAGACATAGTGTGCCAGGCTTTATGGCTCCTCTGGATGGAACAGATGAAAATTTATATATTTATTACCACTTTTAGATCCCATACAAAAAAAATAAAAAAATCATTTGCTTCACCTTTTGTATTAAAAAAACAGGGAAATGAATAGACTTTCAAGTGCACAGCATAATGTTATGTGCAAATCTAACAAAATTCAATAATCTTTTTACTTTATCATAAAAATGTCGTAATATTTATTTTATATATTCACTTTATTCCCATCACAGACAATGGGGGCATGTCGCTAGGGAGGCATGCACACTTGCTTGGCTGTTCTTGAATCTCCCATAGAAGTGAATGGAGCATGCTGGGAGTTGTAGTTTCAGAACTGCTGGAGTGCTGGAGGTTGCTGATCCCTGGTTTAAGCCATCACCGACACAAGCGACTACCAACCGAATGTTCTTCTAGCAGACAACTAACATTTAAATGAAAGGATTACCATGTAAAAATTCTTTTTTTGATCGTGTAATCGTTGATAGGCCTTCCTACACAGGGTATAGCAGACGCAGCCCTATGAAGTGCCTTTTGCTCTGTGGCATTAGAAGAATTTTGATATCTCTGACTTTTTAGTCTAACCAGACTGTCTATTACTCTGTAATTCCTCTAGCACAGTTCTATGGAAACAGTAGGTTTAAAGAACACACCAAATGCTTGAAATAACTTCTTTATTAACTTCAACTTTTCTTCATATATAACACTGCCACCTCCGCAGCAGATAGTCCATGTATAAAACACGTGTTGAATAAAGTATCACAAAATGGTGGTTCAACTGTTCAATCTTGTCATTCAACATAAAATGGGGGATAAATTTCTCTCTTCAGTATCTGTACTCTTACTTTAAGTTATTTAAGCACTTTATGATCTCTCTGAGAGGACTACTTGGTTTGCAGTTTGCTCTATACAATTGCTTTGAGCAGTTTGTTTGAACTATTCCCAGATTGTGTAGTTTTTACGTAGTTTGCAGATTAAATGCTTTTATGTAATTTGGTCGCAATTTGGTTCGAACTGTAAGCAAACACACATAATTGGTTCAGTATACAACTCTAACCACAATACTAACAATAGGAACATATCATAACTGTTCTAAATACCTATTTTGGCCTCTTTGCTTCCATAAAACTGAACTCTGACTGAAACTGATTCCAGCTAGGGGATTTCCCACACAGGCTGAGTGTAAGATTGGCTGAGATTGGCCAAGACTCCTTCTCAGTGTGAGGCTGGCTGTGATTGGTCAAGACTCCTGGGCAGTAACAACAGTCTAACTCTATGCTTTCTGTTAATTCAGCTGTGTCATTAAGCTTACCTTGCATTCATATAATGAATCTTAAATTTCTGCTTCTGTGAACACAATATATAACTATTATGTGACATCAAAAACATGATGTCACAGTAAATAACTCTGTTTTTTTCTTTAACATGTAAACATAGGAACTGTATTAAGGTTATTGGCAGGTCTAGCTATATAAACATATATGCCGTATTAGCAACCTAGGACAGGTCTTAGCTGGCCAGCTACACAGGGCTCTCTATCATCAAGAATATTCATGATATTACATAATGCAATTCATTAACGACAAAAGATGATTGTACTTGTTCGCATTAACGATTTCACAGACATTGAATGAGCATTTTTTGGTCAGATCGCTCAATCATTAGAAGCATCTACATGCCACGATTCTCGTCCAATTTCGCTTGTGCTTGAATCGTAACGATTATCTGCTCCTCTAAATCCTCCTTAACATGTAATATGGTCTGTCGAAAGCAGAATGTCCAGGAGTCCCATAAAACTTTTTCTTCTTTATTGAACATTAATGGTTCATAAAAGACAGATTCAAAATAACAGCGTAATTCTCTTTCTCCAGGTAATGATCTTTACCCTTCAAGGAGCATTGTTCTCCAGATTAGGAACCAGAATGGCAGATATTCAGGTCAGGATCTGTGGGTCAGATTACACAGTGTCCTCATTAACTATTAGACTAATCATTGAGCTTTACAGCCCAGAAAATCGTCACTGAAAAGATGTGTATAGAAAATGGAGAAAGGCGTTCCCTTTTACCCACACAATCTGAAGTGAATTGTCTCTATTCATGTGAATGGGAATTGTTACTCAAAGGGGCCAACCCCAAATCAGATTTTCATGAACTGCCAGGGACAATGCATTTAATGTAGCTTCATTACACAATCTCGTCCAAAGCTTCTGAAAGTGACTTCTCACTAATTATCATAAATAGCAGAAGCAAATCTTTCATTCCCAAAGCAGGTTCCATCTGTCCTCGATGTCTCCCTACCCGAACTTCCAAAGGCAGGATCCTCCCCTTGCACAATATAAGAAGTTTATATAGTGTGCGCTTCTATAAGGAACACAAACAGGGCGAGGATTAACATAACCGGCTTGCATCTTAAACAAACACTACTTTTGACTCACGGGGCCAGTATTATATCGCTTCATGTCTTAAAGAGGCAATTCCTCCATTCTGCAGAAGGGAAGCCATATGGTTCAAAGCCACATCTTCCTGCATACGTAATTGTGGCACATTATCGTTTAATTTTGCTCAGTTAAGAATTTATATGTCCTTTATGTTATCATAAAATACAGATCCTAAAAGAAATGTGGCAAATCAAGCGCATAAAATGTGATTTTCTCAAAAGAAGAATTATGTATACCGCTACCTCTTGTCCTCATTTTAATTGTATTAGCAGCATCTCTGAAAAATCATTTATTTGTGTCATATGAAGTTAAATCTACTATCAAATTCATGTACATTTCATATTATTGCTATATATACAAATTGATTTGTCATCCTGTATATTTCTATATGGTTTAAGGGATATTGCCATCATATTGCCACAGGATATGCCATAATTGGCCAGTATTACGGCCTCGATATACCTAGATACCTAGCCGTAATACTGGCTTTCAACCGAGGTGGATATTTTTCAGTAAAGTTGGATAAGAGATGCATATCTCTGGTTCCTAAAAAATTTTACCAAAAATATACCAACTTTAATTTTAAGCGTCTGTTAGGCTCACGGCCATTTTATGTTTATTTACAATTAAAAGTGGCGTTTCAAATAATATTCATTTTGGACCTGGGTCAAGATAGGTTGAAGCCTTTTTTTAGGCATTGGAGTATACATTAAGTACTATCCTTACTACATACATACACATGGTTGATAAAAAAAATGGCTGCACACCATTATACTCGCAAACAACAGAGCTGAGAAATAGGGATCATTCTAAATAAAAGTGGTATTATTCCTACTATAAATGAGTCAATAGAAGCTCTTAGCGCACATTTTTGCACTAAGAGCTTCCATTGACTCCTTTATAGTATGTATTATACCACATTTATTTAGAATGATCCCCATTTCTCAGCTCTATTGTTTGCGAGTATAATGGTGTGCAGCCATTCTTTTTAGCAACCATGTTTGCTTGATGGATATGCACCTGTATTTCTGAATGTTCTAGTCTAAATTTTCTTGTAGTAGATACATACATACACACACGTACACACACACATATACACATATACATACGCACACATGCACACCAACACATACATACACACGTTCATGCATACACACATACATGCGAACACACATACATACATGTACAGACAAATGTACATACATGCACAGACACACACATACATGCACACATATATTCACACACATGCACACACACACAAACATCCTTAGGGCTCATGCACACGAACGTATTTTCTTTTTGTGTCCGTCCTGGTTTTTCTGCAAACCGTATACGAAACCATTAATTTTAATGGGTCCACAAAAAAAAAATGGAAGTTACTCCATGTGCATTCCATTTCCGAAGATCCATATGTCCGTTCCGCAAAAAATAGAACATGTCCTATTATTGTCCGCATTACGGACAAGATAGTACTGTTATATTAAGGGCCACGGGTTCCGTTCCGCAAAATACAGAATGCACATGGACGTCATCTGTCTTTTTTGCGGATCCGTTTTTGCGGACCATAACATACATACGGTCGTGTGCATGAGCCCTTACAAACATACACACATACATGCACACACAAACATACATACACCCATACATGCACAGACACACACATTCATATACATATACTTTCACACACATACATTGATACACGCTCATACATATACACGTACACACAATGGGATACAGATTTCAATTCCTGGGCTCTCAGTTACTGAGCACTAACAATTGTCAAGTATAGAAAGAAATAGATGATGCTAAAGAGTTAACACTAATGGACCCGGTGGCTTTATTTCCTAGCACTTTATGAACAAGAAGAGCCGGAAGATAACTTTTCTATTTGATCTTAAAAGGCAGGAAAAGTGAACAGCAGGAATCCCCAAATGATAGGATTCCCAAGTGAGTGAACTGGAGTCCAATGAGAAAGATATTAGTCATTAAGAACTCAGGGCTTTATCAGTGTGCATTAAAGCCCATGCAACTGCCAGAAGTGGCCCAGAAACGTATTGTGACAGCCAAGAGCAGGACTGGAAGTAACCGAGACGCTGCACAAACATAGCTAATTAGGACTTCAAGGCTAATGCTGATAATTGACAGCATAGTGAGTTTGCCCCTTCCTCTGGCCACCCACACGTGCAGCACCTGCTTCATCCTTATGACAGTGTGTACATTAAACTTATTTGTGCCCCCGCAGCGTACTTCATAGCTAAATGGCCTATAAAATGTAGAATATCAGAGCAGTGGTGGTGACTTGGTAAAATAGTCCATAGGGGGTCCTCCACCGTCCTGTTGACATAACACTAGATAATTATATTTTAACTATCAGACTTCTCCATTGTTGCCCATGATAATGTACGCAGTGTATGGTCATCAGCAGCAAAAAGTCTATGGGGGAAATGTATAATGCCTTCGTGTTTTTGGAGTAAAAAGGTGCCCCTTGAGAAAGCAGGCGCGAAACGTACGTCGGGGGAGCTCGGTGTTACTTGGAGGTTCACTTACTTTTTCTAACCAGCTGCTGCCCTAATTCAGGTATTTTAGGTCCAATTTCCTTGCACTTTATATATATTTGACCTGTTGGTTAGGATTCTCTCCTGCAGATGTATTTTTTGGACCCCATACTTTTTTGTATTGATAAAAATGTTTGGACTGCATAGGCTGATATTATTTGCTGTATGATCTCCATGGTACACGAGCTACTGTTTTGTTGGTCATCACCTTGTTGGCTGTAGGTGTTGTACTATACTAATTTTAATATATATGTTTTTGTATTTTCAATAAAGAATCTTTTATAATACATTATGCATGTCCCATAAGAGGTTTTTCTGAGATGTTGGTACTGAGTCATGCTATTTTTTGCATTTTTTGCATTTCTATAATTGGAGTAAAAAGGTGGCAAAACCCAAATATGCTACTTTTTAAACACCATTGAGATTAAATCTAGTCACAACAGTTTTTTTTTATGCCGCTCTTACCAGTTTTTGAAAAGGGGGCATGGTGAGGGCAGAGTTTGGATGGGGTCATAAGCCCGGGCATATTTATCATCACTTACGCCAGAAACTGCCACCAACTGCAGTAGGTCTCAGTCTGGTACATGGACTGTTGTAGGAGGCATTTCATTTCTGATGAGGTCTGTACCACATCATAGATTGAATGTCACTCCAGGACACCAGCCCTATGAAGACCAGTGTAGCACACACCAGTCTTGATAAATCAGATGTTTTTTCTGCCTGTCATTTTGATACAGATACAGAGAGCTGGCAGAAGAAAAATGGTGGTATTAAAATATTCTTTAGGAATCCTCTTTGTATGTATTGTAAATGCTGCAGATTTTTTTCATGCATAATTCTTCTGCAGAGAATATATAACATTTATGCCACGTGTGAACATGGTCTCATTTACATGAGCTTTCCATCTGGGTGCAATCTGTTTTGCGAACAGACAGCATCCGTAATGAATCCTGAGCCCTTCATTTCAATAGGTACAGGTGCATCTCAATCAATTAGAATTATCATCGAAAAGTTAATTTATTTCAGTTATTCAATTCAAAAAGGGAAACTCATATATTATAGAGATTCATTACATACAGAGTGATCTATTTCAAGTGTTTATTTCTTTCAATCTTGATGATTATGGCTTCCAGCTATTGAAACTCCAAAAGTTAGTATCTCAGAAATATTAGTGAATATTGTGAAAAAGTTCAGTTTTGTAGACTCATGGTGTCACCCTGTAATCAGCTAATCAACACAAAACACCTGCAAAGGTTTTCTAATCCTTTGAATGGTCCCTCCATCTGGTTCAGTAGGCTACACTATCATGGGGAAGACTGCTTACCTACCAGTTGTCCAGAAGATAGTCATTCTTCAAGGTGGGTAAGCCACAAAAGGTAATTGCTAAAGAAGCTGGCTGCTCAGAGTGCTCTATCCAAGCATATTAATAGAAAGTTGAGTGGAAGGGGAAAATATGTGGTAGAAACAGGTGCACAAGCAACAGGAATAATGTAGCCTTTGAAGGATTGTCAAGAAAAGGCCATTCAAGAATTTGGGGGAGATTCACAAGGAGTGGACTGAGACTGGAAAATTAAGCTCCCAGATTCTGGAGGGAGAGTGGAGAGGCACACAATCCAAGCTGCTTAAGGTCCAGTTTCCACAGTCAGTGCTGGTTTGGGGAGCCATGTCATCTGCTGGTGTTGGTCCACTTAGTTATAGAAATGTTAGAGTACTTCATGCTTCTTTCTACTGAGAAGCTTCATTTAGATGCTTATTTCATTTTCCAGCAGGACTTGGCGCTTTCCCACACTGCCAAAAGTACCAATACCTGGGTTAATAACTACGGCATCATTGTGCTTGATTGGCTGGCAAACTCACCTGACCTAAACCCCATAGAGAATCAATGGAGTATTGTCAAGAGGAAGATTACCAGACCCAACAATGCAGATGAGCTGAAGGCTGCTAACAAAGCAACCTGGACTTCCATAACACCTCAGCAGTGCCATAGACTGATCGCCTCCATGCCACGCCGCATTGACTCAGCAATTCATGCAAAAGGATCCCCAACAAAATATTGAGTGCATATACTGTCAGGGGCATAAGGATCCTGGTGGCAGAGGGTGAGACTGCGACCAAGCCCAGCGGTGGGAGGGGGCCCGCTGCACTCACATGTAACGGTGCCCAGCACTGTCACTGTACTTCATGCCGGGCCCTGTCTAAGCTCTTAACTCAGCTCCATCATGTGCGGTACAGCATCTATCAGGCCCCAGCGTTGCCCTACTAGAATTATTCACAAATTAAACAGGTGGGTGGAGCCTGACTAACATTGATTAGGCCCCGCCCACCTGCTTCATTTGTGAATAATTATAATAGGGCAGCACCAGGGCCTGATAATTGCTGGAGCGCATGTGATGCAGGTGAGGTGAGCGCTGTGACGGGACCCAGCATGAAGTACAGTGACAGTGTTGGGCCCTGTTACATGTGAGTGAAGATTGGGGTCAGTGGGGGACATTACTGGTGTCAGTGGGGAATATTACTGGGGGCAGTGGGGGACATTACTGGATACTGGGGGGAGTGGGGGAGATTACTGGGGTGAGAGGGGAACATTACTGGGGGTAGTGGGTCACATTACTAGGGGCAGTAGGGTACACTACTGGTGCAGTGGGAAACATTACTGTGGGGCAGTGGAACATTACTGGGGCAGTGAAAGGAGATTACTGTGGGCAGTGAGGGACATTACTGGGGGCAGTGAGTGCCATTACTGGGGGCAGTGAGTGCCATTACTGGGGGAAGTGGAAGGGCACTACTGGGGGCACTATAGGGATATTACTGTGGGGGCTATAGACACAATAGTGGCAGGGGATATTATTATTACCAGAGACCAAGGGTGTAACAATCGTGGTCACAGAGGGTGACACCGGGCACAAACGTCATGCTAAAAACAGTTTATCTGTAGCGAATTTTATAATCCACTATAGACTTTAAGGTAACATTTGGCTCCATAAAAAAATGTGAGGAAAAAGGGTTGTGAAATAATTTTCGTTTTTCAGCTTTGGGAGAGCCAAAGCATTAGTACAAACATGTAGTCTATACGTCATTGACCATTTACTGTGTTTTTAGCGCAGTTTTGGAAGCCAAATTCAAGAGTGGATGATGAAAGTAGAGAAAAAAAAACTATTACAGATCAAGGGAAAGTTTTGGAAAGTTTGATCAAATCCAAACTTAATTTAGCTATATAAGATATATTGAAAAAACCTGGCCACAAATACAACTGTTTAAAAGATTCATGTGCATTTGTGCATGTGCTGGAATGTGAATGTGATGTCAAGGACCACAGCTGAGATCCCCACAATATATTGGATTGATCTCCAGTGACCTACATGATGAGACGCCTGATGAGTATGAATATTTGAGTAGATTGTATAAACACAATTACTAAAGCAGATAGGTGACAATCTACAATAACACGAGGTCCACGAGGCCTCCACTGTAACTCTGCATACAGAGGTTTTTTGTATTGGATTCCATATAGTCCTGACAGAAAAAAAATGGTAGCATGCTGTATTGCACTCCATAGGGGTCATTTACTATGCCCCTTTACGACATAGGCTTGGAACTTTTAAAATACCATTGCACCTAAATTTAGGAGCAAGTGGCATTTCTACACCGCCCTCGCTAATTTCTGAAATGTGGTAATGACAGGGGTGTGGTGTGGGTGGGGCCCATTATCATTTACACCGGTTTAGTAGGTAAATGTAATGAATGGAGCGGTGCTCACAGGGTGTTTTCTTTGCATCACTATATATTCTAACACTTATAACTATTTATGTTTTATGGCCAACAGGGTGAATGTCAAAAAAGCACAAACCCCCTCCCCCGCATATAGGAAATCAGTGCAGGATTTTCAGAATTTCACCCTCTATATTAGAATAATGTGATACACTAGTGGAAGGGACCACACACTAGATATGGGCAACCCCTTCAAGAACTGGGAAAGCTAAGTGACAACCTATAACAGTGATGGCTAACCTCCGGCACTTCAGCTGTGGTGAAACCACGACTCCCAGCATGGTCCATTAATTTCTGTGGAGTTCTGAGAACAGCCAAGCAAGTGTGCATCTTGGGAGTTGTAGTTTTACGACAGCTGGAGTGTGTCCCCCCCTATGAATTTGGAAAGCTGAGTGACAATCTGTAATCCCCCCCCCCCCCAAGAGTTGAGAAAGTTTCTGACACCCCTCAAGAACTGGGAAAGCTGAGTGACAACCTTAACCCCCTATTAACCTATTACACCCAGTGATGTCCCCTCTGTTGTAGACGTTATTATTCCTCAGGTTCTCCATTCGGACCAGCCACCATGATGACTTCTTTCAGCACAGTTTGGCACACAGACATCTTAATTTCCTACTTTTCCATCATCCTCACCACCTTCTGAACACCCCATTCTGCCACATCCAATATTGTGTCCCCAATACCATACTGCAGAAACAGATAGTCTCCAAGAAATTACTAGAACCACACAGACAATGACCCTTCAATAATTGACATACAGTGCCCTAAAAAAAAATTTGCTCAGCAAATCCAACAGCAATAATGCCACAAACATACTTTCCCCAATATAATTGTGCTAAGCTGATATTGTACCAGGGTAGCCCCACAGTAATAGTGTTCCCCAAAGCCCCACCAATAGTAATAACTCTCTGCCAGAGTTCACTTAGTGGAAACAGTGCCGGTGTTCTGCCGAAAGTCTATAGTTTTCCGAAAGTCTATAGCGGAAGTCACGTGGCGCGCTGCGCAAGCGCACAAGCATACTTCCGCATATCATTCCTGCAGCCTCCATTGCAGTAGTTCGCGCACCGAGCGTGCGCACACTTAAGGGTATAGAGACTTCTTAAAGTGACAGTCATCTCCATTAAAATACAGCTCAGCCGCCACCCCCCAGCGCTCATTAATCTACATTAATTTGTACCCTCGCGGGCTCGGCCTCGCTCGGCATTAAGTAAAACTAACTTTATGCCGCCATTGATAGTAAAGAAGGAAATGGATGGTGAAGAAAAAGATGGATAGTCTCTTTCTTTACCATCCTTTTCTTTCTTTACTATCAATGGTGGCATAGAGTTATTATTACTATTAGTGTTAGTATTACGAGCTTGATGCGTAGCGAGCGAAGCGAGCCCCCGAGGGTACAAATTAATGTAGATGCTGTATTTTACCGGAGATGACTGTCACTTTAAGACGTGCCTAAACCCTTAGGTGTGCGCATGCGCGGTGAGCGAAGTACTTAATTGGAGGCTGCAGGGATGATTCGTGGAAGTGTGCTTGTGCGCTTGCGCAGCGCACCATGTGACTTCCGCTATAGACTTTTGTCAATCTATAGAGATCTGGCAGAACACCCCTACTAGTAATAATGTCCGCCATTGTGCCCTACAAGTAAAAATTTCCCCCCATAGTACCCCCAGTAGAAATAATTCCCCTTATAATATCTGCCAGTAGACAAAAATGTGTTCCAGTAAAAAATCCTCTTTATAATGCATGCCAGTACAAAAATTCCCCCTTATAATGCTTGACAGTAGAAAAAACACCCCCTTATAATGCATGACAGTACAAAAAATACCCAGTTGTAATGTACGGCAGTACAAAAAATGCCCCTTATAATGTATTCCAGTACAAAAAAATGCCCCCTTGTATTGTGTGCCATTACAAAATATACTTCTAATGTGTGTCAGTACAAAAATGCCACCTTATGTGTGCCAGTACAAAAACACGTTAAAATCAAAATTACCTTTCAGCTGATTCAAGTAATAGCTTCCTAACACGTGGGACGCCAGGTGGGACGCTACATAAGCGACGCCGACAAAGCACAGCGGCCATCTAAACCCAGCACATTCCAGACGCATAGAAGGGTTGCTGGTACACGGATCCGTAATGTAGACAAGTCTCTTGTCAAGCGATCTATTTGTTATCATTCATGAGCAGCTGCTACAACTATTATAAACTGCATTTAAGTGATACTGTGTTGTTACCATCATAGAAGAGATATAATCTACTTCTAACATTATATCAAAACTTTTATTAGTCGGAACACAGTATAAGAACACTGATCAGCGGGACTACTAAACCGATACAAGGTGTTATTGATGCCAGACTGGACATTATTATATATCAGCCATTTAAATAATTAAGGACGTTTTCCATCCATTCAACATCTATAAATACCATTATATGAGATAATATTTTCTATTTCATAATGGACATTTGATATTTGATTTTTGTCATTCTATTACTCACTGGACAAACATCAAATATAATGTCCACCCTTTCCCCTCTCATCTAAATATTATACTAGTGCATGTGTGTTTTCAACATAACATTTTTCTGCTTATTATTATGGTCATTTGAAATTTGTTAATTATATGTTGATTCACCCCCTCACAGTATAACAGGCTGTTGCCACAGATCAGCTATGAGGTTGTGAAACATCTCTTTATAAGGTCGATATTACATTTTTTATATATGTATTTTTAGCTTTTTATTCTTAAATTTATTTCTATTTTTATTTTTACTTTTGATAATAAATATTCTGTGCAACACTAGATAACCGAGTGCCCGCCAACATATTTATATTCTATTATTCTATTCTAAATCAACAGTGGGAGTGCACCTAAACCGTAGATCTGGGTTGGTAGAGCTACTGTAATCCGATTATACTTACCAATATAAAAAATGCCTCCTTATAATTAGTGATGAGCAGCATAGGCAATATTCGAATTTGTTATCTTTTATGAATTTTTGGCCAAATATTCACCATAAATTCGCAAATTCGAGAATTCGTGATCTCCAGTCATTATTTACTTGATTACGAAAACTGGCAATTAGAATATTCGCGATGAACACTAAGGGGTAGGCAACTTTCCTATTGGTTTCTAGGGATGTTACTAAATGCCGATATTTGCGATAAATTTGCAATTAGAATGCAAGCCCTCATTATTTAATGGAAGTGCTCATTATTTAATAGTGCCCCCCCCCCTCCCCACCCTAGCTTCCCTTGCCATTGCACCCCTTGCACAGTGCTAGAAATGGCCCTGTATGTCTACAGTCAGTGTAAGGGCTCCATTTTTTAAGGCTGTATTTTTCATTGATACCATTTTGCTGTGTGTATGACTTTTGATCACTTTTTATAAAATTTTTGTGTGAAGAAACAAAATAATGGGAAATCGGCCTTTTTGGTATTTTTTTTCTCTTACACTGTTCACCATACTGGATAAAAACATTTCTATTTTAATAGTACTATAATTTTGGGATGCAGTGATTCTAATGATCTTTATCTTTTTTGTGTTTTTTTTATTTGCACAATGGAGATGAGGTGATTTGATTTAAAAAAAAATAATATATATATATATATATATATATTTTATATTTTTAACATTTATTTTTAGCCTCACTAGAGGAATTTAATATGAGATCATTTAGTCACTTCTTCCATAGACTGATTTACCATTCAAGTCTATGGGAGAATCACTGTGCTCATATCAATAGGAGTTTTGCTATGGCAGGCCTCGGAAACTTCAGAAGGTCCCAGGCTGCTATAGCAACTGTACAGCTCCTGCAATCTAATTGCAGGGAAGCTGTTCAGTCACCAGGAGCACTGCGCTCCCAGTAAATAACTGCTTGGATGCCATGGTGGCAATTGACCATGGCATCTGAGGGGTTAAAAGTCCATAATTGGATCTCCGATCAAGGACTCTGCCAGTGGGAGTTTGCTGTATAAAACAGCAGGCACTTGGTGGCTATTGCACCCGCTTAGCTCTCGAGTGGACACCATCTGTAAAGACCCGACATCTACTGTACATTTACAGCTGATATAGGGAAGGGGTTAAACTCATAACATACTCTGCACATGTGCAATGGATGTCAAAAAGGGGTTAAGGACAGATTATTATGGCCCTATTCTAGTGACCTATGATAGGTTACTATGCGTTTTTGTTTTTCTCTTTAATAAAGATTCACATGTGCTTTGTAAATGATAAAAGTCTCACCTTGCAGACGCTGTTTTGAGTAATCCTGTGGGTGCCTGTATGTCCCTGTATGCAGGTGTTCCTGTCTCCGAGGCTGACCACAATAGAAGATGGAGCGCACAGTGTGGTTTGGATGTCTGATGGCGGCAGGATGCAGGTGTTGTGAAAACACGTTGTCACACTGTCTATCACCCATTATTAGCGGACATCTCTCTGAGACATTACCCATTGCTCATAGTTAGTGATCTGCAGCTCGGTTAATGTGAACTCAACCACATCTATGAAACTAAATCCTGGCTACATCATCTCTCCATTGTTAAAGTCAATTGTTTGTACCTGCATTTTTACTGTTATGCCAGGTGTACACGGCGCTGCAAAATCCTACCTTCTATCTCGTAGCCTTATGTCCACAGTCTGGTCACAGATGAATTTATAAGTCCACCGAAGAAAAACACTCTGGGGGTCATTTATTAAGACAAGCACTTTAGATGCCGGTCTTAATAAGCCCCTGCAGTCTAAAGTTGTCTTACATTTAAGACCATTTTCTAAGCCTAAGGCGTCATGCACACGAACGTGGTTTGGTTCCACATCCGAGCCATATTTTTTGCGGCTCAGATGCGGACCCATTCACTTCAGTGGGGCCGCAAAAGATGCGGACAGCACTCTGTTGCTCCGTTCCGTGGGGCCACAAAAAAATAGAACATGTCCTATTCTTGTCCATTTTGTGAACAAGAATAGGCATTTCGATTATGGATGGACCATTCCATTCAGCAAATTGCGGAACTCACATGGACGGCATCCGTTAGAGCAAAATAGCTAAGATGTGCTCCCCTTGTAGCAATGTTTATAATGGAGAATAACTCTGTAAGTATATCCGACTGGGCACACAATCATTTTATTTCTGTTGAATTTGTTTAGAGAATGTTACAGAAAAATATCTGCATTTCCCATATGAAATCAGAGGCCTATGGAGGTACAGTAGGGGTTTCACACCCTCTATGGCAGCCCTATTACGTCTTCATACAAAACAGATCCATGTGTGCATGATCCCTTACTATGTTATACAGTGTGCAATATTGGGAATTGCTGTATACGCAACTCAGCACAAATCCATTACCAAAAAGAACCTCAGCAACCACCAATGGTCCCCAATGAAATATACAAGAATACTATAAAAATCAATATTTTATTAAACATAAAGATACAAAATAGGAAGCAAACTCGGTGGCGAAATGCGCGTCGAGGTGTTCAGTGTCTGTACCAATTGGACCGGACATATTTTACCATGGGTATAATTTTAATTTTTCTATCTATATTGGTTCATATTTATTTGTACCTTTGCCACATTATCATATTTTTTACTGGTTCGTCATAACCCAGTAAGATTGTCACTGGTTTGTGAGGGCCCGCATTGCTACGTATGCCAATTGGCACTAACATATATCTTATCTACAGTTTGATCTCAGTAGGAGTTTCTCTAGGCTCTCATTTAGGTGGCATCTCAATTCTATTATATAACTTGAGTGGTATTTTATTGTTCCGGTATAGATTATTATTTATATAGTCCTATGTAGAATTTTGTAGCAGTAGCGTGTGGCTATTCTATCTTGCCCTCGGCTTCACCAGTTTATTTTGTATCTTTATGTTTAACAAAATATAGATTTTTATATTATTCTTGTATATTTCATTTTGGACCATTGGTGGTTGTTGAAGGTTAATAAAAATTATGCAAGTCAGCACTTCTGTAGACTTCTGTGGTCCAACTATATCCCGCTAGAGTGTACTTACTGTATGTGATTGTCGCTTAAACATCTGCATTCTGTATTGCCGTATTCAATGGCACAGACTGCTATAACATAGTCTCCTTTCAGATGACAGGACTCCTACAGATATATTTTTTATCATGGAAGTCAATGGTAGACAACATGCATATGGACAGTAAACCTTTGTCTATAAAAAGGCAGAAGAAACATAGTACATTTCTTTGAGGCCGGGAACCCCTTTACAAATGACCAGGCACTGTGCAGGGGTTTAAAAAAAAAAAAAAAAGACTCCCCTGTCACCCGCAATCTGCTTCCAGCGCCAAGCTCCCCTCTTTTCCACTTCAGGTCTCTGCTGGACCTGTCACATTTCCGGTCCAGCGGGGACCAGAAGCAGAGGAGAGGGGAGTACAGTGCTGCAACCGGAACACTGGTGAAAGTTGAGTCTTTTTTTTTAATCCCTGTCTAGCAATATTAAAAAGGTTTCCAGGCTCTGAGGGCCCTTATAACAAAAAATAAACATATGCCTCAGTTGTCTACCCTAAATGTGATGTGCATCCATAATGGGGTACCAACACTCATCTTCTTCATTGAAATTTTACCCTGCCAAGGATCTCCATATTATAGCAGAGGGAGGGTTCGGATAAATTCACACACAGCAGATTTGTGTGACATTTCTGTGACTGTTCCATTCATTTGACTCCTACATAATATATAATCTCTTATCTATTCTCTCATATATATAAAAATGAGTTTCTGTCTGTCTGTCCTTTATGTGCGACCAAACGACTGGAGCAATCTTCACCAAATTTGGCACACAGGTACATCAGGTGTTTGGAAAGGTTTTAGACTGGGTCTCAGCTCTCCAGGATGTCCCGTTCCTGAGATATTCCCAAAAAATGACATGCATTAGCCAATACAAGCCTGTAAGTCTTTCACTCATATCCAATAGAAGCTCGCAGGCCCTTAGTCTCCACATACACACAGGTTTACTCCAGGATTACATAACAACCCAGTCATTTTTCTTCGCTGCTGCAGGTCAGATTTAAGGCTACTTTCACACTGGCGTCTTGTGCGGATCCGTCATGTATCTGCACAGACGGATCCGCACTGATAATACAACCGCATGCATCCGTTCAGAACGGATCCGTTTGTATTACCATGAACATTGGCAAAACGGATCCGTCTTGAACACTATTTAAAGTCAATGGGGGACGGATCCGTTTTTGTTGTGTCATATTGTGTCATTGAAAACGGATCTGTCACCATTGACTTACATTGTATGTCAGGACGGATCCGTTTGGCTCAGTTCCATCAGACGGACACCAAAACGCTGCAAACAGTGATCTGTAGAAGGTTGGGGCAGATTAGAAAATTTTATTAAACCTTGTACACATAATAAATATGACACATCCCGGACTCTCCTTAAGACAGAAAATAAAATTTATGCCTGCTATGATTTGTGCTAAGATTTGTGCCATTTTCTAACTTTAGGAATAATAGATGTGCTGTAAGCGTCTGCCCACACCCTCTCTGGCTTACACCTCCTCTTTTCTATGTATAAGCGATGTGACTGTCTCACCTGTGGCACAATACAATGCAAAGAGTCGGGTACAATGACATTATAAAAAAGAAAAAATGAATTACAAAATGAACATATACTGCAACAGTCAGGCTCTTAAAGCTAATTTGTGTATTTAAAGGTATATTTATTATTGTATGTACTGCTTACTTAGCTAGGAAGACTCGTCCCGTCTGCCATTGGCTGCTCCCCCCGACACTGGATGTTTTCATCTGTGCACGGGGAGAAGCAGTTGCAGCGGTGCAGGGACGACGCAGGGAGCCAGGTAAGTAGATCCAGTGTGAGGGGCCCGGCATATGGGGGAGCATTTGTATGCTGGTACTTAAAGACACAGGGCGTACATGTATGCCCTGTGAAGTTCCGATCACCGCTGTGCGGTGGGGGGTCATCGGAACAGAGTGCTTGCCAAAATCATTCGGCAGGCACTCTGGGACAATGCCGAGGGGGGTCCTGTGACCCCCCAGTATGGGCGATCGCTGCAAACCGTTAAGTTTTGCAGAAACTTAAATGTTGCTGATTTTAAGTTTTTAAAAATTAAAAATAATATAACTACGGTGTCAAAAGCCATTTTTCTCATCTTACATCACAAAAAGTGTAATAGCAAGCAATCAAAATGTCATACGCACCCCAAGATAGTGCCAAAAAAATGGATTAAAATGGAAAATTTGCCAAAAAATTGAAATTCTGAAATTTTATCTCCATTTGCCATTAACTCTTGTGGAGCACCTAAAGGGTTAACGACGTTTGTCAAATCAGTTTTGAATACCTTGAGGGGTGTAGTTTCTAGAATGGGGTGATTTTATTACGTAAGCCCCACAAAGTGACTTCAGACCTGAACTGGTCCTTAAAAAGTGAGTTTTGGAAAATTTCAGAAAAATTACAAGATTTGCTTCTAAACTTCTAAGCCTTGTAATTGTAACGTCTCCAAAAAATAAAATGTCATTCCCAAAATGATCCAAACATGAAGTAGACATATGGGGAATGTAAAGTAATAACTATTTTTGGAGGTATTACTATGTATTATAGAAGTAGAGAAATTGAAACTTGGAAATTTGCTAATTTTTCCAAATTTTTGGTAAATTTGGTATTTTTTTATAAATAAAAATTAACTTTTTTCACTCCATTTTACCAGTGTCATGAAGTACAATATGTAACGAAAAAATTATCTCAGAATGGTCTGGATAAGTAAAAGCGTTTTAACCGTTTGCCGACCGCCTAACACAGGGCTGCGTCCAGGCGGCAGGCTTTTTCCTCCTTGACGCGGCGGCACGTCATCCTGCGAGAGGCGAGATTTGCTGTGAACGTGCGCACGCGCGCCCGTTCACAGCAGATCGCGGCTCGGCAGTTATACTGCAGCCTGCCAGCGATGATCAATCGCTGGCAGGCTGTAGATGTTAAATAAATCGCATCAAACAAGTATATCAGACGCTGTTTTGTTAACAGCGTCTGATATACCTGCTACCTGGTCCTCTGGTGGTCCCATTTGCTGGGATCGACCACCAGAGGACCAGGTAACTCTGTAAAGTAGCACCAAGCACCACACTACACCCCCCCCCCCCCGTCACTTATTAACCCCTTGTTAACCCCTGATCACCCCATCTAGACTCCCTGATCACCCCCCTGTAAGGCTCCATTAACATGTCCATATGTGTTTTGCGGATCCATGGATCCGCAAAACACGGACACCGGCAATGTGCTTTCCGCATTTTGCCAGAACTATATAGAAAATGCCTTTTCTGGTCCGCAATTGCGGACAAGAATAGGACATGTTCTATATTTTTGCGGAGCGGAAGTGCGGATCCGCAATTCCGGATCCGAGCGGGACAAAGTCTGTCCCCATAGAAATGAATGGGTCCGCAATTCCGTTCCGCAAACAGAATTGCGGATGTGTGAATGGGGCCTAAGGGTCCCTTATCACCACCAGTTAGTTAGCTACTTGTTAGGTAGTTAGCGCCCAGCCCACCGCAACGCAGTCACTGATTTTGGCAGAGATTTTTTCATCCACATTGATCGATGTGAATGAAAAAATCTGTGCCGTTCATTTTTTTTTTTTCAGCCCAGAGGCTGAACGGAAAAAAAAAATCTCATTACCCGTATGCTCAATATAAGGAGAATAGCAGAAACTCCTAATGCTGGCCATACATGTAATGATTGCGGAGACCCTCAAATGCCAGGGCAGTACTGGGTATGGTGAGTTCATGTAAAAAATAATTTTTGTCACAAATTAGTGGAATATGAAACTTTGTAAAAAAATAAATAAATAAATAAATATCAATTTCCGCTAACTTGTGCCAAAAATTTTTTTTTTCTGTGAACTCGCCATACCCCTCACGGAATACCTTGGGGTGTCTTCTTTCCAAAATGGGGTCACATGTGGGGTATTTATACTGCCCTGGCATTTAAGGGGCCCTAAAGCGTGAGAATCCAAATGCGTAAAAATGCCCTGTGAAATCCTAAAGGTACTCATGGGAATTTGGGCCCCTTTGCGCATCTTGGCTGCAAAAAAGTGTCACTCATGTGGTATCGCCGTACTCAGGAGAAGTAGGGCAATGTGTTTTGGGGTGTATTTTTACATATACCCATGCTGGGTGAGAGAAATATCTCTATAAATTGACAACTTTGTATACAGTTTTTTAAAAAGTTGTCATTTACAGAGATATTTCTCACACACAGTATGGGTATATGTAAAAATACACCCCAAAACACATCTCCTACTTCTCCTGAGTACGGCGATACCACATGTGTGACACTCTTTTGCAGCTAAGATGCGCAAAGGGGCCCTGATTCCAATTTCACAGGGCATTTTTACGCATTTGAATTCTCACGCTTTAGGGCCCCTAAAATGCCAGGGCAGTACAAATACCCCACAAGTGACCCCATTGTGGAAAGAAGACACCCCAAGGTATTCCGTGAGGGGCATGTCGAGTTCACATAATTTTTTTTTTTTTGGCACAAGTTAGCGGAAATTGATATTTTATTTTTTTTTATTTTTGTTTTTTACAAAGTCTCATATTCCACTAACTTGTGACAAAAAATAAAATTTTACATGAACTCACCATACCTCTCATGGATTACCTTGGGGTGTCTTCTTTCTAAAATGGGGTCACTTGTGGGGTATTTATACTGCCCTGGCATTTTAGGGGTTTCTAAAGCATGAGAAGAAGTCTGGAATCTAAATGCGTAAAAATGCCCTTTGAAATCCTAAAGGTACTAATTGGGCAATGTGTTTTGGGGTGTATTTTTACATATACCCATGCTGGGTGTAAATGACAACTTTTTAATTTTTTTTATACAAAGTTGTCAGTTTACAGAGATATGTCTCTCACCCAACATGGTTATATGTAAAAATACACCCCAAAACACATTGCCCTACTTCTCCTGAGTACGGCGATACCACATGTGTGACACTTTTTTGCAGCCTGGATGCGCAAAGGGGCCCAAATTCCAACGAGTACCTTTAGGTTTTACAGGGATGCTCACAATTTAGCCCCGCCCAAAATGCCAGAACAGTAAACACACCCCACAAATGACCCCATTTCGGAAAGTAGACACCCCAAGGTATTCACTGAGGGGCATAGTGAGTCCATGGGAGATTTTTTATTTTTTTTTTGCCAGAAGTTAGCAGAAATGGAAACTTCATTATTTTTTTTTTCCTCAGAAAGTGTCATTTTCCGCTAACTTGTGAAAAAAAATGAAATGATACATGAACTCACCATGCCCCTCTGTCTTCTTTCTAAAATGGTGTCATTTGGGGGGTATTTATACTATCCTGGCATTCTAGCACCTGAAGAAACATGACAGGTGCTCAGAAAGTCAGAGCTGCTTCAAAATGCGGAAATTCGCTTTTTTTCACCATAGTTTGTAAACGCTATAACTTTTACCCAAACCAATAAATATACACTTATTGGATTTTTTTTTTATCAAAGACATGTAGAACAATAAATTTATAGAAAAATTTATATAGAAATGTAGTTTAAAAAAAAAAAAATTACAACAGAAAGTGAAAAATTTCATTTTTTTGCAAAAATTTCGGTCATTTTTGATTAATATCAAAAAAAGTAAAAATGTCAGCAGCAATGAAATACCACCAAATGAAAGCTCTATTAGTGAGAAGAAAAGGAGGTAAAATTCATTTGGGTGGTAAGTTGTATGACGGAGCAATAAACGGTGAAAGTAGTGTAGTGCAGAATTGTAAAAAGTGGCCTGGTCATTAAGGGTGTTTAAGCTAGGGGGGCTGAAGTGATTAAAGTTATCACCACACCCGCGACGGCTCCCTCCTGTGATATGATGGTACTATTACAAGACTAGTATCACATATATATTACATGGTATACAATCCCCCTGACCCTACCTGACTTCCCTCTTGTGCCTGTCTTGTTCTTCACTCTTCCCCCCTCTGTCTACCTCTCTACTCTCACTATTAAATAATTAATGCTCTTAGTTTTTTTTATCCATTTTTCTTATTCATTGAATGCAGATTACTGAATCTTTATTGACTAGCCAATACTGAGACTTGTCTTGAATCTTGGAGTTATGTACATTCTGGTTGATAATATACGAACTGGTATGATCAATCTTTATTGTTTCTATATTTTGGATGTTTCATTCATATGTACATGCTGAAAACCAATAAACTGATTGAACCATAAAGTTATCACCACATAAAGTGACACTGGTCAGATTTTCAAAAAAGGGCCTGGTCCTTAAGGTAAAATATGGCCGTGTCCTTAAAGGGTTAAGGCCGGTTTTCCAGGAGTACACTATGCTCAGGACAGTGGTTGTACTTGGTATTGCAGCCCACACCATTCAGTTTATTGGGACTGAGCTGCCCATAAGCCATGTGAACAATTAACGTGACAACACAGGCCTAGGAAGACATCTCAGTGCTCAATGGAGGGCTGCAGATCTTTCAAACAGCTGATCGATGGGTTCTCTGGCCTGGGAGTCAGACCCCCACCAATCAGATGTTGATGACCTATCCTGAGGATAGGTCAATGATATTCTACTTCCAATATGTTGTACCCTATAAAAAAGTAACTTTTTTGCACAAGGCTGCCTTGAAAACATGATTGATGTAGTATACTTTACATAACTAGCAAGTGGCATTAACAGACTTCAATTTTTATGCAATAATGCAATTATTTTTATGCAACGATTTTATGCAAATTTGCAACATTTTAACGTTAAAAAATTGGCACAAATCTTTTGATAAATTCTCCCCAACTATAGTTTATGGGATGCCATTGTTTCATTGAAATCTGTCAAAGCATGGGTACGTCACTGCTGTTATTTCTGTTCCTTGAACAGAAAGAACAATACCTATGTGAATGTAGTCCTTTCCCATGTCAGTTTTTACCTATTATTTTTCAATTTAATATGTAATATCAGAATGTAAAACCTCACATTTATATTCACAACGTTTGTTTAAAGTATACAGAGTTAACACGAGGTAACATTTCTCCAGTCACGTATGTGACCACGTCATATGATCCCTTTGCTCTCGGTGTGGCGTTCGGAGCACACGTGTGTAGCAGCAGTTGAACCGTACAATTCCTCCAGGATGTGTGCACAGAGGGGAATCCTGCTCTGAACAGCACAAGAGCTGCAAGGGAAGGAGGAGGTCAGGAAGTAAACAAGATCAAACCACATTTACCATTTTTCTTCTTTCTCACTTGCTTGCTCAGCTTTTTATGACTTGTTTGAACACCCTGGCATGGTACGTGAATACGCTGGCCCCTCTGGCATAGACAAGGAGTTTTCAGTATTATTTGGAGGTCGGCCACATAAATACAGTGCTTGTAACTTCCCTGTATCCTCCATACCCTGCTGTCGCCAGTCATCACCTCCCTGTTTGCATACATCCTGGAGGCTGAGTCTGTCTTGGTCATGGGCAACATCTGGTGCTTATTTATTTAAGAGCAATTAAATTGTTTCCTTTCCTTAAGAATACACAAGTGATATAATACATTAGCATGATGCGAAGCCCTCCCAGTCTAAGATATACATAAAATATGAAGGCTTCTTACTGGAAAGCAGGTGACGCTAATATATTTACATCTGTATATTTCACTTGTAGAAGTGGTAAGCTCTGAAAAGTTCTGTATTGTATCCAATAAAGTGGAACATTTTGGTGTAAACGATATGTACCATATTTAATCATACTTATCTAGTGACTGTTTGTCAAGCTCCCCTATATATAACTGAACGTGCTGTAAACAATACGAAAATAATCTGAGGAATACTACATTGCTTACAATTTTTTGAGGAGAAGGGACACATTGTTGCATATTTATAAAAACTGCAATTGTCTACTTATGTGCCTGTACTTCATTCAAAATACACATCCTCTGATCTCTGATGTCTTCTACATCCTTTGATGCAATACCAGACTCATGAACCAGTGTGGTGCTGATTCTGGAATCAGCCATGTTTTCCTAATTTTGTACAAGCCCTTCAACTTGCTTAGGTTACAGTGCCTGTTCCAGAACTAGCATCCAACTACTAACAAGTGGAGATGAGCAAATTTCTTGAAATTCATTTCAGGTCCAGTTCTAACGAATAAATCTGACCTGAAACAAAATGGAACAAATTGCCCTGAAAAGTTGTATGTGATATTCTAAAGTCTCTTAGGACTAATATTTTTTCTCTCTTGTCTTTCTATTTTCTTTTTTTAAATGTATCTCTCTCAAACCTTTTAAGCTCTTTAATACAAAGACAGCATTATTAACGTCAAAGTCAGATTTTTAATACTTTTTCTAAAATTAAAATCTATTCCAAAAATTGTTCTCTATCGGAGGCAGATGCTTTCCCGTTGCTCATACATACAGTAGCATACATACAGCAATATCTTGTTCTGAACAAGTGGTCCAAAAATAATCTCTTCATGGGGGCAGATGCCAGTCCATGTTTATACAGACAAAGTAGTATCAGAAAAAACAGTGTCTTGTTCTGAACAGGCGGTCCAAAAATGATCCTATAAAGAGGCTATCTCACATCAGCAAATGGTATTTATTATGTAGCCAAAGTTAATACAAGACACTTACTAATGTACTGTGATTGTCCATATTGCATCCTTTGCTGGCTGGATTCATTTTTAAATTCTATTATACACTGCTCTTATCCAGGGGTTACGACCAACCTGTAATCGAGCAGCCATGGTCGTGCTTACACACCATAGGAAACAGTGTCCGCCTTTCTAGTGACCAGGACTGTGGGAATGTGAATAGGTTTTTAGAAAAGAAACATGCAATTGTGAACATCTGCAGCAAAATATACGCTGTCAGCGGACCTGGAAAGTATGCCTATTGTCTTCATGTTAATTGTAGAAGCTTTGCAACAAGTCTTTGGGGAAAAAAGAGTAACTGCAGCAAAATATATACAGTGGTCCCTCAGGTTACAATATTAACCCCTTAGTGACCAGCCCGTTTTGGGCTTTACTAACCAAGTGTTTTTCTTCCTTTTTCCATCATCGCGTTCCAAGAGCTATAACTTTTTTATTTTTCTGTCTATATAGCTTTATGAGGGCTTATTTTTTGCGGGACAAGTTGTAGTTTTCAATGGCGCCATTTTGGGGTACACACTGATTAACTTTTATTAACTCTTTCCGGGAAGGAGATGGGAAAAACAGCAATACTGCCACTGCGTTTTTACGTTATAAATTTTACGGTGTTCATTTTTCGGTATAAATAGCATAATATCTTTATTCTCTGGGTCAGTACGATTACAGTGATACCAAATAGATATTGTTTTTTTTTTACGTTTTACAACTTTTTGCCATAAAACCCCTTTTTTTAAAAGGAAAAAATGTTTTTGCATTGCTGCTTCCCAACTTTTTTATTTCTCTTTCTATGGAGTTGTGTGAGGGCTTGATTTTTGTGGGTCAACTTGTATTTTTCATTGGTATCATTTTGGAGTAAATGGCGCTTTTCGATCACTTGTTATTACGTTTTTACGGTGGCGACTAAGAATAAATTAGCAAAGCGTTCAACGTAGGGGATAATTTACATGATATTTATGTAGTCTGGGTCATTACAGATGCAGCAATACCCAACATATGGGAAAGATTTAATTTTTGCAAGTTTTTTCATTGAAAAGCGTATTTTCAATGGAAAAAAAAGGTAATTTCTTTTTTATGGAATCAATTATTATTATTTTTTTACTTTTTTTTTAACCACTTTATAGTCCCACAAAGGGACTATAACACACAGCTTTTTGATTGCTTTTAAAATGCAATGCATTATCCCTATAGTGAATTGCATTTTAATGGCAATGCTATTCCTACATGGACCAGCAGGCTACGCTAGAGAGGTGCAGCCTGCTGGAAATTACTGAAGGCTGGTCTGGGGCCTTCATCAGACCCCAGGCAGCCTGCGATCGCATTTGCGGTTTGCCCATAGGAGACAGAGGGAGTCCGCTCCTTTTGTCAGCACTTTACATGCTGCGGGCACCATTGCCCGCAGCATGTAAAGTGTTAAACTGCCCGGATCGGCATTGCTTCTCGCACACCATCCCTCAGCACCTGGGGCGGACCACCCCAAACGACCCCTCCCCCTTAGTACACCTCTGTGGCTATGTTAACCAAAAAAGTTATGGCTCTTGGAAGGTGGGAAGGAAAAAACAAAAACAGAAATTGGCCCAGTCCTTAAGGAGTTAATTTACTGACAACAAGCAAAATCACGAGGTATTATATATTAAGTATACTTTTATATAAGTATATTAAAAAATAGTATTTTGCTACGCTTTCATTTAAAGGTACAAATAATTCTTCTACTATCCTACATATCACACAGACTGGATTTACTGCAGTATCTTGCCAAGCTCACTTGTTGCAGGACAATTGTTTTAAATATACAATAGCACCATCTTGTGGCAATACTGAAGAATAACATGATGAAATGTTATGTGCTGGTTATACAGGAAGGTTGAATTACACACACTATTAGGACAGTTTAAGGGCTCTTTCACACTAGCGTTTTTGTTTTCCGGCATAGAGATCCGTCGTCGGGTCTCTATGCCGGAAAAATCCTGATCAGGATTATCCCAATGCATTCTGAATGGAGAGAAATCCGTTCAGGATGCATCAGGATGTCTTCAGTTCAGGACCGGAACGTTTTTTGGCCTGAGAAAATACCGCAGCATGCTGCGCTTTTTGCTCCGGCCAAAAATCCTGAACACTTGCCCCAAAGCCGGATCCGGAATTAATGCCCATTGAAAGACATTAATCCGGATCCGGCCATAAGCTAAACGTCGTTTCGGCGCATCGCCGGATCCAACATTTAGCTTTTTCTGACTGGTTACCATGGCAGCCAGGACGCTAAAGTCCTGGTTGCCATGGTTAAGTGTAGTGGGAGCGGGGAGCAGTATACTTACAGTCCGTGCGGCTCCCTGGGCGCTCCAGAGTGACGTCAGAGCGCCCCACGCATGGATCATGTGATCGCATGGATCACATGATCGCATGGATCACGTGATCCATGCGCATGGGGCGCTCTGACGTCATTCTGGGGCGCCCCGGGAGCCGCACGGACTGTAAGTATACCGCTCCCCCGCTCCCCACTACTACTATGGCAACCAGGACTTTAATAGCTCCCTGGCTGCCATAGTAACCTCAAAGCATTTCGAAGACTACTCAGGATCCTGATCAGTCTTCTAATGCTTTCAGGCGACTTGCGTTCTGACGGATCCGGCGGGACGGAAGTGCCTGCCGGATCCTCAGAACACAAGTGTGAAAGAGGCCTAATTCCTCTAAAATGGCATGTGTCTTCTTAACACTTTCCACTGTGTGACTGTCAGCAGAAATTTTCGGACTTTGCTCCTCAGTTTATTCTTGTGTTTTAGAGGTTTGTTATCTAGGAGATTTATTTTGAATCATCCCATTAAATACCATAATAACAAGAAATAATACATGTTTTTGTGGCTTTTGTAATACATGATTGCATTCCTCATGATATGACTATTCTGGAGAATCTTTACTTAGAATGCTAAAGTCTGCAATTCCACTTTTATTCATACTAGAAATTTATAAATGAATTGACCACTGGATGTCCTTTATTTCAGGAAATGGACACAAAACCTGATCAGGTAAAAACAGTGTGTGAACTGGCAGGTAAAGCAGCTGAGACGTCTCCCTCACAGGTATCTGCAGGAGATAAGAAATTCACTGCTCTCCCTGAACTGTCAGCCACCAGAGGAAACTTTGGGATAGCTAAACTCGGGGATCCTATGCTAACCTGTGTAAGACAAAGTAAAATAGTAAAACCTGAGGTTGACAAAACTATTCCAAAATCAGTAAGTGCATCTGCTTCAAAGAAAGGGTCCGATGAGGAGATTAGCTCATGTGTGCCCCTAGAGGTCAGGGCTGACAATGACAAGACTGGTCTATGCGATGTATATGATAGCAGTTCAAAGAGTGATGTTGCCGCACCTGTTTCCTGTGAAACTAAGGAGGTTGCTAGTGGCAATTAGGAGTCGTCTGTACCTACAGGTCACAACATGGTATCTGAGGTGAGGAGTGTCAAGTCTGTGAGCTTGATGTGTTATGCAAAAATGTCTGGTGGTGACTGTCTGTTGGATGGACCAGTGATGGACCAGGGAGTGACCTCCTTGGAGGCTGTGATAGCGACTGCAAGTGTAGCAGGTCTATATTTTGAAAAGAGCTTGGATTGTCTCTTGGATGATGATGGGGAGGTGTGTGGTGCTGAACCCTATGAGTCGGCAAATGCCTTAAGTACTGACACCTCAGAGCCAGATCAGTTAGGGGATATGGAGGATCATGCTGGTGTGAATGTAACTCAAGATGACACACTTGAGTGCCTGGGTGA
The DNA here is from genome assembly GCA_033119425.1 of Bufotes viridis. NCBI lineage: Eukaryota > Metazoa > Chordata > Amphibia > Anura > Bufonidae > Bufotes > Bufotes viridis. The sequence continues at coordinate 158,651,983 of CM065592.1, read as the reverse complement.
TGAAATCGGTGAGATCTGTGTGCTGATAGATGTGGTATCGCTCATTGGTGTCCTGCCTAGTGATAAGCCGGAGATATTTAGGAAAAATTACTTATAAGTGTCAGTAGTAACTAGTGATGAGGGAATTAATGTAAAGTTCAATACGGCTTCTTCGACAAATTTTACCAAAAATTTGTTTTGGAATGAATTACTTCGTCACGAAGCGCATTTTTTTGTAAGTAGTGGGTGCAATGACAGGGAGCGACGATTGCGCTGCTCCCCATCATTTTACCCCTCAGATCCCACGTTCATACATGATCACGGCATCTGATATAAATAACAGTGTCAAATGAAAAAAAAATCATACTTACCTGATCCATTTACTCGCGATGGGCCGGTCATCACGCATGCGATTTTGGCCGAGATCTTTTAGCAAGATTGCTGTGACCGGCCCATCGCGAGCAAATGGATCAGGTAAGTATGATTTTTTTTTTATTTTACACTTTCAGGTTAAATAGTTTCGCTTCAAAAAGCATGAGGAAATCCAGTTTCACGGTGACTCTAATTTAACCTAAAATTCGAGTCAAAGTCCACTGAGTGGACTCTGATTTGCTGAACACTAGTGGTAACTTAGAATTTAAAGGGAAACCGTCACCCTAATTTTGACATGCATACTGTAGATATGGAGTCCAGATCACCATTTTTTACTTTTCTACTGCCACCTGTTCCCTGTTGTCAGCGTTCAGAGCTGCTTTCAAACACATTGTCAGGACTGCTGTGCATGCGCACACAAGGCCTCCCCATTATGTTACCCCAGCACAGCAGTCCAGAATGTGTATATCAGTGCTGCTTTGAGGGCTGACACCACGGGAATGGAGGGCAGTAGAAAAATTTTAAAAATGGTAATCCGGACTCCTTATCTGCAGCACTACACATGTATTACTGAAGATAATAGCCCAAAATTGGGGTGACAGATTCCTTTTAAAGCCACCATGCAGGATGTTCATGGTACAAATGTGTATGCAGTAGAAACATTTCCCATCTGCAGGTCGTGAGTATAATGTAGAAGCTGGGACCACTGCAGTGCTCACTCATTCCCAGGTTGAGAGGGAAGCCACAGAAGGCGACGTCAAGGCTTGTCCTTTGGGTGTAGATGTAATGTGTGTCCCAGTCACTGACATTACAGGCAATGTAAACCAGGTTGCCTGTGGTAACAAAGATGATTTTCCTAGTAATAACGTAATTTGTCCTCCCTTTCTTCAAAAGGAAATTATTCCCCCATTTTGCTTTGATAGCAGGGGTCTAAAAGTATGGCTATCCAGTAATTATCAGACTGATTGATGTTGCTAATCTACCTTCACTGTATAAGCAAGTGAGTCTACAGGTCACCATTCTGGCCAGCATGCCAGAGGAGCCAGTTATTTCCAACTCCGCGCACCATTGAGACGATTGGGTGACATGGCCGGTGTCATCATCATCTTGCTCCTCCAACAGTTTTAGGCCTAAATTCATTATCACTCACAGATAATTTTGTGTGTTACCTTGTGTATTGTTGTCTGATGGACCTCAACAGCTACAGACCAGTGGCATTGACATCCCACTTGATGAAGGTCTTGGAGAGGTTGGTTCTCACACATCTCCACCCTCTAGTGAGCTTATCCATGGACCCCCCAGTCTGCCTATCAGTCTGGCATTGGGTTGGACGTTGCCATCATCCACCTTCTACACTACTCTTTCTCACCTGGAGAAACCAGCAAACTCTGTGAAAATAGTGTTCTTTGATTTCTACAGTGCTTTTAACACCATACAGCCAGGGCTACTAAGAGACAAGTTGGATCTTGTGGGAGTGGACACCACCTCTTCAATTGGATCCTAGACTACCTGACAAACTGACTTCATTATGTGAGAGCCCAGGGCTATGTGTCAGACAGAGTGATCTGTAGTACAGGGGCACCTCAGGGTAAAGCTCTCGTTCCTTTTCTCTTCACACTGTACACTGCAGACTTCAGGTACAACTCATCTAGCTGCTATTTAGAGAATTTTTTTGATGACTTGGCAAAAGTAGGTCTCATCACAGATGAGGATGACATGGAGTATATAGAATTTTTGGAGTGGTGCTAGCAGAACCACCCTTAGGATGAATGCCAGGAAGAATAAGGAGATGGTTGTGGACTTCGGCAAGCACAGACATCCTCCTAAACCAGTGGACATCCGGGAGATGGACATTGAGGTAGTCAACACTTATAAGTACCTGGTTGTACTGCTCAATAATAAACTGGACTGGACAGATAACATGGACGCACTGTACAGAAAAAGTCACAACAGGCTTTACCTGCTTAGGAAGCTGAGAGCTTTTGAAGTGCAGAGGGCACTTCTCAGGGCCTTTTTTAACTCTGTGGAGTCATCAGTCATCTTCTTCGGAGTGACCTGCTGGGGTAGCAGCATCTCAACTAGGGAGAGGAAGAGACTTGACAAACTGATTAGAAGGGCTAGCTCTGTCCTGGGGAGCTCCCTAGAACCAGTGCAGGTGGTAGGTGAGAGAAGGATACTATCCAAGTTGATATACATACTGTAGAATATCTTTCTGCCAAGTGTGGGAAGAAGTGCTATCGGAAGTCATTCCCCCTGCTGCGGTTAGGCTGTACGACCAACACCGACCCAAGCGAAGATAGACTGCATTCATCGCCCACAGGTTCCTGTGGATATCATTCCATCCAGAGACTGAATTCTACAAGCTGTGATATCCATATCCCTTATTTTTTATCTGTAATCTACTGTCACTGGAAGACCTCTTGGAGATTTTGAACTCTTTGTGCTGCTGTAACACTGTGAATTTCCCCATGGTGCTGACTAACAAAGGATTATCTTATTTTATATGCTGGCTTGAATATATTTAACAACCCCCTCAAAAAAATTACACTGGCGATAGAAATGAAGGGAAATGGATTTAGGCCTAAATTCATTATTGCTCACAGATAATTTGGTGCACTACCCTGTGTGTTCTGTAGTAATCACCTATATGCTGGTTTAATTCAAATGAACAAGTGTCAGAAAAAAAAAATTTCAACTGTGTGGGGATACAATGAAAATAAATGGATGACTGAGGCCTGCCACTTAGTATCATGTTATCACTCACAGGTAAATACACCCTGTGTATTGGTGTACGATTACCTATATGCTGATGTAAAAGTTTTTTTCCCAAGATTTTGATACCGATGACCTTTAGGATAGGTCATCCATACCTGATTGGTGGGGGTCCGACATCCAGGACCCTTGCCAATCAGCTGTTTGAGAAGGCACTGTCGCTCAATGGGGCTGGGCACCATACCAAACACAACCGCTATACAATGTATGGCACTGTGCTTGGGAAGCTGCTAGAAGGCTGCAGCGCTCATAGGAGTGCCAGTGTCTTTTCAAACAGCTGATCAAAGGGGGTCTAGGTGTCGGACCGCCACTGATCAGATACTGATGACTTATCCTAAAGATAGGTTATCAGTATTAAAATCTTGGAAAACCCCTTTAATTAAATTGAATTGAACCCCCCCCCCCCCAAAAAAAAATAAAAAAATCTGTATATAGAATAGAAACGGATGATTAAGGGCCAGGCCTGATGCTTAATATCACATTATCACTCACAGATAATATGATGCACTACTCTGTATATTGGTGTACTGATCACCTATATGCTGATTTCATTAAATTCAACTAAATAAATTGGAAATATATGTGTGTGTAGGTAATAAATGGATTTAACCCTAATATTATGTTATCAATCACTGAGATAGGGGAGATAGGGGTTGTCTCATCTCACTGTTTATAAGGCGAGATAAGACATTGTACCAACTACTAGCCTTCTGGTAAACAGCAGAGCGCTCAGGCGCTCATTGTTTCAGTAGCACCCATTCGGATGCATGAGCGCTATGGAAACAGCACGTAAAACAGCAAGCTATGCTACTTCTCTAACTCTGAAACAGCGTAACACAGCAAGTTATGCTGTTTCTGAGTTTGGGAAACACCATAGCTTGTTCTGCTATGCTGTTTCCGTAGCTCTCATGCACAGCAATGGTAGCTACTGAAACAGCGAGCGCCGTAGAGCTCTGCTGTTTTCCAGCCGGCTGGTGGTCAATTCTGTCTCATCTCGCCTTAGTAGCGGAGAGATGAGACAACCCCTTTAAAACAAATAAACAGAAAAATAAATTAAACATGTGAGATGTCCTGACACAAGGTTCTTACTAGTATTCTATATTCTATGCTAGATTGATGTTAGAACACGTGTACAGTTCTTGCTTATTTCACCCCTCAAAAAAAATCATACTATGAAAATTGTGGGGTGGGAGTGAAAGGATGTCCTTTTAGGTAGCTGTTTTTAAGGTTTGCAATAGCTGCAGTTCTCCAAGTAGGCACAGCCAGCCATAACTCCTGTCTTCTCACTCCCTGGCTGACAGTTTCCCTGTTTGTTCATATTCTTCTTGTAATTCTAGCCTTTCTCTTCACTTTCCCTGGCAGTAGAATACAAGCTTAGCTGATTTCTAACTGACACATAAAAAACACACAAAAACACATAAAAAAACTAAAACTAAACATAACAGGTACTGCAGCATCAGAAAATGTCTGAACTACTAAGATATAAAAATATTTATCCTGCATGGTGTACAATAAAAAGTTATCAAAAAGTCATAAAGTGGTACCGTTAACCCTTTCTTCTGGAGGTTTTTCGTTTTTGCATTTTCGTTTTGCACTCCCTGCCTTCCCAGAGCCATAACTTTTTTATTTTTCCATTCGCATAGCCATACGAGGGCTTGATTTTTGCAGGACAAGTTGTATATTTTAACGCCAATTTAATATTATATATGATTAAGTGGAAAGCAGAAAAAAATTCCAAATCGGGTGGAATTGGAAAAAAAAGCAATTCTGCCACAGTTTTACAGGGTTTTTTATTTACAAAGTTCAATATACGACAAAACTGAGCAGTTAATTTCATTCTACAGATTAGTACGAATCCAACAATACCTTATATGTATAGTTTTTCTTGTGTGTTGATACTGATGAAACTTTTTTCAAGCTTATTTTATTTTTTCATTGCCATATTTTGACCCCTATATGTTTTTTGTAGTTATGTGTACAGAGCTGTGTGAGCATGAATTTTTTTAAGGGAAATCTGTACTTTTCATTGATACTATTCTGGGGTATATACGAGTTTTTGATCAGTTCTTATAAAAACAATTGTGGGAAATGAAGCTATCAAAAAAGGAACGTTTTTTTTCACATGGCGATACCCACAATGTTTTTTTGTTTTTTTTTTTTGGGCGGGGGAGGGGGGTGATTTGAATTTTTATTTTAAAAAAGCTTATTTTTATTTTTTACACTTTTTTATAGTTCCCATAGGGAAGTAAAATCACAGGAAAAGATAAAAAAAAAACATCCTGCACATAATGTAAATGTCCTGTAATAAATGAATATGCAGATGTGCATGGCTACATTTACAAAACAAAAATCACAGAAAATAATGCACTCATACAACAGATGCAACTATTATGTGTGGACTAAGCCCTCACTCTATGAGGGCTTAGTAATATGATAAAATCTGAGACTCTCAGACAATATTTTGATCAAAACACATCTGTGCCCACCTACCAGCACCAAGGTGGTCTCAGTCAGGCAGGTCCTACTCTAAACCTACCTATGCCATTGGGCATCTACATTCATGAGAACAGACCCTGCACATATAGTGTGCTGCTCCTAGTTACCTCTGTGTGCATCCAGCAACCAATGAGAGGAGGAGCAGACACAGCTATATGTACCACCTAATCAAGGTTGCCTGTGGGATAGGCAGGGCAAAAGCACACAAAAATGCTACTCCCAAGATAAAATAGAAGAGCATTCACACTTGAAGGTGCCCTCCTTCAAGTGTATACTACAGACTAAACAAAAATCACAAAAAAAGATTAAAAAAACTCCTGCACATAATGTAATGCCTGAATAAATGAATATGCAGATGTCCATGGCTACATTTACAAAACAAAAATCACAGAAAATAATGCACTCATACAACAGATGCAACTATTATGTGTGGACTAAGCCCTTACTCTATGAGGGCTTGGTAATATGATAAAATCTGAGACTCTCAGACAATATTTTGATCAAAACACATCTGTGCCCACCTACCAGCACCAAGGTGGTCTCAGTCAGGCAGGTCCTACTCTAAACCTACCTATGCCATTGGGCATCTACATTCATGAGAACAGACCCTGCACATATAGTGTGCTGCTCCTAGTTACCTCTGTGTGCATCCAGCAACCAATGAGAGGAGGAGCAGACACAGCTATATGTACCACCTAATCAAGGTTGCCTGTGGGATAGGCAGGGCAAAAGCACACAAAAATGCTACTCCCAAGATAAAATAGAAGAGCATTCACACTTGAAGGTGCCCCTCCTTCAAGTGTATACTACAGACTAAACAAAAATCACAAAAAATAAATTAAAAAAAACTCCTGCACAATGTGATAAATAAATATGCGTATGTCCATGGCTACATTTACAAAACAAAAATCACAGAAAATAATGCACTAACAGAGTAGAAGCCCTCATTCTGATATGATAAAATCGGAGACTCTGAAAAACTGAGCATTAGCATTGGAGTCTAAGAGAAATTTACTAGTTTCCTATGGAGCCTTGCTACAGACAGGGGCTCATAGGAAACACTATGCAGCAGCCTCCTGCCAGGGGCTGCTGCATACAAGCACCAGCTCCTCCAATGGCCACCAGAGGGAGCCAGAGCATACATGGAAGTCTGCGCTCCCGGGTGGTCAGCAGGTACCCCATGGCTATGATGCCCGGTCTGGTCGGAAAGGGGTTAAAAACTACAGTTCTCCCTGCAAGAAAAAATGTCCTCCTACAACTCTGTACACAGAAATATAAAAAGTTATAGCTGTCAGACCCACAGAATAAGGTATTTATGTAATTTTTAGTGCAAAGTGAATGGCACCAAAACAAAACCCCCAAAACCTCGACATAATTGCCATTTTTTTCTCCCAGTTTACAGTATCTCAGTACAGTATCTGACAGGCTTACCCCCCCCCCACACACACACACTCACACACTTAGGGGTGTACTCACTTTTGTTGCCAGCAGTTTAGACATTAATGGCTGTGTGTTGAGTTATTTTGAGGGCACACCAGATTTACACTGTTATACAAGCCGTACGCTGACTACTTTACATTGTATTAAAGTGTCAGATCTTCAGTGTTGTCCCATGAAAAGATATAATAAAATATTTACAAAAATGTGAGCGGTGTACTTACTTTTGTGAGATACTGTACATAGTAACATGGTTTATAAGTAGAGATGAGAGAATCGAATCCCACGAAGTGGAATTCGATCCGAATTTCAGTAATTATTCGATTCGCCTAGAAGCCGAATTTCCTCGTGCTTCGTGTCAGCGAATCCATTAATCCTGAAATTCAAACTTGCTGCCTCCATTGGACCGCAAAGGGCCACCAGCCTCCATCTTGCTTGAAGATCTTGGCCGAAGTCCCGTGCGGCGCGAGATTATATCATCACGCTGGTCGAGATCAAATGGACGCAGTAAGTTTGATGTAATTTTTTTTTAACGTTAATTTTACACTGTTTGTACACTCAGATGCCGCGCTCATGTATGATTGTGGCATCTGAAGGGTACAATGACGGGGGTGGCGCTATCGCAGCTGCCTGTCATTGCACCCACTACATACAAAAAAATGCACTTCGTGGCAAAGTAATTCGCCACGAAGCAAATTTTTGGGTGAAATTCGGTGAATCAACTGAACTCGAATTTTCAAGAAATTTGCTCATCTCTATTTATAAGGCTGAAAAAAGACATCTGTCCATCCAGTTCGGCCTGTTATCATGCAAGTTGGTCCAGAGGAAGGAAATCCCAAGAGGTAGAAGCCAATTTTCCTTACTTTAGGAGAAAAAATTCCTTCCTGACTCCAATCAGGCAATCAGATAACTCCCTGGATCAACGACCCATCTCTAGTAGCTGTTAGCCTGTACTCGAGCACACCCTGGCTGGTGGCGTTTCTCTGTACTAGTGAATTGAAAGCTTGCTTTCACGTGGAGCGACCTAGTGACGTCACTATATGGCCCCTTTCACACGGGCGAGTTTTCCGCGCGGGTGCAATGCGTGAGGAGGACGCATTGCACCCGCACTGAATCCGGACCCATTCATTTCTATGGGGCTGTGCACATGAGCGGTGACGCATCGCTTTGCGTTGCGTGAAAATCGCAGCATGCTCTGCGTTTTCACGCAACGCAGGCCCCATAGAAGTGAATGGGCTGCGGAAAATCGCAGCATCCGCAAGCAAGTGCGGATGCGTTGCATTTCCCGCATGGTTGCTTAGCAACGGGACCCGATCGCTATTATTTTCCCTTATAACATGGTTATAAGGGGAAATAATAGCATTCTTAATAAAGAATGCATTGTAAAATGAAGTGGAGGGGGTTAAAAATAATAAAAGTTAACTTACCTTAGCCACTTGATCGCGTAGTCGCGATCTCTCCTCTCTTTCCCTGCATCATCCTAGATCTAAAGGACCTGTGATGACGTCACATCACATGGCCCAATCACCTGGTCCATCACCATGGTAAGATGTGACTGGACCAGATGTAACTGGACCAGATGTGACTGGACCATGTGATGTGACCTCATCACAGGTCCTGTAGATCTTAGATGATGCAGGAAAAGAGAGGAGAGATCTCGACTACGCGATCAAGTGGCTAAGGTAAGTTAACTTTTATTATTTTTAACCCCTTCCACTTCATTTTACAATGCATTCTTTATTAAGAATGCTATTATTTCCCCTTATAACCATGTTAGAAGGGGAAATAATCAATTCTCTGGGTACCAAACATGGCGTTTTTTCTCACGCGCGTGCAAAGCAGCGTTACAAGCGTTGCACCGGCGGGAAAAGCAGCGCATATTCCATAACGCACCCGCCTCTTATCCGGGAGTCAAACATGACGCCCGTGTGAAAGAGGCCTATGAGCTACGAATCATTACGAGTGGCAAACTTCAAATGCGTTTCGGACAATGTGTTGTCCTTCGTCAGGGGATCCATAGCTTGTATAGAGACGTCACTAGGTCACTAGGTATATACTAACCTTTATTAAATTAAATTAGTTTGACATGACTGATCCCTCATGAAGCTATGCTTTTTTTTTCCATTTTCCAATATAAGTTATGGTAAAATAGTGTCATTAAAAATACAACTTACTCCCAAACAAAAAGCCGTTATACAGCTGTGAGGAAAAGGAAACACTAAAATGAAAAAATAAAGTTAGGCCGTGTCCCAAAATGGTTAGTGCATTTATTGCGGTACAACGTGTTCACTAAAACTGCACAGTATTTTGATGGAATACAATGCGTTTGCAGCAGAATGCCAGCTTGCCAACCAATACCATCCAGTCTGCACCCCTTAGAGAGACCAGACAATCCTCATCTTTTGATGGCTTTACTTCTTCCAAATCATCCTTCAAAAGTCTCTATGTCCTAGAAAAGTCAGCAAGATGCAGACAGAGGAGGAGCTGGATGTTCCTGATGACATATTCTCATCCATATTAGATGATGTGGAAAAGGAGGAACAGCAGATGGCAGAAAGGCTCCCACCTGTAGGGCAGGCAGGGCCGGCGCTACCATAGAGGCAAGGGGGGCAATTGCCCCCGGGCCCCGAGTCCTTAGGGGCCCCCGGCGCCGGCCCGCCCGCCGCAAAAAACTAACCCTGCTACTTCCTAGTAATTGTAGTTGGCAGTGGCGTACCGCCAATATAGGCAGGGAACGCCACTGCTATGGGGCCCGCGGCACAGGGGGGCCCGGAGCGCATGGTAGGCCCCGCCCCCGTCAGGACTCGGGAATGCAGGTGCAGCGTGAATTGTCCCTACCCTGTGAGTTTACAGGCTCTGGAGGACCGCAGGGCAGCAGCATTATACGTCAGCAGGCATGCTGAGCCAATGAGGAGCTGGCTCTACACACGTGCCTGCTGACGTTGATTGATGCTGCCAGGTCCGCGCTCGGAAGGAAGCATGCAGAGGTCAGGTAGAAAAAACCTCTGCATGCCATCAGCGGTGCTCCCCTCCTCCCACGTGCCTCCTCCTGACTGCTCCTCTCCTGCAGCCTCCATGTAGAAAGGTAAGTGAGCAATCTATGTTTGTTATGTGTGTGTGTATATACAGTATAGCTATTAATGCATGTGTGTATGTATCTTCTCTCTCTCTCTCTCTATGCATGTGTGTATATGTGTCCATATTTATCTATGTATGTGTGTTTATATGTGTCTATATATATCTATGTATGGGTGTTGTGTGTATGTGTGTGTATATATATATATATATATATATATATATATATATGTGTGTGTGTGTGTCTATGTATCTGTATGAATGCATGTGTCTATATATATATATATATATATATATATTATAATATGTGTATCTATTGTCTATGCCTATGCATGTATTTGTCTTTCTGTCTTTCTCTCTCTCTCTCTCTCTCAAAAAAAAAAAAATATATATATATATATATATGAAATATGTTGGTGATCCTATTTATTATATGTGTGTGTGTCTGTGTTCCGTGTGTGTGTGTGTGTGTGTGTCTGTGTCCCTGTCTGTGTGTCACTATCATCATGCTCACATGTTCCTATGTCTTCACGCAGCTACATCAGGACATTCTGTGCAGGGCAAGAAGAAGAAGGAAGAGGAGGCAGCGCTGCCAGCATGGAGTCCGTGGGAGGCACACTAATGACGTAGGTAACACTACTACATGATCTACACTAGTGTTATCTGCGGTTTTACATAAGACTGCAGATAACACTACCACATGATCTACACTAGTGTTATCTGTGGTTTTACATAGGACTGCAGATAACACTACCACATTATCAGCACTAGTGTTATCTGTGGTTTTACATAGGACTGCAGATAACACTACCACATGAGCTACACTAGTGTTATGGATCGATTTGCAGCAGCCCACTGGCCCATGGATTGGAGTGGGAGAAATGTGCCATTGGGGGGTGGGGGTGGAGGGGCCACAGAAGGAGAGATGGGGAGGGAGGGGAGAAATGTGCCATAAGGGCCATGGGGGGGGGAAATAATGTGACGCGAAGGGGGTGATTGATGACGTGACATGGAGGGGGGCCCCTTATTGTTTTTCGCCCCCGGGCCCCATTTCACCTAGAACCGGCCCTGAGGGCAGGAGACTGCTGGGGTTGGAGAAGTGAGTATGCCAGAGCTGATTAATATTCTGTGTTTACTGTCAAATAACCTGCAGGAGATTGCAGGCCAGAACAGCAATAATTTGCATATTGTGCCCCCACCTAACCAGCCAGACCCCATACCAGTAACAGCCCCTGTTTCAAGGTGCCACACAGCCATTAACAATAAAGAAGGACTATACAGTTAGGTCGTCATTATTAAATGAAAGGCAGCTGCGGGCTAGTTGGCTGTACCCTAAGGCAGAGTGGGCTGGGTTTCCCCGATTTATAGCGATTTGTGACAAATTAATTCATAACAAATCAAATTTCCTTGCGAACTTAAGCGAAGTTGCCAAATCATATTTTCCAAAACTTTGCTCATCTCTACTTAGGGTGGGCTCACATCAGCGTCATGGATTCCATTTTTGTTTTCCATTATAACATGGTTATAACAGAAAATAATGGAAACCATAAGACGGAAGTCAAAACGAAAGCCTTTCAGTAGAGTTGAGCGCAAGTTCTGGTTCGCCGAGTTCGGCCGAACTCCCCCGCAAAGTCCGTGTTCGGGACCCAAACTTGACCTGAACTTGACCCCGAACCCTATATGGAAAGGGCTAGAGGGCTGCAAAAGGCAGCAAATGTGGGTAAGAGCATGACAAGTGCCCTGAAAACAAATGTGGATAGGGAAATGACTTAAAATAAAAAAATAAATTAACATTAAAAATAATAATCTTGAACTAGGAGGAGGAGGTCCATATGCAGTAGGTGGTTGAGGAGGCGGTGGACGTGGCAGTGTAGGTGGAAGCGGTGGTGGAGGAGGTAGTCACCAACAACACTGTATTTTGTTTTTAACTTTTTCTTAATTTTTTTTTTCTTTTTTACATTTGGGTAGACCCCAAAACATTGGGAAATATACAAAAGAAAACAAAGAGAAAGTGCGCTTGTGCTTCCACTGAGGCCCCGGTGTCAGGTGGGAATGCCATCAGCAGCACGTCTACCAGCGTGCACTTGTAAGGGGTATAGATCACCCAACAATCTAAATGCGGCCGAATTTACAGAATATATTTCCCAGTCAGGTATGCGGTGCAGGGGTAGTTTGAAAGAAAAAGGTGTATAGATCACCCAACAATCTAAACTCCGCAGAATTTACTGAATATATTTCCCAGTTAGGTATGCAGGGCAGGGGTAGTGTGAAAGAAAAAAGGGGTACAGATCACCCAACAATCTAAACGCCGCCAAATTTACAGAATATATTTACCTGTCAGGTATGCAGTGCAGCAGGAACACACCCTCCAAGCCACTTGTGAATGACTGGTCTGAAAACCTTGGAAATGTCAACCCACAATCTAAGAGCTGGATTTAACTTAGAGCTGGTTTTAACTGATTACATTTCACCCTCAGAAATGCAGTACAGGCCGCAAATGTACTTTATGGCAAAAAATAAGTGTTTTTTTCCACCAACAATGACACAGTAGTTAATTTACTGGTTATATTTCACTGTTAGAAATACAGTGCAGGCCGCGATTGTACTTTATAGCAAAAAATAAGTGATTTTTCTCACCAACAATGTCACAGTAGTATTTACTGGTTATATTGCACTCTCAGAATTGCAGCGTAGGCTGAAAATGTACTATCTAGCACAAAAAGTGTGTATTTTTCAACTGACAATGTTACCGCAGTATTTACTGGTTTTATTTGACTGTCAGAAATGCAGCGCAGGCTGCAAATGTACTATCTAGCACAAAAAGTGTGCTTTTTTCAAAGAACAATGTATATTCAGTATTTAACCGTTTTATTAGACTGTCAGAAATGCAGTGCAGACTGCAAATGTACTATCTAGCACAAAAAGTGTTCTTTTTTAAACCAAAAATGTAAATGCGTTTTTTTTGGACTGTCAGAAATGCAGCGCAGGTCAAAAAATGTATTTTCTAGCACAAAAAATGGGAATTTGTTAACTGACAGTGTAACAGCAGTATTTATTGGTTTTATTTGACTGTCAGATATGCAGTGCCGGTGTCAGAAAGAGAAAAAAATCACTTTAGGTCACACAAATATGTGACAGACTAATGTAATTGAATTATTTTCACTGCCAGGTATGCACTGCAGGCCGCAGGGGTACTTGACCACCAAAAAAAGGGAATTTGTCCCCTAGAATCTAACAGATGGATTTAATGAATAGATTTTTCGTGTCAGATGTTCAGCACAGGGGTATCACGGGGCCCTGAAGTCACAGACGGATTACCTATATTATTTTACCTTCCCCTGGCACATATGCAGTGCAGATGTCCTTAAAAAATGGCTGTATGTCACCCACTGAGCTACCAGAACAGGATTAAAGTAATGTCCCTGGCACACATGCAGTTGCAAGTGCACTGCACTTGCAAAAATGGTCACCGACACCCACCTAAAAAAACAAACTGGGCTCATGGGTACAAAAATTTAGCATAGCACCCACAAATATAATCGCTGTAGTTTGTGGATTTAACAACACCAAGTACACCAGAATTGTTCCCTAATCTCTCCCTCACAGCAGCAGCATCCTATCCCTACACTAGTAAGAGCTGACGTGACCTGCGGCGCTACGTGACTCCAGCTTATATAGAGGCTGGGTCACATGCTGCACTGGCTAATCACAGCCATTACATTAGTAGGCATGGCTGTGATGGTTTCTAAGGGCACACTAGTTAAACGCTTGTTGATAGGCTGCCCTGCAGCCTTTCAACAAGCGCCATTAAATTGCCAAACACAGAACTCGAACCCGAACTTTTACGGAAATGTTCAGGTCCGGGTACCAAAAACCCTAAAGTTCAGTACAAACCCGAATTTTACAGTTCGGGTTCGCTCAACCCTACCTTTAAGAGGCATTCCATTTTGATCCTTCATAATACAAGTCTATGGGCAGCATAACGGATCCGTCCTGGTTTCTATTATGCAGGAGTCCAGTCCTGCATAACGGAAACCAGGACGGATGCAGTATGGAAAAAAAGTCCTGTCGACAGGACTTAGTTTTCCGTCTTGCATAACGGAAACCAGACGGATCCATTATGATTCCCATAGACTTCTATTAAGACGGATCAAAATGGAATGCTTCTTAAAGGATTCAGTTTTGACGTCCATCTTATGGATTCCGTTATTTTCCATTATAACCATGGTATAACGAAAAACAAAACAGAATCCATAACTCTGATGTGAACCCACCCTTATTGCTAAAACATCGGATTCATTTGGCATCCTGCAGCAGGATGAGCAATGTGGGATGTAGGCAGTTGGCCCCGCTCCTGGTGGGAAGAGGAGGGCATGCGTGCTCGGACCACTAGCAAAGCAACAGATGAGGCAGGATAAGTAACGTGGCACCTGTGCCTGCCTGAGGGAACAGGACAGAGGTAGTCACAGGCTACTAGTGCAATAGGTCTAAGATATAAAGGGTATTTCAGTTAGGACAAGTTACTCCCTATCTAATGAAAAGTAGATTGGTGGACATCTAACCACTTGAATTCTCACCAATCATGAGTACAGGGGTCATGTGTTCCCTTTTTCAATGGAGCGATGGATGAGCATGTGAACTCAGATATTTCAGGCAGTCCCATAGAGATGAATAGAGTGGCAGTGTGCATGCAGGACTTTCCGCTCCATTTATACAGGGGCTCAGCACCTGCATTCTCAGGATCAGTGCGGGTAACACTAGTCACACTCCCACCAATCTAACAATTGCCACCAATCCATTGGAAAGGGATAACTTGTTAAAATTGGAAAATACAACTTTAAAGCCCTTTACTAACGAAATACAGTATATGCTAAACAATGTAAAATGCCTGTATGCCAACAAATAAAGTGGGAAGGGGAGATTTTGTCAGTCCTTCCTCAGTAACCAGACAATTTACAACCCTATACAGAAGTGTAAAGTGCGCTGCTTCATTTTTGGATAAAATATATATTTTTATTTTTGCATTATACATTTCATTTCTACATATCTTAAACTATTACCTATGCTATTGTGAAATATTGCCCATGCCACATAATTTGTCTATTTCTGTTATTTAAATAAAATCCTTCTGTGTTTTGAATTTTCTTTGTATATTATCATATATTATATATTCTTTGTATATTATCATTACAAGCCCCATACACCAGGCATTTATAGTTCATCTTAAAGGGGTTTGCAGCCAGGATAGGTCACCAATACCTGATCAGCGGGAGTCCGGTGGCACTCCCACTAATCAGTTGTTTGAAGAGGAGACATCGCTCCATGTGAACGCTACTTCCTCTTCATTACACCACCTGTCATCTTGGAAGTGCAGTGTAATTACGAGTACTCACTCCATTCACTTGAATAGAGCGAGTACTTGTAATTACACTACACATCTGCTAGAGAGGAGAAGACACATAGTGTAATGAAGAGGAGGCAGCACTCTTCAAACAGCTGATTGTTAGGGGGTGCCAGATTTTAGACCCCTGCCAATCAGATATTGATGATCTATCCCAAGGATAGGTCATCGATACAAACAGGCTGCACAACCCCTTTTAAGATGATTATTTACAACACTATACAAAGTATAATTCGAGCTGTCCATCTTAAGCTGCCCATACAGAATAGGATAAAGTTGACCAGTCTCAACAATGTTAGTAGGCTCTGCTAACAGAAGAAGGGGTATAGGAGGCTCTTGACTTGTCTTTCCACGAGGGTGAAACATTACGAATGCTGATCCTTTCGTCCAGCTGGGAGATAAGGTGCCACCACAAGTGTCTGGCAGTGGCATGTGCCTATCTCCCCAATGAAGTATAGCAAGTGAAGGAAACATAGTTGTTACCCATGTAAATATCTGGCCAATACATATCGCCTGATTGTGGCCATAATGGGTGAAGCCACTAACCATGCATCAATAACCTTTTGGTAAACAGCACATATACAACCTAGAATCACATAAATATCTGTTCCAACTTGCACAATCTTTAGGCTTGTTAGTCTTCTTCAGTGTCATTTAATGGTCTTTCCATGGAGAGCTTTATAGTTCCTTTCATCACACTTTAATTACATTACTTAATGAAAGCTAAGTGTGCCTATGTCTTCTCCTTTTACTATACATATAAACCAGTCTTACAGGACGTACTGGTATCTTTACACTACGTATAGATTTGTGTAGCGTGTAAGTAAATGTTATTAAAAAAATTGTAGTACAGATTTCGATGCACAGTAATGTTAGGTAGGAGACAAATAAAATCTGACAGTGATGAACTCTAGATCCAAAGCCCAAACTGCTATCTCTTGTCTGTGATGCAACTGATGAAGGTAGTGTGGAGTCGCCATCCTTAGTAATAATCTCTGTGGTTGTATGCATAAAAGAGACTGTTGCAGGTAACGTTGCACTTGGTGTAGAAGTCTCTGTTGTTGGCATAGATGTAGATGCTATTTCAGTAGAGACAACTGTTGTCATTTTCAGTGTAGTAAATAAACTTGTTAGTTCCACTGGAGTGCTTGCAATTGCAGATGTAGTTGTTTTTGGTGTTGGAGTTGACATAAGGGTGCTGACAGTCTGTGTTGTGGTCTTGAAAGTTGTTGTAGATGCTTCAGAAGTTGTTTCAGGATGTGTAATATAGGCAGTTGATGTGGCTTGATTTCTTGTAGATTCCATGATTGTAGTTGTTGATTGGGTGGTTGTAAGTTTTGTGGTTGCCATGATTGTTGTAGCTTGTGGAGTTGTCACTGCTATGGTTGTGGTTTGTATTAAGGTTGTTTCTGGGGGTGTTGTAATCTGTACAGTTGTAGTAGGTTGTGGGGTTGTATTTTCTGTGGTTGGCATATTAGTTGTTATTTGTGGAGTTGTGACTACTATGGTGGTTGTTGGCAAAAAAGTTGTTTCTTTAAGCGTTGAAATCTTTAAAGTTGTATAGTCTGTAGTTATAAGCTCTGTTGTAAATTGTGTGGTTGGTATAAAGTCAGTAGTTGACATAAAAGTAGTTTTTTGAGTTGTAGTTGGAGGAAGAGTGGTCGGAGGAACTGTTTTAAGTGTTGTAGGTATTAGAGTTGTTTGAGACTTTACAGTAGTGACCTGCTGAGTTGTGTGGATGGTAGTTAGATGAGTTGTGATGATGGCTGCCTTGGTGGTGGCTTTCAGTGTTGTCACTGGTGTTGTTAAGCAAATTAATTCATCAAGCTTCAGAGAGAAGATGACTTGCCCCTTGAGGTTATCTGGCACTTCACACAATATTTTGTCAATGTCTCTTACTTTTGCATTGTTGTCATTTATCCACTTGTGAAAATCTTCAAGGTTACAGTCACAAGCCCAAGGATTATCTTTTAAATGTATAATAGCTAGCTTGGGGATTGAATCAATTGGTTGAACAGGGATGTTGGTGAACTTGTTGTTATTAAGTCTTAGTGTCTTTAACTCTGGGAGGAATAAGAACACATCATCTAGCAATCTGCTAAGATAATTATTTTCGACATTAAGCTCTGTTAATTTACGAAGACCAGAAAACATTTCCTTATTTAGCATAGTAATCTGGTTTGAAGAAATAATCAACTTTCTCAAAGACTTGAAATTATTAAATGCAGCAACAGGAATATCAGTTAGTTCATTCTGGCTCAGATCAAGTTCTGTAACAACATTACCATCAGTTATCGCATCTGGAAGCTTCTTCAGTTTATTTGCATTTATTTTCAGCTGCTTTATTTTATTAAGCCCAAAAAGCATTTGATCTGGAAGTTCTTCTAACAGATTATCTTCTAAAAACAATTTTTCAAGATTTTTTGATTTAGCCAAAATGTTTTTTGGCCATAGTTTTATTTGGTTGGAATTTATATTGAATTCAGTCAGTTCTTGGTTATTGTGCACCAACCCTTGAGGAATCTCAGTGAGCTCATTTTCATAGAGACGAAGGATTTTTAGCTCAGGTAATTTACTAAATATGTCCTCAGGCAACAAAGTTAATTTATTTTTTGCTAGATGAAGAATTCTGAGTTTTCCAAGTGAATTGAATATCCCTGGAGGAAAAGAAGATAACTTATTGAGGTTTATGTAGAGCTCTTCTAAATTTTGAAGGTCATCAAAAATTCCTTGACCCAAGGAACTAATGTTGTTATATTTAAGAACCAGCTTCTTCAGATTGCTAAGATTGCTGAAAACTCCAGTCTTAAGTTCATGCAAATCTGCATTTCCTGATATCTCAAGTTCAGTAAGGTTCTTTAGATCATCAAAGGCACCAACTTCTATTACGCTAATTTTATTATTCATAAAGAATATTTTTCCCAAGTGACTCATGTATTTAAATGCATCTTTTCGGATTGTCGAAATTCCAGTTTGCACTAAAAAGATCTCAGTTATTTTTTGGCTTACGGATTTAGGGATTTCTTTGATAGTTTCCTTCATAAAGACTTCCTGGTAATCTTTGGGACAGTCATACACGTTTTTACAGCTTGCAGAAGTAGAGTCAATGGTTTCAAGTAACGCCAAAAAGAGCAAAATCAAATGCATTTTATTTCTGCAAAAGCAAACAAAAAGGTAAAACAAGGCATTAGATGGTTTCACATGTTGCACAAATATTACGCAGTTGAATCCTTCTATAAATCTGCACAAAAAATGAAGAGAAAATCAGGGGCCCACTGGCCATAGACCACACTGGCAAAATTACCCGTGGGCCAATAATAACCAGTGGGTTGCCCAACCATCCCGCACAGCTGCAGGTCCCTCTTGAATGAAACGGAGGAAGAGTGCACAAACAAATAGCTCTCTGCCCTGCAGTTCATCCTCATGGACCTCAGTATGTCCACGCCTGGTCCCAGGCATCGCCATGATATTGCAACTGCTATGTCTTGATGCACATGGCATGATAACATAATCGCTGTTTCCAGCACTTAAACACAGGTTGCTTGGGCCTCAGGCTGCATTGCAGAAGATGGTGGGGAATGGTATGTAGATATTCGTTTTTATTTTAGGGGGTTCTATAGGGAGGCCTTACTGGGGCCTTATAGGGGGCACTGTAAGGAGTCATTACTGGGGCTTATAAGGGACATTACTCAATATAAGGTACATTGCAATATAGGAAACACTGCTCAGTGGGGGCACTATAGGGGGTATTGTTGGTGGCACTATAAGGGGCATTGATGTTAGCACTATAGGAGGCACTGTTGGTGGCACTATAGGGGCATTGATAGTGCACTATAGGGGCATTAGTCATTAGGGACACTATAGTGGGTATTAGTTATTGGGGGCACTACAGATGGCATTAGTCATTGGGGGCACTATAAGGGAATTTTTAATACTGAGGATACTATAGAGGGGACTACTGGTCTGGGGAATTTTAATACTGGAACACTATAGGGGGCATTACTGGGGAATGTTTTTAAAACTAGGGGCACTAGAGGGGCATTCTTATTACTAAGGGTAATTAGAGGACATTATTGTTACTTGGAGCACAATAGTGGTTATTATTATTGCTGGAGGCACTATAGGAGCATTATTATTACTGGGTAACAATAGGGGAGTATTATTATTGGGCCATTATTATTAGCAGGGGCACTATTTTTCTGCTGTACAGTATTTGGTGGCATTGTGGAGCATAGCCGGTACAGTATTGGGAGTGGCAGTAGGTACACACAGATAGTACAGACAGACAGTGAGTCAGAAGCTTTATATAACTGCAGCTAATCACTGTATACACTCACTTAATATACAGTATATGTGCACTCCTGGCCCTTTAGATAGGGGAGACATTATATCTTCATCAGAATACAGAGCTAAACAGAGGACCTGCTAGGAGTGATCTGATTGGTGATGATGTCATCCTGTAGTTCACAGGAAGTCAGCCACAGGGGAGAGACCAAGTTCCTGTTTACACTTTAGAGCAAGGTGTCGGACTACAGCAAGCAATTAGGTCACATGACCAGGTTATTATAATTAAAAGGTTCAAAATGTATGGATGCAACTGAGTTAGGGTGTAACAAATTACAGAATAATAGAATACTGGTGGTGAGTTAGTAATATATGTAAAAAACAAAACAAAAAAAAACTAGAGTACTTCTTTTTTTTAGAGAAAGCTGGAGGAGGAAGAGGACAGAACATGTCAGGTAGTGCTGGCCACCACAGATGGGCAGCTTCTGACGAGGTGTTTTGTGCTGCTAGGGAAGTTTATTGTGTTACACTGTGGTATTTGGTTGTGATGGGGCAGTATATTATGCTGCCCTTTCACATCTGGTTGGGTAGCAGAACCTCATACTAAGGGTCCATTCACACGTCCGTAGTGTATTGCGGATACGCAATACACCCGGCTGGCACCCCCATAGAACTGCCTATTCTTGTCCACAATTGCGGAAAAGAATAGGACATGTTCTATTTTTTCCCGGAGCCGCGGACCGGAAGTTCGGGGCCGCACTTCGGAAATGCGGATGCGGACAGCTGTCCGTATCCATTTCTGCCCCATAGAGAATTAATGGGTCCAGATCTGTTCCGCAACGTTACAGAACAGATCCGGACCCATTCTACGGACGTGTGAATAGACCCTAACTGCAGCACAAAACACCACAATGCAGCACAATATACTGTCTCAGCAGGACGTCTGCTTGGACAGTATTTTATTCTGCACTATGGTATTTGGTTCTCCTGCAGAACCAAAGTGTAGCACAATATACAATATACTGTACTGCACTTTATTTGGTATTTGGTTATATTGCTGGGGCATTATATTGTGCAGCACTATAATATTTGGTTCTGCTGGACAGTATAATGTGCTGCACTGTAGTATTTGGTTCTGCTGGTGTAGCATATAGTACTGCACTGTGGTATGTGGTTCTACTGAGACAATATATTGTGCTGCACTGTAGTATTTTTTGCTGGGACAATATATTGGGTTGCACTTTGCACTTGGTTCTGCTGCACCTCTATCATATTGCTGGCGCCACCTACTCATGTAGACCCTGTCTTCTGTCAATTTGAACCGGCCTGCAACATGGGGCCACTTTTATATTTTTTTTTAACCAGGGCCATGTTAAACTCCAGGGCATTTGGAAAAAAAAAATATATATATATATATATAGGAGAAAAAAGGTCGGCAGCACTCAAAAAATAAAGTGAAAAAAATATGGTTTATTACAAAGTATAATGTAGCACATGTAAATTTTCATACACGGGGGTTAGATGGGGCAGCCCCCACAGAGCACATCAGAGTTATGTCACTCTAAAATCCACGTTTAGACCTCTAGGTCTTAATGTCTGTAGAGTAAAGATCCAGTATAGTTCCCGTTTCTTTAGAATTTTAGATCTATCACCACCCCGTCTTAATAATGGAACATTTTCCAGAATCCGGAATCTCAGATCACGTTCTGTGTGTCCGGCTTCTTTAAAATGTCTAGACACTGGTAAATCCATTTTTGCTTTACGTATTGAATATCGATGTTGATTAAGACGGGTTTTTACGTCCCAAGTAGTTTCCCCAACATACCACAGGTTGCAGGGACATGATAACAAATATACTACATAAGACGTATCGCACGTCATATATTGTTTGATTTTAATAGTATCACCTGTAACCTGGTTTAAGAACGTATCTCCATGAATCATCAGTGGGCAGTTTATACAGTTGTAACAAGGGTAACATCCTTTACGGGAAGGTTCCAAATCTCGTTTGGTTTTGAATGGACCTATATCGGATCTAACCAACTTGTCACCTAGATTACGATTCCTGCGGTAAGAACACAATGGAGGATGCTTAAACTCGTCAATAGTATCAAAGCCACTGGTTAGCAATCTCCAGTGTCTTTTTAGGATTGAAGAGATTTGAGTGCTATTAACATTGTAGTCTGAGACAAATGGAATCCTGCATGGTGTAGAACTCGCTTTAGGTGAGGAAGTCTCATTTTTAACTTGTTCTTTACTCAAAGATAACAGTTTTTTAGGGTAACCTCTCCTACGAAATTTTTGTGTCATTTCATTTAATCTTGTCTCCCTAGTGGTCTCGTCCTGTACTATCCTGGATACACGTAACATCTGGCTCCTAGGAAGTGACTTGACCATAGGTCTCGGATGGTGGCTTTCATATCTAAGAAGAGTATTTTGATCTGTAGACTTGACAAACAAATCTGTATTCAGTTCAGATCCACAAATAGAAACTTCCGTATCCAAGAACTGAATTTTCTCCCGTGAGTAAACCACCGTAAATTTAACGGTGGTATCCACCTGGTTTAGGTATTGGTGGAATCGCGTGAGGTCCTCCGCGGCGCCCACCCACACCAAGAAGACATCGTCAATGTAGCGCCACCAACCCAGCACATGGCTGAAGTGGTGGCACCCATAGACAAACGTCTCCTCCAAATAGGCCATATAAATGTTGGCATAGGTGGGCGCCACGTTGGACCCCATCGCGGTCCCCCGTTGCTGCATATAAAACTCATCCCCGAACAAAAAATAATTGTTCGATAAGATGAATTCCAGTAATGCCGACCTTTTTTCTCCTATACTCAATTGACCGCGGTCCGGGTCTTTTTGGTCGGTTTTTGCACCAAATTTTTGCAAGTGTGCTGCTCACCATTTTCTCTTATTATATATATATATATATATATATATATATATATAAATGGCAGCACCGTAATAATGTCCAAAGTCGGGTGCAAGGCCTATCAGGGACCAGCTAGTCCCAAATATAAATCAGAAAAAATAAAGCAGCACTCCATATAAAAATAATATCCTACTTTATTCACCCATGCAGGCAGTGCGACGTTTTGGCTCCAAACAACTGAGCCTTTCTCAAGCCTTTCTGATTCAGTTAGGCCATGCCCCCTCCCCTCCTGAGGTGGGAGGGACGGTGATTTTCTCCCTGCAGCTCACATTCAGACAGCACAGTGCTGCTGTCTTAGAGAACTGTTTAAAAGGACACGCCCCCAATACTGTTAGGCCACGCCACCTCCCACTAAGCGAACAGGGATTGAAAAAATAAAGTTAGAAATCAACTTTTAGGTCCGCTAAGCCACACCCCTGATACGTTTAGAACACACCCCTCCCCCGCTGCAGCCAATAATTATTGACAAAATGAAGTTAAAAATCAACTTCTGTCAGCTGCAGAGGAGGAAGGGACGATGACTTTCTCTTTGCAGCTTACACTCAGAGAGGACAGTGCTACTGTCTTAGTTTGAGATTTTCAAAAGGACACACCCCAATCCAGTTAGGCCATGCCTCCTCCCACTCAGCCAACAGGGATTGAAAAAATAAAGTTAAAAATCAACTACTAGGTACACAGCTCAGCAGACAGGATATGATTAGATACACAGCTCAGCAGACAGTATCACACAGGATAGAATATTAGATACATACTCAGCAGACAGTATCACACAGGATAGAATATTAGATACACGCTCAGCAGACAGTATCACAGTATCACATAGCATAGGATTAGATACACAGTTTAGCAGACAGTATCATACAACATAAGATTAGATACACAGCTTAGCAGACAGTATCACACAGGATAGGATTAGATACACAGCTCAGCAGACAGTATCACACAGGATAGGATTAGATACACAGCTCAGCAGACAGTATCATACAACATAAGATTAGATACACAGCTCAGCAGACAGTATCACACAAGATAAGATTAGATACACAGCTCAGCAGACAGTGGGGCGGGGTGCTGTAGAGGTTACTGTTATGGGGGATACTGTTGATATCTTTTTATGACACACGGAAACATGAAATGAAATAGATGAAATATACCCGTGCGTAGCCGGGTCCTTCTGCTGGTATATATATCTATATGTCAACATTTGGATTTTGCTGTGTTTTGTGGTATGGATATTGTATTCACGTTTTAGGACCACACAAAATTGTCAACATTTTTTGATCTTGACATTGCAAAACTAATAATATCTTGTATATTTTTGCATCAGCACATGAATGCGGGGTCTTGTTTTATGCAGAACAATGTGTAGTCATTATATGTACCATTTTGGGGTATGTATATGTTATTTATTTAACATTAATTGAATTTGGGGGAAACAAGCAAACAAAATTGGCATTTTGATGTTTTTTTTTCTATTTTTTTCTTTATTGTGTTTATTACTGATCTAAAGAACATGTTTTTATTACTAGTACATGTTGTAACTGTTATAAGGATGACTAAAGCGTGATCAAAAGTTGTATGTAACCATACAGCTCTGTAGACTGAGATATATAAAAAATAAGTTATGGGTGTCTGGAAATATCAACGCAAATAATTTTTTTAAAGTAAAACACAATAAAAACTTTACAATTGGTATTGTCATAATAGTGACCAGCAGAATAAGGATCTCATGTCATTTTTAGTACATAACAAACACAGTAAAAAACCTTAGCGAAATTGTTGTTGTTTTTTTATATATTTCATTCAAATACGGCAATTCATAATCCATACAAATAATTTTTTTTCCCATTTTCAAATACAATATATGGTAAATTAAATTATTTCATTAAAAATACATGTCCCACAAAGATAAGCCCTTATATAACTATGTGAACAAAAAAATTTAGTTGTGGCTTTTAGAAGGTAAAAACAAAACACAAAAATGCAAAAACAAGAATTGGCCATGTCCTTAAGGGGTTAATAAGGATTATTATTTATGTTATTTACTGTGTTATGTTACATTTGTGCCCATGTTCCTGCCTGAGATACCTAGCAGTCAATACAAGAAGTATCCAGTATGAAATGGTGGAAGACAGTGTCAGACTGGGGTACTTGGGGCCCACCAGGGTAACTGATTCTGGGGGCCCACAGTATGGCTCCTGCACACAAACTAATTTTTTTTCCATGTCTGTACCATTTACTAGAGATAACCTGGCGGTTCGCCCGGTGGTCCTTTAAAGGTGAACCTTGTGTGTTTGCGATTCGCCGAACATGCGGCGATTAGTGATGAGCGAGCACCAAAGTATTCAGGTGTTCGGCCCGAACACATTGCTATATGGTATAATTGCTACATTGCTATATGGTATAATAGTAGTCAATGGGAGACAACCAGAGGGGAGGGTGCCTGGTCCATTGGAAAAGATCAGAAAGTGACAGAAACACCACGAAAAGGATCGGGAACGGCACGGGGACGATGTCTGGATGGATCTTCGACTCCCAGGTTACTGCTGGGAACCATGTTGTCCGAGTTGTATGCCACTTTTAAAGACTTAAAAAAATATGCTAAACCCCGCCCCCCTTAAAAAAAAATCAATTTTACAGGAAATTTTTTTAGGAAACATTCTTTCCTATATGTTCAATTGTATAAAAAATGCAAGTGCTGCCAAAAAGTACAAGCAAGAGGCACTCTGAAACAGCCTGTATATCACATAAGGGAGGGCCCCGTTCACATTGTGGGAATTGTTCAGGTAGTGGGACTCTTAAACTCATGAAGTCTATGCACTAAGTGAAAGGGCTGCCAAAAATTACAAGGAACTGGCACTACAATACACAATTTATTACACACAAAGGAGGGCATCATACACACCCTTGAAAAATTATGATTGGTGGCCTGCTGGTGACCCTGAAAAACATTTGGAGCAAGGGCCTGCTGGTGACCCACTAAAACATTTCGGGTGAGGGCCTGCTGCTGAGCTGACCCTCTAAAACATTAGGGGTAAGGCGCTGCTGGTGAGCTGACCCTGTAAAACATTATGATTGAGGGCCTACTGGTGAGCTAATCCTGTAAAACATTATGGTTGAGTGCCTGCTGGTGAGCTGACCCTCTAAAACATTATGGTTGAGGGCCTGCTGGTGAGCTGACCCTCTAAAACATTATGGCTGAGGGCCTGCTGGTAAGCTGACCCTCTAAAACATTATGGTTGAGGGCAAGTGGATACGCTTATCAGTTATAATGCCTCCAGCAGCACTAAATACACGCTTAGACAAAACGCTGGCAGCAGGGCAGGCCAGCACTTCCAAGGCGTACAGCGCAAGTTCGTGCCACGTGTCCAGCTTGGACACCCAGTAGTTGTAAGGTACTGAGGGATCATTTTGGACGCTGACACGGTCTGCGATGTATTCCTTCACCATCTTCCAAAACTTTGCCCTTCTTGTGCCACTAGGCCGCGCTTCAGGGTGAGGTTGCTGGCGGGCTGTCATGAAAGTGTCCCATGCCTTGGAGAGTGTTGCCCTGCCTTTGTTTAAACTGCTGTGTGTTCTCCTTGTCTCCCTTCCTCGGTTGCCTAAGGAAGTAAGGACTCTGACGGCCGCGTTGTCAGATGGAAAATTTTGGAGCAATCTCTCAACAAGTACCTTCTGGTATTAAACCGTTTTAATAGTCCTCTCCACCACAGGAATGAGAGATGAGAAGTTCTCTTTGTAGCGGGGGTCGAGAAAGGTGAACATCCAGTAATCTGTGTTATCTAAAATGCGTATAACGCGAGGGTCACAGGAAAGGCAGCCTAACATGAAGTCAGCCATGTGTGCCAGAGTACCAACAGGCAAAACGTCGATGTCAGCATCAGGATGACTCTCCATCCCCTCATCCTCCTCCTCTTCTGCTCATCCACGCTGAACAGATGGAATTAAAGTTCCATGGGTACTACCCCTGTAACAGAGGAAACTGTCTCCAGCTCCTCCTCCTCCTCTTCATGGCCCAATTCGAGCTTAGAAGACGAACTGTGGGTGGTCTGGCTATCACTCTGTGTAATGTTCTCCCCCATTTCTTCGTCTGCCACATTCAGAGTGTCATCCTTAATTGTGTGCAGCGATTTTTTGAGTAGACACAGCAGGGGGATGGTTACGCTGATAATAGCGTTATCGCCACTAACCATCTGTGTGGATTCATCAAAGTTTTTTAAAACCTCACAGAGGTCTGACATCAATGCCCACTCCTCACTTGTGCCGCCACCAAGTTACAGCCATTGTCAGACACAACCATGCCTGGTTGTAGGTTGACTGGCGAGAGCCACAGCTCGGTATGGTCCCTTATACCCTGCCACAGCTCTGCGGCGGTGTGTGGTTTGTCCCTTAAGCAGATCAGCTTCAGCTGGCCTGTTGAGGCTTACCCACAGCAGTGCTACACTGCTTCCAGCTAGCGACTGATGGCTGACTGCTGCTGGAGGTGGAAGTGGAGGCGGAGGCAGTGGAGGAGGAGAAGTGGGGTTTGGAGATAAACAAAGGGCCCGCAATCCTGGGCGTGGGTAGCACCTGTGCCATCCTAGGGTACGACTCACTGCCGGCCTCCACAACATTCACCCAGTGTGCGGTCAGGGAAATGTAGCGTGCCTGGCCACCAGCACTTGTCCATGTGTTGGTGGTCAAGTGGACCTTCCCAGTAGGTGCGTAGGTCAGGGCACGGGTGATGTTGAGGGACACATGCTGGTGGAAGGTGGGCATTGCACACCGTGAAAAATAGTGGCGGCTGGGGACTGCGTACCGAGGGACGGCCGCCGATATTCAGGCTGCGGAAGGCACCAGTGTCCACAAGTCTAAATGGCAACATTTCAAGGGCCAGTAATTTCGAAAGTTGCGCATTTTGTGTTATGGCCTGTGTTTGGGTGCCTGTTTATTTGCACTTGCGTTCAAATGCCTGTGTTATCGACATTTGGATGCTGCGCTGGGACAGGAAAGTGGATGTTCTTTCTGACAGTTCATGCGAAGGTCCAGGTGCATGGCGAGGGGCATCCATGCCTGCACCTTCGAAAGGGATTGGCCGGCAGTGCGTAACACAGGGGAAGGGGAGGCAGTGGTGTAACCCGCAGACCCAGATTGTGGACCCAGGCGTTCGGCCCACTTATTAGGGTGCTTGGATGCCATGTGGCGGATAATGCTGGTGATGGTGAGGTTGCTAGTGTTCACACCCCGGCTCATTTTGGTACGGCACAGGTTGCAAACTACCACTCTTTTGTCGTCTGCACTTTCCTCAAAAAAGCGGCATACTGCGGAACACCTACCCCTTGGCAAGGTAGATTTACGCATGGGGGTGCTCGGTGTAACGGTTGCGGGCCTGTTTGGTGTGGGCCGACTTCTCCCTTTTACAACCCCACTGCCTCTTCCAGACTGTTGCGGTGCTGCGGATCCCTCCCCCTCTGTACTGCTGTCCTCGCTTAGCTTTTCACCTTCCCATGTTAAGTCAGTGATCTCATCGTCCACCACCTCCTCTTCCACTTCCTCTCTCTGCTCATCCTCCTGACTTGACCTAACCACAACCTCAGTGATTGACAACTGTGTCTCATCATCATGCACCTAGTGAACGAATGATTGCCGTTCACCACCGTCATCTTCTTGAAACTGTGAAGGCTCAAGAGGTTGGGAATTAGGGCACAATATCTCCGGTACCTCTTCAAGCGTGCTTGGCAAGATAGCTAAACCAAGTACTGGTGATGAAAAGAGGTCATGTGAATATCTGAGTGTGGGATCACTTGTTTGGCCAGACTCTACATGGTGGGAGGAAGGAGGATCAGAGTGACGATTCGGTTGACCAGACTCTTCGCTACAGATACTGGACTTAGTGGAAGAGAGGGTGGTGCTTAACCGACTGGAAGCATTATCTTCAGCAATCCAACCGACCACCTGTTCGTACTGGTCCGACTTAGATAGTGTTGTCCTGCGCCGCCCAGCTAAGTTGGACATGAAGCTGGGTAAGGTGGATTTTTTTGTTTTTTCTGGTGTACTGGCAGCAGGCACAGTTTTATTGCGCCCAGGGCCACGGCGTCTGCTTGCACCTTCAGCATCACGCCCAGTTCCCCGTCCCTTAGTGCTGACTTCTTTATATTAATGATTTTGTCTGTAGATGTGGCGCATATTGTTTTACTGTCACCTAAAGACAGTTTTCTGATGCAGGACAGTATTGGTTACAGAACACCACAGATTATGGACACTATAGTAGGCCCAAATAAATGGAATTTGTAATATAGACAGTGTTTTTAAATGCAGTTCAATATTGGATACAAAACACAACAGATTTTGGACACTATACTAGGCCCAGATTAATGGAAGTTGTAATATAGACAGTGTTTTTAGATGCAGTTCAGTATTGGATACAAAAACCAACAGATTTTGGACACTATACTAGGCCCAGATTAATGGAAGTTGCAATATGCACACTGTTTTCAGAAGCAGTTCAGTATTGGATACAAAAACCAACAGATTTTGTACACTATACTAGGCCCAGATTAATGGAAGTTGCAATATGCACACTGTTTTCAGAAGCAGTTCAGTATTGGATACAAAAACCAACAGATTTTGGACACTACACTAGGCCCAGATTAATGAAAGTTGTTTTATAGACAGTGTTCTTAGATGTAGTTCAGTTTTGGATACAAAAAAACAACAGATTTTGGACACTACACTAAGCCCAGATTAATGGAAGTTGTAATATACACACTGTTTTCAGATGCAGTTCAGTATTGGGTATAGAACACCACAGATTACGGACACTACATTAGGCTCAGATTATTGGAATTTGTAATACTGACAGTGTTTTCTGATGCAGGACAGTATTGTTTATAGAACACCACAGATTATGGACACTATATTAGGCCCTAATTATTGGAATTTGTAATACTGACAGTGTTTTCTGATGCAGGACAGTATTGGTTGTAAAAAAAACAGATTTTGGACACCATATTATGCCCAGATTATTGGACACTAGATGTGACCAAGATTATTAAAGAGTCAGTTTGTGGATGATGTACAGTATATGTCACTAATAGGTATAAAATAAAAATATCTTGCTGCTGTCAAACACACACAGTAGCCCTTAAAAGGATTTTGGGTTCTTTGAAAAGCTTTTGGTATTAAATACAGCAAATTTCTTTCCCTGCACTATCTGTCCCTTCCTTAGCACGGATTTCCCTGACACTGCTGTTAAATATATTGTTGATCTAAAACACACACACACAGTAGTCCTTAAAAGGACTTCTGGGCATTTGAAAAGCTTTCTCTAACTAAAATCGCTGAAATTCACTCCCTGCTCTGTCTTTCCCTTCCTACCCGATGCTCTCCCTGTCTACATCTAAGCCGAACATGCGTTTTGGGTGCTAAATATCACCCGATGACGCGTTCCGGCCAGCTAATCACTGTAATGCCAGCAGCCAACATGGCTACTGGCATTACAGTGAGGGCAGTTCTTACCTTTACCTTAATTGGCTAATTAAAACCCGCGAAACGTGCAAGGAGGAGACTCGAGCATTGCATTTGATCACATGCGGTATTCGGTCGAGTACCGCCATGTGCCGAGCATAGCAATACTCGAGCCGAACAGATGTTCAGCCGAGCATGCTCACTCATCACTAATAGCGATATATAAATGAACCAGATCTAGCAGCCATATTACTTTCTGTGTTTTGCCAGTGTAGGGAGAGGTTACTTTGTGGAGCAGGGACAGACTGTTAGGGACACCAAACGCTAGCTAATAGGACCACAAAGGTTCTTTTAAGGACTGGTATAGGTGTGCTATCAATAGGTGTGACATACTGAGGGGTGTGATATACTTATAATATACTTTCTAACATAGAAAGTATATTATAGTGCATTTGTATTGTGCAGCAGTTGTGCGCGGTTCTGCTGCGATACAGCAGGTATATAGAGGGATTGAAATAACTAATTACAACTGGTGTGATATACCTGTTGCCCCCCAAAAAAGTGATTGAGGGGTGTGATATACCTATAATATACTTTATAACATAGAAAGTATATACTGCATTTGTATTGTGCAGCAGTTGTGTGCGGTTCTGCTGTGATACCGCAGGTATATAGAGGGACAAGCGCTATTGGAAAAACTATTTGCAACGAGTGTGATATACCTGTTGCCCCCCACAAAATACCGATTGACAGCTGCGATATACCTGTAATCTGTTGCCCCAAATAAACAGGGTGGTGTGATATAACTGTTGTGGCAAAAAAATAATTGAGGGGTGTGATATACCTGCTTCCACAAAATACTGATTAAGGGGATTGATATACCTGCTTCCACCAAATATTGATTGAGGCCTGCGATATACCTGCTTCCACAAAATACTGATTAAGGAGATTGATATTCCTGCTTCCACAAAATATTGATTGAGGCCTGCGATACACCTGCTTCCACAAAATACTGTTTAAAGGGATTGATATACCTGCTTCCACCAAATATTGATTGAGGCCTGCGATACACCTGCTTCCACCAAATACTGACTAAAGGGTTTGATATACCTGCTTCCACAAAATAATGATTGTGGGCTGTGATATACCTGCTTCCACAAATACTGCTCATCCCTAGGTACTTAGGCACAGGGTCATTTTGAAAAGTCTTCACTCTTTGCTGTGTGCAACCCCAAATACACCACTACCATCACCATAGCCCCTCCACTCGAGTCAGAGGAATTATTTTCCCATCCATTCCCAGACCTTACCGATGCGCAGCCATTCTGGCATTGGATGAGGAAGAGGAGGTAGCAACGGATGCCACCGAGCGGTCTGACGACAGTACCCAGATCAGCCCAAGGAGGGAGATCCCCTCTGTTGCTGCCTACTCCGAGATCTCAAATGTCAGTGGTGGTGAAGGTGACGATGATGACGTGTCAATGGAGGTCACACGGGTGCCCACAAGAGAGGAAGCGGAGGGGAGTTCAGAGGGAGAGACAGAGCAACAAAGAGGGAGGAGAAGGAGGAGAAGCAGGCAGAGCTTGCAGGGCACAGGAGGCAAAAAGCAGACTGCAAATGTATCTGGAACGAGCTATCCACCATGCACGGTAACATATGGTGCTCCCAGGACGCCAGCACATGGCTCCGCAGTGTGAGCTTTTTTTAACATGTCAGCTGCTGACAATAGTGTTGGCATCTGCAGCCTGTGCTGTCAAAGTATAAGTCGCAGCAGGCCAAACACTCACCTAGGGATGACCACCTTAAGAAGGCACCTGGCCATCCATCACCGAGCCCAGTGGGAGCAACGCCATCAGAACCCACAAAGCCACACTCCCAGCGCCCCACGTCCTGCCTCTTCTCCTTCTCCTTCTACTCTCTCCTCCCATTTGTCCTCCACTCCACCTTCCACCATGCTGTCGTCGCGTTCATCTGTCACAAGGTAGGCTTCCGTGGCCCATATGTTCAAGCGTAAGAAGTTGATGACGCCGGATAACCCTCATGCCCAACGACTGACTGCTGGCTTGTCAGAACCACTAGCCCGCCAAATACTATATAAACTGGTAGACTCGGAGGCCTTTAGAATTTGTGGCCATTGGTACACCGCAATGGAAGGTCCCGGAAGAAAATATTTCTCCCAGAAGGG
Source organism: Bufotes viridis (assembly GCA_033119425.1). Classification (NCBI taxonomy): domain Eukaryota; kingdom Metazoa; phylum Chordata; class Amphibia; order Anura; family Bufonidae; genus Bufotes; species Bufotes viridis. Next base: position 158,619,598 of record CM065592.1, on the reverse strand, counting down.
CATGCCAGAGCTATATGGCCACGTTCAGCGGCAAGTGAATATATCTATATCTAAACACAAAATACATCTGATCACAGACACGTGGTCTAGCAAACACCGGCAGGGAAGGTACATAACTTTTATTGCCCACTTGGTGAACCTTCTGACAGCTGTCAAGCATGTAACCCATGGCTCCGGTGTGAATTTGGTGTTACCACCACGGATTGCATGAAGACCTGCCTCTTCTTCTCCTCCTCCGTCTCCTCCTTGGCTGACTCCTCCTGTTCCACAGCTACCACCTCTTCCGCTGCGCCCCCCAAGCTCCCCAGAACCTATTCGATGTGCCAAGTGAGATGTTGCCATGCTGTGTTGCGGCTGTTGTGCCTGGAAGCCAAGAGCCACACTGGTCCTGCACTGCTTTCAGCTCTGTGGTCACAGGCCGATCGATCAATGTCTAGCCCCGCTCAATTTGGCAGTTGGTAAAGTGGTTTGCGACAACGGTACAAATCTGCTGAGAGCGCTGAAGCAGGGCAAAATGACACATGTGCCGTGCATGGCACACGTCCTGAACTTAGTCGTGCAGCGATTCTTTGCCAAATACCCCGGGGTCTAGGATGTCTTGCGGCAGGCCAGGAAAATCTCTGGCCATTTTAGAAGATTTTACACGGCCATGGCTCGGCTTGCTGACGTTCAACGGCAACACCACTTGCCCGTCAGACGTCTGATTTGTAACAGCCCGACGCTGGAACTCCACCTTGTATATGCTTGATAGGCTGCTCCAGCAGCAACGTGCTGTTAGCGACTACCTGTACAACCTCTGCAGCAGGACAGGTTCTGGGGAGCTTGGTCAATCGCAGCCAGGGTGCCATCAATGACATCGTACCTTATGCCTTCTTTCTGGAGCGTGCATTGCGTCGTGTCATTGATCAAGCTGTCGAGGAGCAGGAGCTGGAAGATGAGGAAGTTGCAATGCTGAATGAATTCCCAGGGGGGGCTACTCCATCTGAGACAAGTCAGCAGGAGTCTGAAGAGGAGTCAGAGAAGGATGGTGGCTGGGGGAGGAGGAAGAGCGAAAAGAGCAGGCTTTGAGGGGGACTTTAAGCTTTTTTCGGGGATCCCTGGTGTTGCCCGTGGCTGGGGGGAGGAGACCAAGGACGACATTCTCCTGGGCGATTAGCAGAAGCCAGGGCGCTTCACCTCTTCCAATTTAGTGCAAATGAGGACCTTCATGCTCCAGTGTTTGAAGAGGGACCCCCGTATAGAAAGCATAAAGTGCAAGGACCAGTACTGGGTTGCAACGTACTTAGACCCCCGATACAAACACAAAATGGCGGACATTTTACCAGCATCACAGAGGACTGGCAGAATGCAGCATTTCCAGGCCTTGCTGCGAGAGATGCTGCATTCTGCTGTTGCGGGGCGCTGGCAGAGGAATTTCCACCCACAGCGAAACAGGTATGGGTACCAATCCCACCGCGCCTGCAAGAAGAGGGCGGTTTGAAGATGTGTTGGTCACTTCCGATATGAGATGATTCTTGCAGTCAACCCATCAACAGCCGCACTCCGGATCCAGCCTCAGGGAACGCATAGACCGACAGGTGTCCGACTACATCGGGTTAACGGCCGATGTGGACACTCTGCACACACTACTGGTTATGCAGGCATGACATGTGGCCAGAGCAGGCACAATTTGCCATGGAACTCTTGGCTTGCCCCTCGTCGAGTCTCCTGTTGGAAAGGACGTTCAGCGCAGTAGGGAGGATCGTGACCAATAAGCGCACTCGCCTAGCTCATGAAAGTGTGGACTACCTCACATTTCTAAAAATGGAGCCCCCACTGATCCCCCTTTTTGACTGAGTGTCAGGTCGAGCATATGCTCTGCCTCTCCATCCATTCTCTATGGGGTCACTGGAGATGGTGGAGTACAGCGCTGGCTATTTCCAGTGGTCTTAAAGAGAATAAATGGAGCAGCAGGGCATATGTGTGGCCTGCCACACCATCAAAAAGGAGGAACAGGACCCATTCCTGGGATCAGTGGGGGTCGCAGAATCGGACCCTACAAATCATATAGTTATGCCCTATGGTGTGTAGAGGATAATTTGAAAACCTGGACAACCATGTTAAATCCTCCACCACTCCACCACCAGTATCTCTTTACATGGCAGCAGTGATGCCTGTAAATATGGAATATCATCACTGTCCCCATGTAAATCATAGGTGTCAATACTGGAGAATGTGACGCACTGTGCTGAATGTTTCGGGCATAAGTCCAACCCCCTTTGCAGGTCATAACCTTGAATAAAACCCAAGCAAAGGTGCTAGAGGAGCAAAGTGATCAAATCGCACAAACAGAGGGTCAAAACTGAAGCAGAGTCATTAGGGTGACCTGAGGCAGGGTAATAGCAGGGTTCCTGGAGCAGGGGTAACTGGAGAAGAGGCAAGATTAGCGGTGCATTTAGAGTGGGGGCATCTGGAGCTGGGGCACTTATGGGAGTGCACCTAAAGCAGAGGCATTGGGGGGACCTAGTGCAGAGTCCCCCCAATGCCACTCTGAACTCTGCAGAGAGCAGCACACATTCATAGATCTGAGTCTACTATAAACAAATCCCCTATTTCCCCCTTACAGTCTCCTACAGCTCACTACTGTCACACACCTCAGAAATCAGCCCCGTATCGCAGAGGAGTCATTCTCTCCAGCAGCCACAGTTTTCTGACAGCAGGGAGGGCAGGAGGATGGCCAGACACGTTCTCTCCTCCTTCACTGCCAGCAGCTCGGGAAGTTTAGAAGATACTGCAGGGCCTCCTGTACAATGTGCACCAGTAGGAGTCTGCATCACTGTGCAATACTGCCACCTACTGGCTACAATAATTATCTCTCCTGAGAAACAAGAGAAATAATTACTCCTCGTATTTGCCTGGGCAAATCCCCCGCCTCCCCAGTGGGCCAGTACGAGCCTGGTGGAAGATAATTTTTTGTTTTCACCACAGTTCTTTTCATTGATCTGAATAACAATTTCATACAATTTTGTCATTTTTACTTAGCAATCGTATTATATTGAAGACATAGTATCAGAAAGATACAAAGACAGGCACATGAACAATACTCATCTCAGCAGTAGGGAAACCCAAAGATGATGTACTAGGGAGGCACTGATTATAGAATCTATAGAACATGCATTGGATTATAGGGCCACGCGAGCAGAGAATGATGATGCCTGGCCCTGTCAGCCAAGAGGAGGGGGCTTAGCAAATCCTAAAAAGTAGAGGAACTGAGGAGCAATGGATTTTGGCTACACGGGTATTGTTTTGATTGGCAGGATCAACTCTATTGCATCTAGTTTAATGGGGTTGATTCTGTTGATGGATCCTCTTCAACAGCTTGATACCCAATGAAAGCCCACAAAATTGAGGCTGTTCAATAATATAGTTCATAAGTTCACCCTGTGGGGCACAGCGATTTGGAGCTTTACCTCTCCGTGTTATCACTGTCTGCCGATCAGCTGTTTGAAGAGGTCACGGTTCTCATGAGGGCGCTGCACACCTGTAAGCTGTCTAGCTGGTACTGGAAATGCAACATAATTACAGCTACCTCTCTCATTCAGGTGAACAGAAGAGGAAGGTATTATTACAATCCACCATCGTGCAAGGAAACATTAAAGAGGATGCAGCGCTTGCATGAGCGCCAGGGCCTCTCTTCCAGCAGCTAATCATGTGAGGTGCCGGCGATCAGACCCCCGCCAATATGATATCATGACACTGCCCCTTTAAGAAGATGAAAGTGTTCAGTAACTACCAGAATGTAAATTTTAAGAAATAATGTAATTATGGCATGACTGAAAGTGCGGCTGTGGTGTGACCAGAGGTATAACTATAGGAGGTGCACATGTTGCTGTAGCACCTGGGCCCTGGTGCCTGAGGAGGCCTAAAGGTCACTCGGCTGCATAAAAAGACACCAGTACTAGAAGTAGCACAGAGTAAGTGTAGAGCCACTCACCTTATGAAATCCCCACCGTGTCTCCTAAATCCATTGGAATTAAAGCGATGATGCGCCATTCCCATTCAGCTGCATACGTGATCATTGAAACCAGTGGCTAGCTGCAGCGGTCATATAAAAGAGAATGATATGTCGTTACTTCAAGTTCAGTAGGGATCCGAAACAGCGAGATAAGAGGAGCGGCACTAGAACAGTGGGGCTTTCATAAAGTCATTGATCAATTTTATTTTCTTACACATCACACCACCTCTACTTTACTTGGTGGTCGGACATTCCCTTTAAGTGATGGCATTATCCTAGTGTGGAAAACACAATGACAATGTATGACCATGTTAACACAAATAAATTATTTTTTACATTTTCTTGTAACATGTCCATTTCCATTATAATGAACTATGTCTGCGTGTGGACAATATACAGGTAGTAACATGGGATAGGTAGCGTACAGGCTTAGCCACAACTGCATTGTGTGTCCCGGTCAGTGAAGAGGACCACGACTCCTCATAAAAGCAGCAGAATATTTAACACGAGTAAGAAAGTTACATTATTTGTATTAACATGGACTCTTATGACTAATACTAAGCGCTCATGCACATGGTTATGTCCATATTTCGGTTTGCAAAAAACTGATCTGCAAAATACGTCCCAAATAGGACATGTTTCTATTACTTGAATCCAAAAATATGGATGTGTGCATGATCCCATAGAAAAGAATGGTTGGTGTTACCTGCAAAAAATGCAGATAGCACATGGGTGAAAATTACGGTTGTGTGCATGAGGCCTAAGTATTATTTTATCCCTGAAAACCACAAGAGTAAAAATATGGATACATCGGCCCTGGTGTCGGTAGAGGGATTTCGGTTACTCAGCAGGATTGCCAACCTTCTTTATCACATTTGCTCTGAAGAACAAAAAATGTAATAAAATGACTGTACTGTACATAGATCAGAATACTGAAATAACTGAAATAAGTAGCAGCATTTACTATAAACTGATGAAAATTACAGTCACAATAACCTGCATAAAATATTATCCAGCATTCAAAGCCATAATAGATAGATTCATTACTAGATTAAAATATATTTGACAACCTTGATGCTGGAGCTGAGCGGAGGGAGTGTTACAAGCAAACAGTTGTGCAACAGATAATCTAAATCAGGGACGTATCCCAGCATATATACAATGCTGAACATTATAGTGTATGGGAACTAACAAATGGGGGCCTAACAAAATGTTAAAGGAGTAATCCCACCTTAAGCATTTAAAGCAAGTCCTTGTCCCCATTGCATTCTCCATACAGTTGAATTTAGAGGTGGCTTGCTCGCACACAACTCTCTCCACTGAGTGGGAGTCAATTAGAAAGCCTACCAGGCCAAGTCACCTTTACATTGGACTATATAGGGAATGTAGGGGCTGGGAATCAAATGGCGAGTACAAGAGCCCCATTCTTCTGATACATGGGATATGCCATAAGTACTTAAAGGGTTTATCTACTTTTGGGGGTCAAGTTACACTGCTGTTGGCTGTCTTCACCTGCAGTGGCCACGTCGTGACCCCTGTCAAACAGGAGGTGTATGAGCAGGGACCAGAGCAAGGCAACAGCGGCAGGGGACTAAAGGAGTTAGAACCTAGCTGCAGGGTGCAGGTGAGTATGCTTCCCTCTGAAGGCCCAGCAATGTGGGTGGGTCTGGCCAAAAAGGCGGATAAGATGAGAATACCCGTTTGAGTACCTCTTGTACTGGTGTACAAGCTTCATCTCTCCTAATCAGGTCATTTATTATAATACAATTTTATCAATTGTAAAAATTATTATACAGGGCCCATCAGAACTATCAGTTTGTTTTGTAGCTCAGCAGTCACTTCACTTTTATATAGAGCTCTGATACAATAAATGGAGAAGGAAAACTTTAGAAAGACACCAGGGTATACAGATGATGAGGGTAGTTTTCCATAAAATATTATTGCTAGCTACAGTTTTAATCCCTCTAGTCTAGAAATAATTGAGATTTACGGATGCACTTACCTTTAAATGAAGGTCTATTCCTCTCTTGTGGGAAATAATACATTTTCCTGTGACCAGATCTGAAAGTCTAGTGCAGAACACTCACAGGATCTGCTGAAACAGCCTCACACGTCTGCACATTCACCTTCTAATGGCAAAACATCTGTGGGCATGAGATAAGAGGCTGTCTTCTCCGATAATCTTCTCGTGCGTAGTTGTAAGTGCTGATAATGAATCCCAATATGTTTACCTCACACTTTACTTTGAAATCTTTTTGTATTTTAAAATCTTCAGCGATATTTATTTTATGGATTATATAGCACAACTGTATTCTGCTGCACTTTACAGACATTAGCATCACTCTGTTCCCAATGCCATGTCAGGAGGACAAGTGGTGTAAGGGGCACAACAGAGCTATTTACACTAGGGTAATGCTACGGGTGGGTTTACATTTTTCTTTTAGAGTCTCCATACTTAGTTTCATAGACTAACCCTGTAGGCCACAATCAGGGGCGTAGCTAACGGCTCATGGGCCCTGGTGCAAGAGGTCAGCTTGAGCCCCCCTTCCCTCAGTACTTTGTGTGTCTTCTTATGCGGCACAAAGGTCTTTGGGCCCCCTCAGGCTCCTGGGCCCGGTAGTGACTGCTACCTCTGCACCCCCTATAGCTAGCCCATGGCCACAATATGGATCAGTGTAGCCTGAAGTGCACTTCACATCACGGTCCGCATCCCATTCCTGCATCTGAACTAAAGACCATCTGCATTAACAGACTATACCAGGTGTTGCCCATAGCTACAGAAATGGTACCATACAGGTTTGTGCATTTCCATGAATAGTGCCATTATTGGTTCATTAGATTCTGTATGATTCTGTATTTTTGTGCTATTATTGTGTTTTATAGATATATTTTTGTATTGTGATTTATAATCTTTTATTAGTATATCAGTAATAAATACACTTTATTCGATTCAACAGTTCTATTTTGTCTTTGGTGATATTAATTGTACAAATGTTAGATATTTCTTTCTATAATAGTGCCATCCTAATCCACAATGGTGTACCGAGATTGTCACCAGTCACATTAGTCTCCCTGTCCTCCCTGGGGCTCACAACCTAATTTCCCTATCCCACACATACTAGGGACAATATTACTACCAAAATAAATCCATAACTAGGTTCCCAATAAAGCATATGTGACAAATAGCAGGTCCAGATTTTTCACTAGGCACTTGAGGTACATTAATTGTACAGTAAATGGATCAGTGGCTTCACCAAACTGGAGACTTTTGGTTAGGTGCTCTACCCAGCAGTTCACCCTAATACCGCATGTAGAAAATAAATTGTAATGTATATAGATTTGAGAGGCACTCAGTACATCTGGGGTAGTGTAGATTGATAACAAGATAAAATCTATTATTAACAATTTATTATATTGGCGGTGCCAATAAAATATTAAAAATACTGGAAATATAGTCAATCAGATTTTATGAGAATAGATGTTATGCTAGTTGACCAAATTAAACATAAATATAAGTCCATAAAAGTAAAGGAAAAAAGAAAAGAAAATAAAAAGTATGAAAGTGATTTGATAAAATGAATTGTATTAGTAATACTAATAAAAAACAATTTGAAAAAACAAAATGTTAAAAATGTATGTAAAAATCAAACATAGTGGTATAGAATTGTCATTATATCCTCACTGTGTGTACAAGTATCAGAAATTCACTGTGAATTAGTCCTTGTAGATTCCTTTAGTGTCCACTAGAGGGAGCAGTAGGAGCACAATTAGTAATAGATCGAGTCTGTACCCACAGTTTTATGAATGAGTAAAGAGAGGTGCGATGCCATGCAGAGACTCCCTTTGCTGGGTAGCCGGCTCTGTGTATCTAGGGGAACTTCTCTTCAAATATGTTGGCCCCACGGTGATAGTAGTGTTTCCAATTAACATGAAGAGAAAACTAACGGTGCAGTTTGTTTCTTAGTAGAATAGTAAATCAGATGTTTCCTATGGCCGGCTGTATAAATAATGCTGGAAATTATAGCGCTATTTACTATTGCTAGTTAAGGTGAAGAATATCCTCATTTGGTTCAGGAGAAAAGTGTCTGCTGTAGTAATTAAGACATGTGTAGAAATAGGATATCTTTAACATTACCAGTACAGACGTCCGTGTAAGGAGCAGTCGCATTACCTGGCCGGGCTTTACCTACTCTTAACGTGGCGTCCCACGTTAGCGCGAGCTGCGGCGGGATGTTTTATTCTTCCAAAAAGGATCCTTCAAATTAGATGGCTGGAAAGAAAAGTGAACTAGTGTACTAGGCGCTCTCCATAGTGACAATGCATACTGTATATGTTCGCGAAAAACCCAGAATAGCATGCTAATCTCTATCTTTCTCCTGAAACAAACCATCTACTTGAGGCTTGAGAAAGGTTCCAGTTGGGACCGAAACGTCGCTTGTACACCTATGGGTAAATAAACACCTTGCTTTTTCATTTTATTTTGGAGTGCTGCTCTATTTTTGATTGCATTATTGGAACTGGCTATTCCGGTGAGCCTGCACCCACCTTACCTGCAAAGCCGGTGCTGTTACTCTTTTTCATTATTCATTTTCATTATATATATATATATATATATATATATATATATATACTAAAAGGAAAAATATCTGGCATGGGTGCTCTGCTCCTGGGTATATGCTCAAACCCAATATACAAAATCAAAAAGCAAGCGGCACTCCAAAATTGAAATAAATAAAAAAGTTTTTAATCACCCATGTGGAATCACGACGTTTCGGCTCCAAACTGAGCCTTTTTCAAGCTCAGTTAAAAAAGGCTCAGTTTGGAGCCGAAACGTCGCGATTCCACATGGGTGATTAAAAACCTTTTTATTTATTTCAATTTTGGAGTGCCGCTTGCTTTTTGATTTTATTTATATATATATATATATATATATATATATATATATACTGTCTGTCCTGTGTGTATGTGTGAATTGGGGCTTAGTTCGGCTTGTACTCTGTTTCAGCACCGCAAGCGTAACATCCTTCTCTCCTTTATCTGTCCAGCTGCTGACTAACCCATTAACTCCCCTATACATGCTGGACTCCTGTCCTTGTCCCACCCATTGCCTAATCTACAGGTTCTGTCTGGTTCAGCTAGACCTTGCTAAAGGAGCTATAATCTGCTTGTTCTTGTGTACCCACTACTTCTAGATTCCTGGACTTTGACTCTTGCTGACATGCCATGATTGCCATGATCTGAGTCTGGTTCTTGACAACAACCATTGTCTGACCCCCTGGTGTCTCGCATTGCTGTCCGATCCCCATGGGTCAGCAGCCAACCACTCCTGGTGGTTGTCCCAATGGCTCCACATTGACAGACTGTAACAAAGTGAATAATGCTAGCCCCACTGGCTTTTTAGGGCAGCAAAAATCTTTCCAATCCTTAAAAAATGAAGCAGCAAAAATTTTTTATTATATACCCACCTCTGATGGCTCATATTTATTTGAACACCATGGTAATATGCCATACAAGACAAGTGACTGAGGTAGCCAATCACTGGCTGCATGCCATTTATGTTAGTATGCCAGAGTAGATATGGGCATTTTGCCATGGCTTTCTGGCTCGCCACCATGACACGCAAACCAAACTGTACATCAAGGAGGCAGGACTAAATGTGCCTAGGGCAGCAAGAACTCTTAATATAGCCTTTTGTAATATATGACATCATAAAGCTTTAGTTCCAAAGCAAAGGCTAGTCATACACTTTAGATAGCTATTCCACCTTGAATTAAAATGACCATTAGATTCAAGAAAAAAAAAAAAAGGTTCATTAACTGAGGAATGATCACTTATAATAATGCTCCAAGGCATTTCCAGCTTGTCCAGCCCTACTTTTGGATTGGCCAGCTCTGTTCATGTGAGCAGTGCTTGCCAATCCAAGTGTCTTGGGTAACTAAATGCATCAGAAGGTATGCATCAGGTACTCAGAAATGTATTGCAGTCACCTTGCAAAGCAGAACAGGAGTCCAGAAATTGATCTGCAGCTAAAAAGATTAAAGGAGGTCTCTATATAAGGCTACATTCACATGACAGTACATGTTTTGCGATCTGCAAATTGCGGGTCCACAAAACACGGACACCGGCCTTGTGCGTTCTGCATTTTGCAGACAACACATGGACGGTCCCATTATAGAAATGCCTATTCTTGTCCTGTCATGCTCTATCTTTTTTGCGGGTGCCACGGAACTACAGATGTGGACAGCACGTTGAAATGAATGGGTCCGCAAACGTTCCACAAAATTGTATTGTTTGTTAATTACTACAACATTACATTAACTCTGAGCATATGTCCAAAATGGCTGTCGATACATTGGACCGCGTATCTAGCTATCTAACAGTCATAACTCATAACATGTTCCTTGAGAAAATTATAACTAACTAAACCGCTCTGCATAACATAATGTCCCTGAAACAAAGATCGATCTCACTACCCAGATATACTTACACAAAGATGGTGGGGTTTAGGAAGGAGAAATGCAAAAGACAGCTCTGCTGATGTCCTGTAACATGGAGACTGAAGACTGGGCTTCTCCTTCCCAGAATGCATTACACTCCCACAATGCTTTGCACCTCCCACAAATACAATAATATTTATTAACAAGAAACACAAGTGTAATACATTTTTACCACTGCTAGATGGTGCTGTTACCTAACTAATAACTACAGAATACAGCAGATGTGATCTGTAATGATACTGAAATGAATCTCCCAGTGCTGGGACAGAACAGTCACTTTAAGTTATTTTTAAGACGTGAAAAAAGTGATACTTGTGTTTGGTGTCATGAACAGATAGATTTCATGTTGTCCAGGTGGAGAGATGTTCTTATTAGTGGATTTTAAGGATCATTTCACTGTGTGCTATTTTTGTACCCTGTGTTTGTACTCAGCCCCAATCATCCAGGGCTAGCTTCAATTTATCATGTCTGCAAACTACAGAGATATTTGGCACATTTCCTCCCAGATAGATCTCTATATTAGGTATTGGATGGTCTAACTTGAATGCCTATGTTCATATAACACTCTAACTTGAGATATTTTAAAACATGTGGATTAATGAGATAACATTGTTGGCGTGCGATACCTCTGTATACAGTATGAAGGAGGCTCATGAGGCTAATTCAAGAAAATAAATTATGGGTAGTAATGATTAGGAAGCATCAAATGAGAATTGGTTATTCTAGCTGGAAAACAACATGAAGAAGACGCTAGTGGAAAGAATCACAGGCCCAGATTTACTAATGCTATAGATCTCGTAAACTTAGGCTGTCTAGACCTGCACCAGGTTTATCACAGTGGCTCAGGCTGGATGACAAATCTGGTGCAGGGATAGACATTTTTATCCCAGCTACTGTCAAACTAAATTTTACTCCAGAATTTTGGCACGATTTGCCACTAAATGGCACATTTTAGGCCATGCTTCCTTTTCTGATGATAAGTCATACCCCTTGTTGACCAAAGAGCAGAGGAGTTCTCAAAAAACAGATGTGCAGTGTCCCACTCATGATCGTGGGCACAGCAAACTGGTTTCATTATGTTTTATTGCCATATATTATGTCTGAATGTCATACTTCATCTAATGTCATATTCTCCCATGCCACTATGTGATTCTATGTAAGATCCTTTCATTCAGGCCAGTTAGATTGCACTACACTAGTCTGACCACTAGATGGGGACAGTGTATAAATAGCTTAGCTCGGGCCTAGTTAGAGGGAGTTCTTTCCAGAAGTTTAGTCAGTGTGCAGCGATGTAGCTGCCTGCTAGAGGGAGGCCTCCTGCCTCTCTGCTCTCTCACTGATGGCTTCACAGTCCAGGGTTTAGGCCTACAAGATCCAACCTAGAGATGAGAAATCTAGTTCTATAACTTGCTCCTCGGGGGTGACCAGTGACAAAGCTGCAATCAGCAAAAGGTTCTGAAAACCACCTTTAATCAAGGTTAAAGCCTAGTCTGAAGCAGTAGCTTTCACATATAAAAGATAAAGAGCCTAATTTCCTTGAGAACTTACATTTCCCTACCCTCATATGCGTGAGAGACGATATTTTATATCTGGATGTACTAGAGACTGTTTTATACTTGGATGTAACTGTTACCAGGAGCAATGTTCAGTAAAAGTCATAAGTTGGATTGCACCATCCTTGTTTCAGTTTCCAATTCCTCAATTACTACTACTACTATAAATGGTTGTACCACCACAAAAGGTACTGGCGTCACGACAATAAGGGACCTTGCCATAGGCACATTAATACAGACCACCAAGGGCACCTCAAACCACCATCTGGCCTGTGTCCCTTATCAGAGCGTGCCCCAGAGAATCGCTGTGCCGTTTTCCTCATCACTTATGCAAGCCTGCCCAGGGACGACATAACCGGGAGTAACCAGAACTGTGTTTTCCCTCGGACTACCTAATTGCTCACACTGTGACCTCACATATAATTCCCCTGTCGGTCTGGCACACTGCAGATGCACCAAATTGTGGCCCAGTTTAACGTCAGTCTGGGTGTACTGACATTATTAAATCCTGGAAAGATGTAATTTCTTTCTAACATCCCCCATGCCTCTGTGACACTGAAAAGCCTGTCCCTCTGTGACACTGAAAAGCCTGTGACATCATTAATATATTGTCATAGTTTTTCTTGACCATGTCCTAACGGCAGAACCAGATAGACACAACCACAGTCATAACTTGAAATTCCTGGGCCCAATGCAAAATCTGAAAAAAGACCCCTACCAACCATGTGCTATTGTCTTCTTATGTGACAGAAGGACCTTTGGTTGCCAGGACCCTGGTAAGACCGCTACTTTCACATGACCTATAGCTACCCCAGAATGAGTATTGGGTTAGTGGCACTGGCAATTAATCATTGGTGACAATAAACTAATAATTGTGGTTTCCTGTCATGTTATCAGGTTCTGGAATAATAAAACCAGGCTCTTTGAAGCACCTATTGAGGCTCGAACTTCAGTTACTGCATCATTTTTATCATGTAAGTGGCCTATTCCAGTAGAATTTAGCATTAGCAATGTCATACACATATGCATCTTCTAAACCAAAGCCGTCCAACAAGTTACCAGGTTTGAGAATGTTTTTGGTGTGTTATAACTGGTTGTCATGAGCGTTCATGGCTGTTACTGGTGGTGGACTGTGGTTGTCAATCCTGGATATTACATCCCACAGAATACTTGATGTCTCAGGCCAAAATATATCAAAACTTCCAAAAACTGTATTACAGCACAGAAATAGATGGTGATCATACTTTTTAATGTAAAAGTAATGTTGAAAAGAAAAATTAATGAGAGAATATCCCAAAATGATTACCTGTTGAATATTTTCCTATTATGCCATGGCAATTAGATTTTTTTTCTTCTCTATAGGGCTCTGTTCACTTTATCTTTCTAGTACATCTGACAGTAAGAATAGTGTAGTCCTGCATCTGCTATTCTTGTTGTCAAAATGTAACCCCAACAGAAATCTCACCAATCCCATTAGAGGTCAATGTAATCTGTCAGAATTATTTGCAATTCATGTAAAGATCGTCCAAGCTGTCTCTTGGCCTCGTGATGAACACAAGACATCAGGCAGGGGCGTAGCTAAAGGCTCATGGGCCCGGGTGCAAGAGTTCATCTTGGGCCTATAGCCCTCCTGCAGCCTGAGGCAAAATTTGTAACCGCACACTCCCCCCCATGCCAAAGCCTTGACCTAACCCATTCTCTCCAGCCAGAGATGTAACTTGAAGATTCTGGTCCCCAGTGTTAAACCTATAACAGAGCCCTCCCAGCGTGCACTTTTATAATACCAGTGTCTTCTTATGAGACATAAGGGTCTTTGGGCCCCCTCGGGCTCCTGGTCCGCTAGTGACTGCTACCACTGCACCCCCTATAGCTACGCCCCTGTTCTGGTGGGAATAGAGTCTAGCATCTAACAGGGAAACATTTTTTGTAGACCTACTATATGGTAGGACCTGTAACAGACACAATGTGTAAATGAACGGAATAGTGGAAACTCACTAATATGTTATTGGAAGAATCAAGTTCTCATTCCAGACAAAAACAGTAACCCATTAAAGGGCTTTAAAAATCTGAACTCTTCTTAAAAAAGTAATTTCTGGTCTGCAAGTATAATACAAGTTAAAGAATATTTAATAGCTGCATGCAGTTTGAAGATAAGATTCTCACTATGCAGAAGTAGTTACCATGCTGGATGACATGTGGAGCTGTGAGATAAAATGTGTGTAAATAAATGGGTAGAATGACAGGACAATTTCAGCTTAACCCTTCAATGGCCAGGCATGAAAAGGCCTTAATGACCAAACACTTTTTTGTGGTTTAGCACATGCAGTTTTTAATGGTTGGAACTTTTTTATTTGTTGGACTACCAAAATAATTGTTTAGAAGAAGTGAGATCTGCACACCCGTTGATGTTGTTGCACACCCGTTGGTGATATTAATTATATAAAGCATATTTCCCCTTAAAAAAAAAAAGTTTAGATATTTATATCTGTTACTTTTGTAGGGCTGACATAATCCATAGTGCTGTACAGTGATGTCACCAATCACAGCTGATCAGTTGATTGAAGAGGTCACAGCACCCATGCGTTGTCCTCCCTGTTTACCTGCATGCCATCTATATTGTAGAGTCTGTGGACTGTAGTTACACCTTTCTGATTGGGGCAGATGCTAGGAGTTGGACTCCCACCGTTCTGATGTTGATAACCTATCCTGAGGATAGACCAGCAATATCCTGAAACTGCACAACCCTTTGATTTTTTTTTCAAGGCAATGGAACTAATGTTTGGCATTATGAAAAGACAGTTTTCATGTTGTCCTCCAGGTGGAGCTATCCTTTCATCAGTAGATTTTCAGGCCTGTTCCACAGTGAATTTTCTTATGCTGATTTAGAACTCAGCCCTAATCATCCAAGGTTATCTTCATTCCACTAAGTCTGTGAACAGTAGAGATGTTTGCCACATTTTCTTCCCAGATAGACGTTCATATTAGGTATTAGATGATCTAACTTAAATGTCTATGTTCATATAACACTCTAAATTTAGATGTTTTGAAAAGTGAACTAATGAGATAACATTGTTGGCGTGTGATATCTCTGTATACAGTATGAAGGAGGCACATGTTGTTAATTCACTTAAATAAACTTGAGTAGCAATGATTATGAATGGAGATGAGCGAATCAAAGTTGACAAAGTGGAATTCCATTCGAATTTCAGGAAAAATTCTATTCGCAATCCAAATTTCCTCAAGCTTCTTGGTAATGAATCGGTAATTATCCGAAAATGGCTGCTGCACGTGTTAGGACATGGAGCAAAGAACTCTGGAAACGAGGGATCATCCACAATACAATGCATGCAGCCAATAAGCAGCCAGCCCTGTGATGTCACTGCCCTATAAATAACTTCAGCCATCTTGGATTCAGCCATTTTCCAGTGTACTTAGTGCAGGGAGAGACGTCAGCAGGCGCTAGGGACAGTGCTAGGAAAGACTTTAAAACTTTTATTTTGCTGAATAGAAGGAGAACACGGTCCAATATGGGAGTGTACAGCCTGGGTAATAGGAACAATCATATTACACCTTGCTGCACTGACTGGGGATCCAAAATTGCCATTATACTGCTACTTTTAGGTTTGCAATAGATGATACCTCTGTAATTTCAGCAAACTGTTCTTTTTATTGGCGTGCAAGTGCTGTGTGATACCGCCATTAACAGGGGTTCTTACTAGGAAATATTTCTATGTCTTATTAGCCCTTGTGCGGTGCAGTTATATGTTCTAAAGCCTTTTTTGGCGTGTATAAGTGTGAAAAAAAGGTTTTTTTTGCTGTTCAGCGGTGCAGTTATTTGTTCTAAAGCACTTTTTTGGTGTGTATAAATGTGGGAAAAAAGGGCTTATTAGCCGTTGTGTGGTGAAGTGAGAAAATTTCAGCCCTTTTTGGGTTGCATTAGTGGCAAAAAAAAGTATTATTTACCGTTCAGCTGTGCAGTTATATGTACTAAAGCTTTTTTGGCTGTTCAGCGGTACAGTTATATGTTCTAAAGCATTTTTTGCATGTAATAGTGGCAAAAAAAGTATTATTTGCCGTTATGTGGTAAAGTGAGAAAATTGCAGCCTTTTTTAGTGTGTATTAGTGGAGAAAAAAAGTATTATTTGCCGTTCAGCAGTGCAGTTTTATGTTCTAAAGCCTTTTTTGACGTGTATTAGTAGGGAAAAAAAAAGCTTATTAGCTGTCGTGTGGTGAAGTGAGAAAATTACAGCCTTTTTTGTCATGTATTAGTGCCAAAAAAAGTATTATTTGCTGTTCAGCGGTGCAGTTATATGGTCTAAAGCCTTTTTTTGAGTGTATTAGTGGCAAAAAAGTATTATTTGCCGTTCAGCGGTGCAGTTATATGATCTAAAGCCTTTTTTGGAGTGTATTAGTGGCAAAAAAGTATTATTTGCCGTTCAGCGGTGCAGTTATATGTTCTAAAACCTTTTTTGGTGTGTATTAGTCCCAAAATAAAAGTAGTACAGCTCTTTTTGGCGTGTATTAGTGGAAAAAAAAGAATTATTTGCCGTTTAGCGGTGCAGTTATATGTTCTTAAGTGTTTTTTTGCATGTATAAGTGTGGAAAAAGAGGGCTTATTAGCCATTGTGTGGTGAAGTGAGAAAAGTACAGCCATTTTTGGCATGTATTAGTGGCAAAAATAAGTATTATTTGCCGTCGTGTGATGAAGTTACAAAATTACAGCCTTTTTTGGGGTGTATTCATTTCCGTTTAATTTACTTATTTGATCTAACAGTATGTCAGACAGAGAAGTGATAGGCCCTGCACAGGGGAGAGGCAGAGTTTTAAATGTTTCTGGCGCAGGCACAGGTCGCAGCAGAGTAAGGGGGCGTGGCAGCAGAGGTCACTTCCAGAGGCCTGAGCTCTCAGTGTCAGCTAGCGGTCGTGTCTTGACTAGCATCCCAGCGGTTCTGAATGGTTGACTCAGGCATCCACTTTGTCCCAAGTGACATCAGACATCCCCAGCCAAGAGTCGGTAGGGCCCTGTGCTTTCACCTGTCCTCAACCTGCCTCTGTCCTTTTCTGTTCCCTCAGCCAGAGAAGTATTATGCTGTGGGCTCAGCTCCACTATACAGGGAGGACGAGCTACTAGAAGACAGTCAGCAGCTACTGCCCAGCCAAGATCTGGAGGAGACACCTGCCGCTTCCTCCGGTAGGCGGGCAAGTAGTGATGAGGAGCATGGCATGGGAGCTGGTGTTGTGAGCGGTCAGGCTCCTGACCCAGAGACCGTTGAGGAGGACATCAGTGACATGCAGACAGTACTCGATGATGATGTAGCCGATTGCAATTGGGAGCCAGGTGATGAAGGGGCTTAATCATCATTGGAAGAAGAGGGTGGCAGCTTGCCCAGGAGGCAGCGGCAGAGCCAGCAAGTCGGTAGCGTGGCCAGGAGTCAGCAGGTTGGCAGCAGTGGGAGGTACGGAGACAAACGTGCCCAGGGTAGACCACCCGCTTTGCAGGAGCCTACCTGCCCGGGAAGTAGTGGTGCAGGGGTTCATGGAGGCAGCAGCGGTAGCAGTCAGTCAGTGCAGAGTATTGTGGGTAAAATTACCTACTTGGCGGTGTGGCAGTTTTTGTTAAGCCGCCAGAGGAGGTCAACATGGCCATTTGCTGAATCCAGTCCAAAATGGGGACCTTTTTTTACACCCGCTGAGAGGGAGGACAAACTGAACTACTATAGAGACATCCTATGTAGTCAGTTGGCCGCTGCGTATCTGCTCCATCGTCCATCCACTTGCAGGTCTGACCAGGGGGGCCCTCTGTGCTCTCGTTCCACTGCCATGGTCGATGATGAGAAGCTTTCTTAACCCGCCTAGTGAACTACTCACCAGCAGCAGCAGCTAGACTTGGAGCAGAACCTGAACCAGCAGGTGGTGGCATACTTGGACAGCACTCTGCCACCCCACATTGAAGTTCCGCTGGACTACTGGGCAGCGAAACTGTATTTGTGGTCAGAACTGGCCGAGTTTGCCCTGGAAAATCTGTCCTGCCCAGGCAGTAGTGTGGCATCAGAGTAGGTTTTTAGTGCAGCAGGGGCCATAGTTACCCCAAGGAGAGACTGACCTTTCTCGAGATCAATCACGTGTGAATCAGCCAGGATTTCCACCTACCAATGGCTGATGCATCAGATTAGATCATCCATGCTGCCTCACCCAAACCTTGACAAAAGAGACCGGTTTCTTCTGGCTACCTGCCTCGGCCACTATTATGTTGCTGCCACCCGACTGATGCCACACATCTGATGCCAAGTGCTCCTTCTTACACCCACCATAGTCAGTGGGTTTTGTTATTGCCACTCACCTCACCGGATCAATCTGTAGTTTCCTGATGCTGCTGCCACAAAGATAAATCATTTCAGAACTTTTTCCACCTATAAGCTGTACAACTCAATTGAAAAACAAACTGAAATCTTTTAGGTAGAGGGAAGAAAAAAAATAAATAAATAATAATATGGTTGCATAAGTGTGCACACCCTTAAACAAATACTTTGTTGAAGCACCTTTTGATTTTATTCCAGCACTCAGTCTTTTTGGGTATGAGTCTATCAGCATGGCACATTTTGACTTGGCAAGATTTGCCCACTCTTCTTTGCAAAAACACTCCAAATCTGTCAGATTGCGAGGGCATCTCCTGTGCACAGCCCTTTTCAGATCACCCCACAGATTTTCAATCGGATTCAGGTCTGGGCTCTGGCTGGGCCATTCCAAAACTTTAATCTTCTTCTGGTGAAGCTATTCCTTTGTTGATTTGGATGTATGTTTTGGGTCGTTGTCATGCTGAAGGAGGAAGTTCCTCTTCATGTTCAGCTTTCTAGCAGAAGCCTGAAGGTTTTGTGCCAATATTGACTGGTATTTGGAACTGTTCATAATTCCCTCTATCTTTACTAAGGCCCCAGTTCCAGCTGAAGAAAACAGCCCCAAAGCATGATGCTGCCACTACCATGCTTCACTGTGGGTATGGTGTTCTTTTGGTGATATGCAGTGTTGTTTTTGCACCAAACATATCTTTTGGAATTATGGCCAAAAAGTTCAACCTTGGTTTCATCAGACCATAACACCTTTTCCCACATGCTTTTGGGAGACTTCAGATGTGTTTTTGAAAAATGCAGCCTGGCTTGGATGTTTTTCTTCTTAAGAAAAGGCTTTCGTCTTGCCATTCTACCCCATAGCCCAGACATATAAAGAATATGGGAGATTGTTGTCACATGTACCACACAGCCAGTACTTGCCAGATATTCCTGCAGCTCCTTTAATGTTGCTGTAGGCCTTTTAGTAGCCTCCCAGACCAGTTTTCTTCTCGTCTTTTCATCAATTTTGGAGGGACGTCCAGTTCTCGGAAATGTCACTGTTGTGCCATATTTTCTCTACTTAATGATGACTGTCTTCACTGTGTTCCATGGTATATCTAATACCTTGGAAATTCTTTTGTAGCCTTCTCCTGACTGATACCTTTTAACAATGAGATCCCTCTGATGCTTTGGAAGCTCTCTGTGGACCATGGCTTTTGCTGTGGGATGAGACTAGGAAAATTTCAGGAAAGACCAACTAGAGCAGCTGAACTTTATTTGTGGTTAATCAGAGGCACTTTAAATGATGGCTGACTCCTATTTTACATGTTTTTGAATGTGATTGCTTAATTCGAACACAGCTACATTCCCAGCTATAAGCAAGTGTGCACACTTATGCAACCACATTATTTTTTTTATTTTTCTCTCCACCTAAAAGATTTCAGTTTGTTTTTCAATTGAGTTGTACAGTTTATAGGTCACATTAAAGGTGGAAAAAATGATTTATCTTTGTCTCATTTTGTTACAGCACAGAAACCTGACATTTTAACAGGGATGTGTAGACTTTTTATATCTACTGTAAATGGGCCACCCTGTGGTCTCCTCATGCTGCTGCTGCTGCCACCTCACCGCTATGTCACTGGGTCACTCTGTGGTCTCCTCATGCTGCTGCTACCTCAACACTATGTCATAGGGCCACTCTGTGGACTTCTTATGCTGTTCCCACCCTCCCGACTTCATGACTGGGCCACTATTTTGCCTTTTTGGCCTGGATGACATCATTATTTATTTGACCATTCTTCTGATCTGTCAGAAGGAAGGAAAAATGAGACGCACAACGGATCCTATCTGTGTAGCAGCTGTATGGTCCCATCAGAATTGGCTTATGATTTGGTAGCCAAAAGCAGGAGTGGGTACAAAACACAGAAGACATGCAAATATTCCATTCACATGTCATCTCTGTTTTGGATCCACTCCTGTTTTCTTTAAGCTTTAGCAATACTGATGGATTACTGACCAAATGCTGACCAAATGAAGGTGGATGCTCAACAGGCAGGATCCATTTTTTGGGGGGTTATTGTTCTGACGGATCAGAGGAAGGGCAAAATAATCAGTGACGTCAACACAAACTAATTGCTGACACCCTCTCCACTCTACTTGTATAAGCGTTTAATAGAACAGGTTCTTTAGATATCTATGTGGAATCAGCTGATGACAGTATAAAAGGAGTGCGCTATTTCACGCTACAACAGGATCTTGGGCCTCTGCACGGTTCTTTATACCTGGCGCTAACATCAACCTGTAAGGCTAAGTTTACACTTGAGTTATATTGTCAGTTTTGGCCCCGTAAGTGTGTAGTGATTCTAAGAGCGACGCCTGTCATGTGTGTGTCATACTGATTCACAGTTTTGTTTCACTACCACAGCAGACTCCCTATGCATGTTACTCTAAGGCACAGTGTTCTACACCACTATACATGCTCTCTGCAGCCTGGAAATAGCAATATTTTAGCGCGATTCGCCGCGAATACATTCGGATCGATAGAATCTTTTCAGAAAATTCGGCGAACCGGACTAATCGAATTTTTGAGAATTTCGCTTATTTTTAATTATGAAGCATCAAATGAGAAAAGGCTATTCTAGCTCTTAGTGTTTTTTCATAATCATTTTCATACAACCTTTTCAAAATACCTACTATTGAGCAAGTATAATGTAGAAAATGCAAGGGGTACGAAAATGTCAGTCTACATTTGTGTGTAGGTACCCTCACAGCACTTTGGCTGTCTACAGAGGTTAGGGTGATGCCTTGTAATATATAGCAGATTTTCAATATAACTCAGTTATGATGTCTGGTGCCTTAGCCCCCTGATTTCCAAAACTATACCCCTTATTCTCAAGGCATACCACAAGTACCACATGAATTACCTGCCATTTGTCGTCTTTCTAGGTCTTGAAGGAAATTTATAACAGGGGGCCTAATCAGGACAGCAAGCCAGGAATCGTTATTCATATCAATGGTACCCTGTCTGTCCACAACTATATTTGCAACCTTAGTTGTGGTTTGTGGTTTGGGCTGATTCTAGCTTTTCTGCTGCTTGAGGTGAAAACTGAAATACCACCACCAGCCCCATGACCCAACTAGCCTTTCTGTTGCCTGAGGCAAAAATTGAAACTGTCCCCCGCCCCCGCCCCATGTTGAATTCTCCACCTTTACCCCTTTCCTCCAGCCCTAGTGTTTACATAGAGCGCTACATTACATAGAGTGCTACAAAACAGGGTAATACAGTGCAACATACCTCTTGCATCCCATGATGTCTCAACTGATGTAGACATTTTCTTTTCCTTATTGTCTCTATTTAAAGTAGACAGCCATGATTATTTCTTTCTGCCACCTCTTCAGAGTTTGGCACACAGACATCTTACTTTCCTACTTTTCCATCCTACTCCCTTCCTTCTGAACACCCCATCCTGCCAACCCTAATTCTATGATCCCTGTGCTCCCCTGAAAATACTAGTACCACACAGATAGTGTCCCCATCAATAATTATTGGCACACAGCGCCCTAAAAATAACTGTACCCAGCAAATACTTTTCCTGATGCTTATAGTGCCGTAAACATACTGTAGTGTCCTCCAAAAATAATTGTGCTAAGCTGATACTGTGCCAGGGTGCCCCCCACTGTAACAATCCTCCCAAAAGTCTGTCCAATAGTAATAATTCTCTGCCAGAGCGCACTGTGTGGTAAAAGTGCCCCCAATAGTAATAATGTCCCTCATTTGCCCCAGAAGTAATAATGTCCACATAGTGCCCATACTAGTAATCATGCTCTCGGTAGTCCCACAGTAGTAACAAAATCCACCCTAATGTCCCCAGTAGTAATAACTCCAGTACAAAGAAAATGCTCCGTATGATGTTTGCCAGTAAAATAATTCCCCTTATGATGTTTTGCCAGGACAAAAATGCTACCTTGTAACGTGTGCCAGTACAAAAAAATACCCCCTTTTAGTGACCCCAGTAGAATGAATGACCTCATATTGGCCCCATTATATAATGTGTGCCTGTACAAAAATGCCCCTTTTTAGAGCCACCAATGTCCCCATATTGTCTCCCCAAGTTACAAAATAATAACCCATTGTGGCCAAACAGCATGCTGCCAAATAAAAATAATACACTTTAATACTTACCTCCATTCTGCTGTCAGCAGTGCTGTGCAGGACACAGACCTCTTCCGTTCTGTGCCCTAAGCTGTATGTAGCTCAGCTCAGGCAGCATGATGATGATGACACCGGCCTCTGATAGGCTACAGGCACTAGAACTAAAGCCTATTAGCTGGAATGGTGGGGCAGAGAGACGTCACTCCCATGCCCCACCGCAGCATTCAATTGTATTGCTGTTCACAGTTAAATATGCAGAGATGAGAGCTTCCACAATGGAAGCGCTCACTGACCATTGCCTTTCTGCTGTCTCCCCACTTGTCCCTACCTGGTGCTGCCTGAGGCAGTCACCTCACCTCACCTCATTGGTGGTGCACCCCTGCCCCCATCCTCCCTCACCCCACTGCTAAAGGCATATTTGAATTGGATATTACCTAAATCCCAGTCATAACTCTTACATGCAGTGATGTCTACTCTGACCCGGTGCAAGAGGTTGTGTTGATCGTGGCTACCTGTGTCGTTGTGCTGCTTCATAGGCTTCAGGCCTAGTGGCCTGAGGCCTATGAGAGTGAACAGTGGGGATGGGAGCCATAGCCTCCTGAGCCCCACTGCTTGAGGCAATATGCAGCAAGATATGGTGCTGTCTGACTCACCTGTCAAGGGGCTCCTCCGGGAGCTCTGACAGCTGGGGGTCACACGCAATTGCGTGTTCCTCAAGGCCGCCACTCACTATGATTTCAAATGTTATGGAGCCTAACAACCATTAAGCCATAAGTAGAGCTTATTTCTTTCTTTTCTACTCTTCAGGATCGTGTGGGAATCTACTGAGAAAGGGGATAGCTCCTAAGGTCCCAGCAGAGCAAGCATTTCATCAGTAAAGGCTGCTGGCAGCACTAGGGAAGACTAGCTACATATTGAACTTTTCCACATTTTTTCATGTTACACCCACAAACTTAAATTATTTTATTGGGGATTTTTTGTGATAGACAAACAAAAGGTAGTAAATATGTGTGAAGTGAAAAGAAAATGATACATGTTTTTCACATGGTGGTGTGCATTTATATTCAGCCTCCATCAGTCAATACTTTAAAGCAGGGGTGCTCAACCTGCGGCCCTCCAGTTGTTGCAAAACTACAAGTCCCAGCGTGCTCTAATAGCTGTAGGCTGTCCAGGCATGTTGAATTGTAGTTTTGCAACAGCTGGAGGGCCACAGGTTGGGCATCCCTGCTTTGAAGCACCACCTTTCGCTGCAAGTCTTTTAGGCTCTGTCTCTACCTTATTTGCACATCTACTGTAGAGGCTGACATTTTTTCCCATTCTTCTTCATTCTTCCCTGTATTTAGCTCCATCCATCTTCCCATCAACTCTGACCAGCTGAAATCCCTGCTAAAAAAAAGCATCCCCACAACATGATACTGCCATCACCATTGTTTCACAGTGGGTATGGTTTGTTCAGGGATTGGTGATTTGCAGTGTTAGCTTTCTACCACACAAAGCATTCTTCATTTTGGCCAAAAAGGTCAACTTTGGTCTCATCTGACCAGAGCACCTTCTTCCACATGTTTGCTGTGTCCCCTACATGGCTTGTGGCAAACTGCAAACTGGATTTATGACTTTCCTTTAAAAAATGGCCTTCTTCCTGCCACTCTTCTATAAAGGCCAGATTTGTGTATTTGACTAATAGTTGTTCTGTGGACAGATTCTCCCACCTGAGCTATGGATCTCTAAAGTGACCGTGGGCCTCTTGGCTGCTTCTCTAATTAGTTCTCTCCTTGTCTGGGCTGTCAGTTTAGATGGACAGCCATGTCTTGGTAGGTTTGCAGTTGTGCCATAATCCTTCCATTTTCGGATAATGGATTGAACAGTGCTCCGTGAGATGATCAGAGCTTGGGTTATTTTTTTTATAACCTAATGCTGCTTTACACTTCTCTACAACTTTATCCCTGACCTGTTTGGTGTGTTCCTTGTTTTTCATGATGCTGTTTGATCATGAATGTTCTGTAACAAACCTCAGAGGCCTTCACAGAACAGCTGTACTTATACTGTGAATAAATTACAGTGACTTCTGAAGGCAATTGATCACAAGGAATTTTATTTAAGGGTATCAGAGTACATAGGGCTAAATACAAAAGCTTGCAGCACTGTTCACATTTTTATTTATTCAAAATTTTGAAAAAAAGTATAGTTTTATTTTTACTTCACACATATTTGCTACTTTGTGTTGGTCTATCACAAAAAATGTGAATAAAATACGTACATTTATGTTTGTTGGTGTAACATGAAAAAATGTGGAAAAGTTCAAGAGGCACTGTATTTATTAATATATTTGCTGTATAGATGTGTATGAAGTGAGTTCCACTATAGGAATGGGCCACTGCTATGGTACTGTTCATTTCTTACACACTGTAAGCTGAAGACAGCAGGCCTACAGAAACAGATGGTGTGTTGCAAGTTTAGGAAGCAATGAAGAATCTCAAAAAAGGTGAGTTAGGGGGTCAAATTTCTGGAAAGAAGAAGCAAAAAAAAATAGTAAATTAAACATATTGCACATATATTTTTATGGGGTAGTAAAATCCATCAGTGGGAAAAAAAAGTGCAGGTACTCAATTTTTTTTGTTTTAGACTGCATTAACTCTTTATATAACAAAATATATTTGTAGCTATATACAGAGGGATCATGGGAAGATGAAACTTCCTCCAGCTTTCCCCCACCCTCTAAGTCACCGAAAGCCTGACATCATTATGATGTCATATCTTTTATAGCTTTTCATGTCCTAATAGTAGAACCAACTAGCTAGAACCATAGTATGGATGAGCAAATTGATTCTAAATTAATCAGAATTGTTCCGAACTTCACACAAATTTGTCCACCAAACGAATCAGAAGCTTTTGCGATTGATTTTGAATAAATCACGTAAAAACTGTGCCCAGCGTCATTTTACTGTTAATTTGGGCAGATAACCATTAAGGTGGAAGAAGATGGAGGATCACATGACACTTGGAGGAAGTGAGGAGGAGGGCTTGCCCTGATTCGCTGATCCAGGCTGTGCACCTGGATTAGCCAATCAGAGAGGCAGTAGACAGGTAGATGCCTAACTGAAACAGCAGAAGCACCAAAGTATCTTCAGCTTCTAAACTGGAAGGAGTGTGTGTGGCAGTGTCTGTCAAAAAATAATTATAGAGTCACAAGCAACTATTGTAGTGTGGTATAGACACTATAGGGAAAGCATTAAAATATATAATTGAATAGATTTTTAGGGAATTTTACCAGTTGAAGCTTTGAGGGAGTTCGTCATAGGAGGCTGTTCATACTGTGCTTAAAGGGGTTGTCCCATCTCGGACATCGGGGGAATATCGCTAGGAAATCCCCCCAATGTCCCAGGGGGCACATGCACGGCCGCCCTCTATCCATTCCTATGGGAGCATCGAAAATAGTCAAACGCTGGCTTAGCTATTTCTGTCAGCCCTATAGAAGTGAATGGAGTTGTGCCCGCATTCGCTGTGCAATATCCATATATTTTAATTGGATTTCCAAAAATAACCGAGCATGCTCCTTAGCTATTTTTGTTGCTCCAGTAGGAATGAATGGAGGGTGGCTGTACATGCTCGGTGCACCCTCTGGGACTTTGCGGGCACCATTCTATGCATAGGTGTGGGTCTATCAGACTTTGGGGTATATCCTAGTTATATGCCTCTAATGTTCGAGATGGGACAACCCCTTGCTACAGCAATTCTTCCTAGCAGTTCTGCAGTACAAAACAAACCCCCTGCAAGAAAAAAATATTTTTTTATTATTTGAACAGAGAAACAGCTTTTTTTTCTTTTTTCAAAACTTCAAGTTTCTACAGCTCATTATTGCCAGCACAGCACCCCAAGAGCATTGTGCTGGAAATGCTGAGCAATTCCACTTTTTTTTCAGTACATTGTATCGAGCCTTAATATTAAATACATTGCATTATAGCAAAAGCAACTTTTAGCAATAATACTATTTTTATAACAGCGATATTAAACACAGAGTTCAAAGAAATTTCCCAGACAACAATATATCCTTATATTTGTGAAAGTGGACACATTATTGCTTTGCACCATATTTTTAACAGTACAAAAATGTAGTTTGGGAACCAGTGCATCGATATTAAATGCATATATAGCTCAAAAGAATTTCACTGCCAACACTGCATAGTAATATTGGTAGTAGTGGATGCATTATTGCATTGCACTATGCTTTTTATAGTACACAAATTTCATTCTTTAACTAGTCTAATGATATTTAATGCTTACAAAACAAAAGTCGGTGGCCACAGTTCTCCTTGGCTTCCAAAAGATGCAACATTATTATGAAGGACAAAGAGGATGAGATTGTGGACTGGATGGCTCATTCCTCTCAATTAGAGCAGGATGATGTGGAGATCACTTCTGAGTCTGACAGTGTCCATTGGAGCCAGGTGTCACAGCATTCCTCCTGGTTCTAGTCCTTGCAACCATAGTGAATCCTTTCAATTTCATTCTCTCTGTCTTCACTGCCCCCTAATAGTAGGGTGGCTTCTTTTTTTTCCGCAAACCCCACCATGCCCTATGGAAGATACTGAAAAGAGCCTTCCTATTGAGTTGTGTGATAACAGTCAGCATTTCAGGAGGAGGGGGGGGAGGGCCTTGCAAAGCTTTGGTGATGGTGGTAGTAAGGGTATATGTAACCACAATAGTGGCAGTGTCACTTGTGGCAAATACAGAGCAGGCAATCAGGAAGGTGGCAAAGGAGCCCACAATGGCATATCACAGTCTACTAAACGTGGCAGGGAAGCTGAAGACTATGACAATAATTGTGTGTTGGACAGAACCTGGGAGCTGGATGAGGGTGCTGAAGAGGAGGCAACATCAGAGAATGAGGGGGTGGCAGCCACAGCAATAAAGAGCCAGGGCTAGATCTGCTTTTTTATGGTCTGCTTGGGAAATGGTGATGCTGCTGATACTGTGGGCACAAGCTTAAGACGTGCCAAGCTTAAGCCAAACTCAGCTGCTGCTAGCGCTGTGTGAGAATTTGGCAGTTTTTTTCACAGTGCCAGAGGACAAAAGTATTTGCCATGTGCAAGATCTGCAGTATTAAAATAAGCCATGGGCATTAAAGCATAGGCACTATGGCTCTACTGAACCACATGAAGCAGCATCATCAGTTACTGTGACAGTTACAGTTACGTCCAGCTCCTCAGCCAGGAAGTAGATTTTACTTTAGGCTCGCGCTGCTGGAGTTGACGCAGCCCGACCAAGGATGAGCTTCAGAAGCAAATAGGGTCCCACTATGATAATTCCCTAGCAAAAATTAGCCTCTTTTAATAAATAAAGGTAGTTATGATTTTTATTATGACATAATATATATATATTTTTTATTTCTTTAGTTTCCTGGAGAACCCTTTTAAAGGGTGGCCCTCAGGTCATTGAGGTTCTGGGGTACAGAGTTACGAGCCTCTACACTGTGACTCAGCTGATCCCATAGGTTTTCAATAGGATTCAGGTCTGGAGAAGGTGCAGGCCACTCCATTTGAGGTACCCCAGTCTCCAGCAGCCGTTCTCTAATGATGTGATCCTTCTATAGATTATGTTGACTTATTTCCTTGTACAAAATAAACAAACTGTGATTTCACAAGGGGTGCCCAAGCATTTGCATAAATATATATATACTGTACATATACTCTACCGATCAAAAGTCTAGTCACACCTTCCAAAATTTGTTTTGTGTGTTTGTCGTGTGCAGCTGTGTTTGAAGACTGTGGTAGAAGAAGGGTGGCTTTCTGCATAAAAACTATGATAACATCCTGCATACCTATCTAATGCAGAGATGCTGCAGTTCATTGAATAACAGATGTGTAACAGCGCTGTTAATTCCACATCCTAAACACCCTAATAGTCTAAACAGTGTGGTCAACACTAAGGTATCCAGCACAAAAGTATTTCCTTACTCCAAGTCCACAGTTATGCTGATTACATTATGGTGAGACATAATCATTTTTTTCTATTTCTGATAACATTTTGGAGAACCCAGCATTCTCTAAAATAGCTATTTGTTGGTTGGCACTGGCAGCTAACACCCAATTCCCATTTAGCATGCTTGGCCAAATGAGCTAATATATAAATGCACTCCTCAGCACTGAAACTGCAGCACCAAGAAGGAACTGTTATGGCATTACAGAAATCACAGGATAGATAGATGTGTTAGAGGCAGGGGCGTAACTACCGGGGAAGCAGGGGAAGCAGCTGCTTCGGGGCCCGGGTTTACAGGGGGCCCGGCAAGCACGTGTTGTCCTCACTCCTCTCCCTTCTAATTACTCAGTGAATCGCAGTCCCTTGTCTACTTAAAGGGCTTCTGTCACCCCCCTTAACCCATTTTTCACTAGCTGACATTAGCTATTTGCTAATGTCAGCTGAGTTGAAATATATATTTATTACCTTGTCCGAGTTGTAATTTACGTGAAAAGGCACTTTATTATATGCACAATGATCTTCGCTGCACAGCAGTTGAGCGCTTACTTGCTGTAGTCGCCCGCATCTCGATGAGTACGCACGCTTCCTCGTTTGATAGACAAGCCAGCTTTCTCCTCCGCACTGGCCCTGTCTGAAGATAAGTCCAGCGCCTGCGCTGCACCGCTCAGTAGTCGGCGCAGGCGCTCTGAGTGAAGGACGTGAGCTTTGCGCTCCGTCTCAGGCGTCTGCGCCGATCACGCCAGTCGCTACACCCGCTTCCCTTCCGGGTGTAGCGGTGACGTAATCGGCGCAGGCGCACTGAGGACGGAGCGGCAAAGCTCGCGTCCTTCACTCAGAGCGCCTGCGCCGACTACTGAGCGGTACGGCGCAGGCGCGGATTTTATCTTCAGACAGGGCCAGTGCGAGGAGGAGAAACGCTGGCCCTGTCTATCAAACGAGGAAGGGGCGTGCATAATTCATCGAGATAGTGGCTACCAGCAAGTAAACGCTCAACTTGCTGGTAGCGAAGATCATTTGCATATAATAAAAGTGCCTTTTTCACGTAAATTACAACTTCGGACAAGGTAATAAATATATATTTCAACTCAGCTGACATTAGCAAATAGCTAATGTCAGCTAGTGAAAATGGGTTAGAAGTGACAGAAGCCCTTAAAACTTATTTTTTCTTTCTTTCAGAAAAGCTTGCTCTGGGATCGAACCTGCGACCATTAGGTTCAAAGGCAAGACACTTAACCACAAAGCCATATGAGCTGATAAGCTAGATAGTTAAAAAAAAATAAGACCTCTAGATGTGGAGAACTTTGATAGTGTATCCATACACATTACAGCTGCACCAGCACATTGTATATGGATGTAGCAGAGCTTGGTGTGCTGGTGCAGCTGTAATGTGTATAGATACACTATCAAAGTTCTCCACATCTAGAGGTCTTATTTTTTTTTAGCTACCTAGCTAAGCAGCTCATATGGTCTTGTGGATGAGTGGCTTGCCTTTCATCCTAATGGTCACAGGTCTGATTCCCTCACAAACTTTTCTGAAAGACAGGATTTTTTTTTTTTTTTTTTTTTTAATACTGGACTTTTACTTTACTGCCACAGGGAGGAGGGGGCTATTGGCACTATAATATTGGCAAATGGGGGGGAGAGATAGGCACTTCATATTGGCACACACATTAGGGGCAGGGGGAGAGGATGGCACTATGATATTGGGATGGGGAAGACAGAGGCACTTGATATTGGCACATTATAGGGGCACTATGGGGAGAGGAGCACTATGGGGGCATCTGGTGCTATATGGCTGGCTACTGGCACATTATAGGGTGGGTTTATATGGCTGACTACTGGCACATTATAGGGGGTTATATGGCTGATTACTGGCACATTATAGGGGGTTATATGGCTGGCTACTGGCACATTATAGGGGGGCTGGGGGGGCTATATGGCTGACTACTGGCACATTATAGGGGGGCTATATGGCTGGCACATTATAGAGGGGGAGCGAAACGCGCGGGTAGGGGGGGCCCAATACAAAAATTTGCTGTGGGGCCCAGTCATTTCTAGCTACGCCCCTGGTTAGAGGTAAGTAAATGATTAAAAAAAAATGTAAACAAAATATTTAAAACATCTCGATTTATTCAGTTTTGAGTAAGCATGCCACCAAAATATACACACTTCCACACCTCGGCATGCTACTACTGAGGTGTTTAATGGTTGTCCGATGATTGTTTTGCCATGCTGAATTCATTCAGGCACACAAATAATGAAGAGTTGCTGCTGGCAGCTCCCTATGCAGTTGCCACAAATGACATCCCAGATGTGCTTGATGAGAGACCAGTCCAGAGATGCTGGCCATGGTAGTATGTTTAGACCAAACAGACTGCTCACAGTAGCATGAGCAACATGCAACTTGGCATTGTCCTGTTAAAAATGGCTGTAGTACTGTTTTCATTTCCAAATCAATGTAATGCTGAGCTTTTAAGTGTACCTGAAATTAAGACCTAAAGGGGTCCAGCTACTGTACATTTTGGGCGCCCCCCCCCCCCCCCACACCATAATCCCGGAAGTGGGAAAGGTGTGATGTTCCCCTGCAAAGCCCTTCACGGCGTTGCCCATGTGGTCTTCAGACCACACTTCAGCTATCATTGCATCTGAAACAAGGGATTTTTCACTGATAAATATCCATTTCAGCCTCCATTACTATCTTGTTTTGCAGTCCATAACCAGTGAAAGCAGTGTTATGAGGTCAGTAAAACACTTGTAGCTGGGTGTCTGGTTTGTAGCTCAGTGTCATGCAAACACCTTCTCATGGTTTATGTAGACACTGATCTGATTTCTCATTCCACCTGCAGTACAAAATGGATCACTTCATGCCAGACTTCTAATGAGACCATCTACTCATGCATCTCTGGGCACTTTTTGCTGTTGTTCCAGTTCATCATTGTTTTCCCAACCTCCAGGACACACAACATTGAACATTGCTGTAATCTTGGCCTAGGCTCCAAGCAATCTCATTATCAATCCGAAGTGATAAACCAAGGTCTCTTAGTTCAAGGATTCTGTCCCTCTCAATTTGTGACAAGTGGCATTAAATAGCACTTTAACGAATAGGAGGCATTGCACAATGATCCCACCTTTTTTTTTTTGCCGTATTCTTGGCGGAGGTTGTGGTACAATCTGTGACTTCCCCCTGCTCACGCCAGTTCTAAAAAAGGTGGCATGGCGTGGGGGTTGGAGGGCCCATTACATTTATTATTTTCTACCCCTGTTAAATAGTCTAAATTTAAGCAAGCAAGGAAGCTGGAATAGATTTAGACCACTGGTGGATGTGTCGAAGTTTTGCACAGGCCTGCGCCTCTTCATAACTTTGGGGGATCCACCACCAGCGCATCAGTTTAGTAAGACCGGCATCTCAAATGCCAGTCTTAATAAATGACCCCCTTTGCTTTCAATCTGGCTTTTATGCACCTCCCATGTGCCACAGATTGGCACTAGTTGCTTAAAAAATGATCATCTGTTGATCTTGGCGACAACTGCTACTTCTTCATTTTTCACTCCCTAACGGCTTGTCTTGCTTGCTGATGAAATTTTAATATTGCAAAGTGTTTGACAAGTCTGCAAAATGTGAAAAGGTAATAGAAAACCAAATACAGAGATCCCTTAAGTTACAATATTAATTGGTTCAGGACGACCATTGTATGCTAAAAACCTTTGTAACTTGTCCATAACTCGATGAAAAACTAGTAATTGGTTCCAACTTTCAAAGCTCAAAAATGTCACCTTAACACAAGAAAACACGAAGATTTAAGAAAAAAAGAAAGAAAACTAAGATAGATAAAGCATATCCTTACATATAATAGATGGCGGAAGCTGTAAATCATTTTTTGTTATCAGGACAGAAACTTTTTCAGGGTCTTGTACATTACACACAATGTGCCAAAACAAATATAAATATATAATGGAGTCCAAAGGAGATCCTTATATTGGCACAGGTAAAGAATGGTACAAAACATGCAGTACCGCAATATACTGTAAAAAGGAGCTACTAGACGACCAAAATAGAAAAGGCAATGTTTATCGGTTGGATTTGAGTCTGAGGTATCATATGTTGAGTCTAGTTTTAGCTTGCAATGGCACAGAAAACAACATTGTTGAAAATATTGTATCCAGAGACCATATATATATTATGAATTGATAAATCTGCTTTTCCTCTATTACAAAGCTCTATACCTGCAGCCACAACTAGGGGAAGCTCAGTGCAAAAGAATTGATATAGTTATCATTGATCCCCTTGCACTGAGCTCCACCTAGTGACCACTCCTCGGAGATGAGAAACGAATTCAGCGTCAGGCCCCATTTCCCCGGCTCCGAAGCAGTCATGTCGTCTGCCTAAATTGAAGGTATGGAACTAGGCGAAGGCCATCTGACAAACCTAAAGAAATCTTAGACCCATTGCATACTAACTTAGGATGTGATACACTATTTTAGTGCTAGAAAATAACATTACTAATTGTTGATTCCCTATATAAATATCAGACACTATCACTGACTTATTTTTCTACTTTATCCCCTTCAGAGAATGAAGGCCATTTCTGATATTATATTACCACTAGAGCGCCAAGAGTAGATGATGGACATTGCTTTCTGCCTCATGTGGGCAGAACATACACACAGGTAACCCATGTCCAGCGCTGTCCCACTTTCCCAGACAGGCACTCACCCTGTATGTATTGGGATTAGTGCTCAGTAAACGTCTCTTCAGTGCTGCTACAGTTAATCCTTCCCTCTTGCTATCTGCCCTGCTGCTGACTAAGGTGCTGATTAGCCTTCCTATTTAGCTGGGGTGGTTGTCCTACCTCCTTGCGTGAGCTTTGTTATTCTAGTGTTTGCTAACCCTAGTTAAGGTGTGGTTACTCTGTCTGTCAGCCAATGTACGATCACTTGTCAGCCCATGTTTTTCATTTCTGATTCTTTGCCTGGCCTGACCTCAGATTTGCTATTTGGATTACGCACATACCCAGTCTACTGTGATATTGGACTGTAATCAGACTACCCCTATTGCCTGATCCCTTGGTGCTTCACACCGGTGTCTCTGATCCCCATGGTCAGCTGCCATTGACACCAGGACTACTACAGAAGGTAGCTGCCTGGATAGTTCCCTACAGCGAAGTCAAGGTCCATGTATATGGGTTAAAGGGTGAATACCAGGAAACTGCCAGGATAATGCCTTCAGGTTCAGCCAAAAGTCAAACTGGTTAGTTGGCACAGTTAGTTCATACCCACTTCCTGTTATTACCTGATTACACTGGGGAAATAAACAGACAAATTACTGAAACACAAATGCAATGACATAAACAGCATTTAAAAAGAACATATCAGTCTCTTTTTCTTTTGATCAGACATTTCTCTTTATTCAAATAAAACCTCTCCATCATGTTTTTCTAAGGACACATGTATCTTATAAGGCAGGGATCAGCAACCTTCGGCACTCCAGCTGTTGTGAAACTACAACACCCAGCATGCTCTTTTCAATTCTGTGGGAGTTTAGAGAACAGCCAAGCAAGTGAGCATGATGGGAGATGTAGTTTTACAACACCTGGAGCGCCGGAGGTTGTTGATCTCTGTTATAAGGTATATTTGTATGACAGATACCTATCTTTTTATTTCCTCTCCTTCCCCCCAATATTTTTACTCTTTTTCCTATGTAGTCAATGTTTTCATGTTTTACAATTTTTACTTTCAGGTTAGGCTAGGTTCACACCACCTCTGTAGATAGCATTCAGCATGAACATTTGAAACAATACTCCAAATGTTTGCCCCAGACTGGAACAGACAACTCATTGGTGCAGACTGTGCAGCTCAATAGGCAAGGAGGTCCCTTACCACTATAAAACAGGGCAGCGGGTCTCAAAATTGCTGATAGATTCTAAACCCTTAGATGAAGGATTGACTAGAGGCATAGTAAGCTTCAAGGAGCACTATGATGAAGCCCTTAATTTTGACAAATTAACTGTTTAAAAAGAAAAAGGTCCACATACTATTTTTGCACAGGGGTTTTCAACTGTCCAACCCTTCCCCCAGACGTATGCAACAGTATGCCTGTACAGTTATTTACATATTCGATTGACTCCCATTAAAAAACACAAACAGCATTGCTAACTAAGTAAACTGCATAGTCAAATATACTGTATACTATAGCCTAGGTTAACCCCACACTCAGTCTGTTTTTTCTGTGGTAGTACATTACATCTATTTAATTAGTGATTGCACTTTACGTTGTGTATATTATGAGATAAAATTCACATCTAAAAAGTAAAGTGCAAAGATTTAAATTATGATAAAGCAATGTGTCAGATTTATATGTATCAGGAATATTTGCGTGATGTATACTATAATTCAAATTGTAATAATTGTATCATCTGGTTGCTTTGTGTATATTATGAGATAAACTTCACAGATAGAAAGTAAAAAAAAGCTTAATATTCAGAATATTTAAAAGATTATTCAGATGTAATAGTGAATTTCAGGCTTGTGGCTTCACATTTAGAACCATCTTTTGTATGGTTGTGACTGGATGTTGTTGTACTGAATGTATCCTTTGTAGAAACAATTATATTAATGCTTGAACAAACCATCATCTCACAATTAATAATTAAACTACCATTACTGGTTGAATAGCTCCTGCAGATGCTCTGGATGATGTTCTCAGTGCCAGGACCATCCGTAAGGGCTGTCTCCTGTATTCTAAATGACTGGTATAGAACATTTTCAGTTGTAGGGCAATCCAGCTCTCGATTTCTCAAAAGAGCAATTGATTTTCCATGGAGGTGTTCAGGTCCTTGACAAATGATTTCAGAAATCTGAGTCATATCTCTGTTGTCTTTGATCCAGTTCAGAAAATTAGATAACGAACAGTCACACCACCAATGATTACTATGAAGAATTAATGATATTAGATTATTTAATGGATCAAATATACCTTCTGGGAGCATTCTTAGCAAGTTGTGATGAAGACTAATAACAAGTAGACTAGTCATATTTTGAAAAGTGTTTTCCTGAATAACCTCAAGACAGTTATTATCCAGATAAAGGTGAGTAAGTGACTC
Source organism: Bufotes viridis (assembly GCA_033119425.1). NCBI lineage: Eukaryota > Metazoa > Chordata > Amphibia > Anura > Bufonidae > Bufotes > Bufotes viridis. The sequence goes on along the minus strand of CM065592.1, from coordinate 158,583,999 downwards.
AAGTCCTTCAAAAGCATTGTCTTCCAAGTTTTTAATTTTGTTAAAAGACAAATATAATGTTTCTAAATTATTTAAGTTAGAAAATATTCCCCTAGGAATGGTTTGCAGTTGATTTCCCCCCAGTAATAGGTTGACTAAGTTTTGTAGTCCATCAAAAGTCCCAGCAGGAAGAGTGGTAATTTGGTTTCCTTCTAAGGCAAGCCACCTAAGATTACTGAGTTTTGAAAAAATATGACAATTTACCTCTTTAATAGAGTTCTTAACAAAAGTGAGCTTTTTCAAGGATGTCAAATTTTCAAAGGTATACCTATATATCCGCTTTAACCTATTTCCATCCAGTGATAGTTCAGTAAGATTGCTTAGCTTGTCAAAGCTTCCTGGTAGTATTTGATTTATGTTATTGTTGTCCAGTTTGAGAATGCTCAGATTTTGAAGTTGTATGAAAGTATCAGCTGGCAGTTTGCTAATTTCATTAGATCCAAGGTTCAGTTCATGAAGATTCTTCAACTGACTAAATAGACTGGAGCAGATTTGTGAGATGTTGTTTCCTTGTAAAGCAAGAAATTCCAACTTTGTTGTGCTTTCGAAGAGACTACATGAGAGATTTTGAATTGAATTGTGTGAAATAATGAGTTTTTGAAGTTCTGTCAGCTCTTTAAATGTTCCAGGTTTTATCTCAGACAGTGGGTTGGCTGATATCTCCAAGTTGGTTAGGTGAGGTAGTCCATGAAATGCATTCTCGTGTATATAAAGTATATTATTGTTGATAAAAAGTAATTTTCTTAAGCTGCTGTAATGTCTTAAGGATGCATCTTTCAACAAATTTATTGATGAATCTAAAAACATGAGGTCAGTGACACTGGCTGGAATATCAGTGGGAATTCTTATCATTTGGGAACTGGAACAGAAAACTTGGACTCCATTAAAACAGGTACACATGGAAGGACAGCTCTGTGTAAGCCATGAACTGGTAAAAACTAATTTAAGGATGACAAGACTTCTCACCAGCATACTAATCTGAAAAAAAAATTTTTTATAAACATTAAATTTTAGAGACAATTAGTAAATTATATTTTAGCAACTTTTCGTAAAATCTAAAAACACCCAGAAAATGTATATGTATTCGACAACATCTGATTTGAGTAAGAACATATATAAAAGCATGCTTTGGTTTATTTCTTTTGTAGAGTGTTATACTATATGAAACCAAATATATCACTTTAAAATATATTTCTGGTTATTTTCTTTTTTAGTTTTTTTTTTGTTTACATTTTGTACATGTTGTTCAAGCCTATCGAAAAATACAATAAAAAACATCATACTCAGAGCATGGTGAACTTTGTAAACAACAAAAAAGTGAAACGCCAAAAAACAAATACATGTCCTAATAGATACAACTGCTCTTCCACAAAATACTTATAGAGCATAATTGGTAGAACACTGGAAGCATAGCTTCCTTTTAGTACCTTTTATGTCAGTAATATATGCCTTATAGGAAAACTAGAGACTGCCAGACTTCAAAGTATTCTAATTGATTATACTGAAATCAAATATTATTCAATTGGTCTTAAAAGTAGTTCTGTATATGACACTCTGAGGTCTTATAGGACGGTTGAAGATGTTAACTAACAGAGTGTTTAACAAACACACTGCGCTATTGCAAGTGTTATTAGATATTGTTTAACCCTTTGAATACCAGAGTTTTTTTTTGTCTTTACATTTTCATCTTTCTTACCGGTCTTAACGGACCCCTAACATTTTAATTTTTCTATTCCACATAGCCGTATGGGGCTTGCTCTTTGTGGAACAAGTTGTACTGTCTAATATCACCATTTAATATGGCATACAATGTAGTGGGAAGCATGGGAAAAAAATTCCAAATGGGGTGGAATTGGAAAATAAATGCAATTCAGCCACAGTTTTTTGGGTTCTACCCCTACATCATTTTTTCTGCAGCAAAAATGACTTGTGCACTTCATTCTCTAGGTCAGTATGATTACGACGATACCACATGTATGTAGGTTTTTTGTGTTTTATTACCGAAATAAATAATAAAAACTTTGAAAAAATATATATTTCTTTTTTATAACCATATTCTAACTCCCATAACTTTTTTAGAGTTACATCTAGTGAGCTGTGTGGGGGCTCATTTTTTGCAGGACAATCTGTAATCTTTATTGATACCATTTTGGAGAGTTTGTGTTTTGATAACATTTTAATACATTTTTGGGGGGTAAGTGAGGCCATTCGCCGTATGGGATAGATATTTTTATATTTAATGTTTTTATATTTTAATGTTATGGGCATTTTCAGGCGCAGTGATACCCATAATATTTATGTTTTTTATTGTTTATGTATTTTTATTTAGATTTTGGGGAAAGGGGGGGTGATTTTAATTTCTATATTTTTTTATGTTTTTTTTTTTTTTTTTTTACTTTTTTTTAGCCCCTCTAGCAGACTACAATATTCAGTAGTTAGATTATTATAATTTTTTTTTGTTTATACTACAGTCCCATAGAACTACAGTATAAGCTCCATTTGTGGTTATCCTATGGTGATGCTGATGGCAGGCCAATATAGGAACTGCAGCTGTAATATGCTAGCAGTCTTAAGAGAGACTTGTATTAGAAAGAAGGACCAGCTTCTCTGATTGCCAGACACAGAAGTCAGTCCGCAACTGGAAGCATGCACTTCCAGGTTTTCCCTTCATTTAGATGCCGTGGTTGCGCTTGACCTTGGCATCTAAAGGGTTAATTGTCTACAATCAGAATTATTGCTGGTCTCAGACATTTGCTACGGGCCTGTGCTGTTTGGAACAGTAGAGACCCGCCAGCTATGGCACCCTCTACATGCACAAGCAGGCACCATGTTTAAAGACATGTATGGCGCTAAGAAAGCATAGGGTTAAACATACAGTGTTATGGGGAAAAACAGTGGCTCTTTGGGACCATGAGTTAAAAAATTATGCTTCGCATTTGCGGGGTGCCGATGGGAGACAAAGGGAGTACGCTCCCACTGTCAGCACTTTACATGCGGCGGGCGCCTTTTCCCACAGCATGTAAAGTGTTAAACAGCCTGGATCGGCACTCCTGCCGGTCCAGGCTGTTAGAGCTGGGCCACGGCTCTCATGTGAGACCCGTGCAGCTCCTAGTCTGGGTCACCGTAAATAAGCAGCGGCACAGCCTAAGACCCCTTAGTGACTACCATAAAAAGGCGTATGGGTGGTCACTAAGGGGTTAAAGTAATAAAACAACACTTTCTCTAACACAGGTATAATGCACTGAAATGCCCAATTACAAACAGTAAATCGTTTTTTTAAAAAAAAGAAGCAGTAATTCCTCTGTGTTTGCAGCATAGTGTATGCTATTTGAGTGCTGGCAATAAGTCTATGAACAGTGTAAAGTTTGTTACAAAAAAGAATCTGTCTCGTTGTTCTTGCAGAAAATATGAACTCTGTAATGCAGAACTTGCTGGCAAGATGCATGAAACAACTGAGACAGTCCCTCACTCACTGTGCTAAGCTTTTCCTGATAAAGTCTATCTACCCAATTAAATTTTTTTCCCTATGGCTCCCCTTTAGTGTCCTTAGTGACTGGTTTGTGTTTGCAAACAGAGCCACAACACATCCTATTACCTATGAAAGTCCAGTAAATCAGAATACCAATTACTGTCTGCTTCCACTTACTAGTACACTTTATAAATGTATGCTATAATGTTGTTTCTCCTGTGCTGTGTGATTCCAGTGAGCTATGGATAAACAGGAGCAGACAAAATAATATACTACTTTCGGAAAAAAAATGAGTGAAAACTATTTCCTAATACAATAATCAATTTTTATTAATAATGAATAAAAAAGACAAATCAATACAACATAATGGTAGGAAAACCAATAAAATAGCACCACATAACCACGCATAGCCTTCCTGTGTGAATGAAGACGAATATACAACAATCCAAAAGCCAAAAAACACGAGTTTAGAATTATATCAAGTGTGAGCCATAGAATGAATACATGATACTAGGACAATAAAAAGTAATAAAAAGGGTAAAAAACACTACCTCAAAACTATATCTAGTCCTACATGATTCGACCTAAAAAAGGATTGCTAACACTGAATAAATAGTAAGCAAAGTGCAAAGTGCATGACTAATGGGCAAAAGTATCTAAATGGAAGACATACCAGGATATGGATGACAATGCGGCCGCTATCCACTCTACGCGCGTTTCGTGATTAGGCTTCTTCTGGAGGAGTGGTTTAGAGCGGGACGGGAAGGGGCATATAAAGTTCTACAAGCCAATGCGAGGATGGATCGAAGAACATGTGACTAATACCTCATTATGGCCGTGTCAGAATAGCTTCCGCCCGTCCCCTGAGTCCAACGCAGGGGAGGGCAACCCTCCGCCAGTAGTGACAAAGGATTGACGTCGCCCACGTCCTAACTCAATGGAGACCGGCAGAAGCCTCGAAGCCGCGAAATGGTCATGCGCACTAGGATTCATGAGAGTAAGAACAATAAGAGTCTATATATATACGATATCAAAAGATATCGGAAGGATCTAGGCTCAAGGATATACAATACCTAATAAGAAGAGCTACGTGAAAACAAACTAAAATAGTATAAACTAATTAAATAACACTAGATGCTTTATATAAAGTGCCTACAAATACAAACCTATTGTTTACCAGCTTATTAATAACTATATAAGTGCTACATTTAAACTAAAGTGCTTAGTGCAATATAATGCAAAATATAAGGTAAAGTGCATAGTGCAATATATATAGCAACATTATAGAAAATAATAATATCATACCAAATAGTTGCTCCTCAATTGAATGAATACAAATTAATGAAGGCATATATGCTCTGAGTGTTCCTGTTAGGCTAGATTATTCTATGATCTATTGTGGTGCTAAAAATAATATACAAGCCATATTTTATCCCGCAGAAACCACAATGCATTCATTTTCATCTGAAAAGTAACACATAAAATAAAAAACTGAAAACATAAAAAATATGAAAACAGTGACATATGGAAGAAAACTTAAATCATCATACCATTTTAATGGCACTGGTGTAATCCATTCCATTTACCGATCACTCAGGCAATGAATATCCCGAAAGACTAAAACTTGTTAAGAACATCAGTGACAGGATCTGAACCAGCAGTTTTCTGTTGGGTGGGGTGATAACGCTGGAGATTCTTTTTCCGTATCACACCTTCAAAACAACTATTGAACTTTTACTGGGAATTCCAAGACACTTATCATAGTCAAAAAGGTTTCACGTGCAGACCAGGAACTGATGAGTTGTGTTTTTCAGATTTTATCCTCCAATTCCTGCAATACCACTGAATCACTCAGTTTTCCTGTTGAAAACACTGCTGTTTTCAAGTTATGCAACTAAAGATAGATGAAGACCGACATTTTAGATGGCTTTTTTAGGCCCTGCGCTGGTAGAGGATCCGCCGAAGTTAAGAAGATCCATAACTTTGACGCATCTAGCGCCAGTTCCTAATTTAATACCGTTTTATTGGGAAGCTGAATTTCATCCTTTTCTTTTGAATCTGAACAAAGCATGCCGTGTTCCAGGCACTTCTGTGCTTCCTAGGTGGTGGGCAGGTGAGAGCTGGTATACTACTTTGGGGGAATTCCAACATATAAATTGATCAAAATATGGAGATAATCAAAAACTAAATTCCAGCACAAGAAAAAATCTCCTTAAAACGTAGCTTTTACTATAATTGCAATAAAAACAGGGTAGGTAACCCCACGATTGTAATATTCAAAAACATGAAACCACTCCTCTACTGTCCAAACCTAGACACCTGTAGTGGACACCAATAAGCCAACAGTGGGAGATAGTATACTACTTTGGACTAAATGACCCGCTATATATATATATTTATATATATATATATATATATATATATATATATATATATAGGCACAATGGTAAATCTGCACCAGGGCCACCTACTTTACATTTTCAACATTTTCAGTATCCCCTCATGTGGCTGAGAAAGCCTTGGGCCACCTTAGGCACCAGTTCCGAAATGAAAATGCAACTTTTGCACCTAATACACTAAAATTGGCCATAAACATGAGATGAGCTGTCAGCCAAACATGCATTCAAATGGCAATGATCTGTCCAGATTATCCCATACATATGAATGCTTGGCTCAACCAAGTGTGAATATGTAGCAAAAAAAGAAAGGGGAAAGGAGAAAGTCACTGACAGACTCCTATGGTAGCGGTTTATCTTTCTGCTAACAAAAAATATCATGCATTGAAATCCAAAGTGCACACAAAGATGGCCAAACACATGGATAAAAAACACAATGATGTCACAGGACAGAGAGAATAAGCACAGGGAAAGAGCTGCAGCGAAGGGGACATGCCCAACCCCAATTTATCAGCTGGAAATAATTCTAGCAGATCAATTGGAGCAATCTCGGAATCCACGTGAGGTACAGGGATGGTTCTAGCTTTGTTAGAAAGAGATTGTCATCTACATGGCATAACCCCTTTAAGTCTCCCCCTAGGGGTGGTATGTGAGTGTAATGATGATGATGTGCCGAGTGAGGGTAGTAGTACTCACAGTTGTCCCACAGTTGTCCCCTGGGCCGGCCTGCAGTGGAGGGAAAGACAGGACTAAATCCTCCGGGGCACTCTCTATTGCAGGGAATACCAGCCAAATGGAAGTTGAGGTTCCCTTGATGGTATAGGTGTTTAAGGTGCTTTGGTGGCTGGGCACCTGTGTTCGTGATGCCAGCACCGTAAGGTGCGAATGTTGAGGTTAGTAGAAAGGATGAGGAGTCAGTTGTAGTAGAAACAGTTAAACATTTACTTAAATCAAATGTCTCAAGACCGTTGGAACAGTTCATCAGTACAGTGCACTTATATGGCATAAAGGATGATTCAGAAATTAGTTTAGCTGTAATCCTTAGAACAGGTCTGGCAATTGTCAGTTGAAGAGTATTCCTAATGCTGTTACTTTACAGGTAAGACAAAAATTCTCTTCTTAGATAGTTCTACTTTAAGTCCAATTTCTAGCACTCTGGTACTGAATATAATGGTTTCTCCCCCTCAACTGTGCAGGCCTGCCCAGGGACTTTATGTTGAGCAATCCAATAAGGACGTTCTCCCTCGTGGCAGGCAAACTCTCTGCTACATTATTTATGCAGGATGCCCTCTTGAAAATGTTTAGGTTCACTATGTCCCAGAAGGCATTTAGTGAAAAAGGATAATTCTGCGCACTAATCATCCAGTTGTGTCCAGGTACCTTTAAGTTTCTCCCGGTCACTGATGCTTGTGAAGTCCCTTGGCTAGACTCAGCTCTAATCTTCACTAGACTTTTTCTATTCTCGTACATAGACTCACTTGTCTGTGCTGGGCTGCTGTGACTATTTGGTCTGTCATCTCCAGGCTTGGTCAGGGCCCAGAGGAAAGAAAGGCAGCTACATATTGGACTAAGCCTGCTCTGCTCCTCCATACACTTCCTTATCCTCTCTGCTTCCTACATTACTCACTTCTGCTTCAACACTTTCTCCACCACTCAACTAACTTTATTAGCAAACCCCAAGCTATATATAATATGTGGCGCCAGCACCACCTAGGGGCGAATAGATGTTATGACAATGCCATCCTGATATTAGGAAATACGTACCATACATTAGATACATATACAGAAATTTAAGGGGACCACTTATACACACATAGGTGGGATGCTGCACATCCATTCAACCCTCACCACCCAGCCCTTGTAGGAATGTGGTGGAAAATGAAGCATTACCTGGCAACAGCTGATTCTGATTTAGAAAACACATTCTGGTTCCTTCCTTTACAATGTCTTTTGGACCCCATGTATGTGCCCTTTAACATAGTCCAAGACACAGGATAATGATCGGGAATTAGCCATTCTTTGCTGATCACCGCTATCTTGTTCAGCTGCATTCACATACACCAATCATCTACTCAGTATATGGACGATCGATTACTACTGCCCCATATAGATTAAACTCATTGTTTGTCAGCAGCATATGTTCACACAGGACGATGTGCTGACTATGAATAATGATTTGATCACACAGAAAACAACCATTTTATCATTTGTTGGGTGGCACATTTACATTGGACAATAATCACGATCAAGCATTTGTAGAAATGTTAATTCCAATAATTGCCCTGATGGTCCTTGTAAAAGGGCCATTAGGGCACGTACAAATGGGATGTCATTTGCAGTGGAAAGAAAAATCAATTTACTGAAGTAATAAGTCATGCAGCAGCTTCAGGGGTGGACTGGCCATAGACCATACAGGGCTGTTGGCCTGTAAGTAGCAATCTGATGATCCTAGTGCAGCGTCCCACTCATATACGTGGGCACTGCAAAGTTGTTGTATCTTATGTCATATTGCATTTCATGTAATTTATACATTTATATCTGGTTTATCCTGTGAAATCCCTGGTAACAGCCTGTTAGGGTGCAGTACATGCATCCACCACTAGATGGGGATAGCACCATAGTCTATATATAGCTCAGGTCAGGCCTAGTCAGGGAGTCTAGAGTTAGTCATGTGGTAGTTGGAGTGAGAAGTAGACATGTGGTCTGCTGGAGGGAGGAAAGGGAGGAGCTTCACGGCCCAGTGGAGCCACAGTCCATCTCAAGTTATAAAGCCAAGAAACAAGGCCTAGGTGAGACATTCTTCTACTGTCCACTCTTCCGGGGTGACAAGTGAAATTGCTTTTTATATGCAGAAAGACAAAGGAAGGGCAATAGCCATTATACTAGGCTTTTTAGGTGCCTTTGTACCCAGGTGAAGGATTTGAGCTTCCGGCAGCCTCACCTACAACATATTTTACAGCCAGGCCAGTGTTTTGCACTTATGCATAAGTAAGGATCTAAACCACCATTACTGAGATTAGGACAAGGCAAAGAGCTAAAGATACCAGTCAAGACTTATCTCCATATCCTCGCCTGATATACAGATATATGCAGAAAGACTGTTACCTTGGATTTACAACTTTCTACCTTCATATGCATAAAAGTATGTTAAATGTATAAAAAAAACAAAAAAGTAGACATATTGGGTATCTCCACGTCCATAAGAATCTGCTCTATAAAAATATCACCTGACCTAACCCCTCAAGTAAAAACTGTAAAAAAAATTAAATAAAAACTTTGTCAAAAAGCCATTTTTTTGTCACCTTACATCACAAAAAGTATAATAGCAGGCTCAAACTATGGAGACACTAAAACATGATTTATTTTTGTTTTAAAAAATGATATTATTGTGTAAAACTTATATAAATAAATAAAAAGTATACAGATTAGGTATTGCCGCGTCCGTCACAACCTGCTCTATAAAAATAACACATGACCTAACCCCTCAGCTGAACACATCAAAAAAAAAATAATATAAATACGGTGTCAAAAGCCATTTTTGTCACCTTACATCACAAAAAGTGTAATAGCAAGCGACCAAAATGTCATATGCACTCCAAGATAGTGCCAATCAAACCGCCATCTCATCCCGCAACAAATGAGCCCCGACATAAGACAGTCGCTAAAAAAATAAAAAATAAACTATGACTTTCAGAATGTGGAGTCAACTAAAAAATAATTTTTTTCGAAAATGCATTATTATGTAAAAATGAAACAAAAACCCCAAAAAAGTAGTCATACTTGGTATTGTCGCGTCCGTTACAACCTGCTCTATAGAAATAGCACACAATCTAACCTGTCACTTCAACAATGTAAATAACAAAAAATGAAAACGGTCCCAAAACAGCAATTTTTTTGCAAATTTTCCATTTTAATCCATTTTTCCAGTAACAAAGCAAGGGTTAGCAGCCAAACAAAACTCAATATTTATTGCCCTGATTCTGTTGTTTGCACAAACACCCCATATGTGGTCGTAAACTGCAGTATAGCCAAACGGCAGGGCGTAGAAGGAAGGGAACGCCATATGGTTTTTGGAAGGCAGATTTTGCTGGACTGGTTTTTTGACACTATGTCCCATTTGAAGCCCCCCTGATGCACCGGGTCCTTAGGGTGAAATAGGGCTGAGTCCTTAAGGGGTTAAGTTCCTAGTCTGCCCCTGTGTAGCTTTCAGCCTGTGCATTACCAGACATGCTTATAAAAGAAAGAAAAAGACCTAACCCAGCTTCTAAAGATACCGCCATTCCTGTGCTGTGTCCACATGACTGCTCAGCCAATTGCCTCAGTGGTCACGTGTGTATCAACTGCCGAGGCCCGTATTTGGATTAGCAGTCAGGTGAATGAGGTGACACTTCCGGTCCAATGAGAGGCAGAAGCTCATCCTTCTCTCCTGCACTAGTGGGCTAGGTTATCGTATGCACTCAGCACCTCAAAACGCAAAACATCCAGAAGGTTTCCTTAATGAGAAGTTTTTGTCTACGGTCCCCTCCTCTCATAGGCAATGTCACCACTTCGATCCCCTGTGCACAAAACGCAGATGCGTCTCCTTTGTGAACAGTGGCGAAGTGGAAAGTCGCCGCCGATACGTTACGAGTCTGAAAGTCTCTCCATTATATATTAGTTCTGAAAGATGTTTGGAACAACCTCCTTGCCTGAAAGCATTGATGCTGGTTTGAAGGTAAAGGTGATCAAATATTGATTTGATTTCTCTTTTGTTCATTTACTTTCTATTTTGTCAATAGACTAATAAACTCTTGAGACTTCTATTTCGAAAGCATTCTTAGGCCCCATTCACATGACCGTATTTTTGGTCTGCATCCGATCCGCATTTTTTGCAGATTGGATGCGGACTCGTTCATTTTAATGGGGCTTCAAAAAATGCGGATAGCACCCTTTGTGTTGTCCACATCCATATGGCAATTCCGCAGTCCCACAAAAAAAGATAGAACATGTCCTATCATTGTCCATTATCTGGACAAAAATAGCCATTGTTACAATGGAGCTGCAAAAAAAAAATTAAAATCCGCGAGCATCACAGGGACACCATACGTATTTTTTGCGGATCCATGTTTTGCATACAGTTGTACATTTAGTTGCATACAGTACATACAGTTGTGTGAATGCACCCTTACTTTGCAGCATTTTCTCACACCTGCCTAATAGTATTGTATAACTCAGTTTATGAATGGTTGCTGCTGTGTCAGTAATTTTTTGTTTCCTTCTCATACCTAAAAATGCATATGTATTTGCCTAGACCAGGCATCAGCAACCTTTGGCTCCCAGCTGTTGTGAAACTACAATTCCCAGCATGCTCCATTAATTTCTATGTAAGTTCTTAGAAGAGCAAAGCAACTATGCATGCTGGGAGTCATAGGCGTGCACAGCCTATTGCATTAGGGTGTGCACCCTAAAGCACAAACACACGGCGCGTGTGTGTGTATGTATGTAAAATATATATATATCTATATTATACACATACACACATATATATACACAAATACACTCTGCATGCATACAGACCCGCACTCATATAATTATTAATATAAACAAAAATAAGTTAAATAACCCCTGTATAATAATGTACCCTGATACCCCTAGTTATATTACCCCCTGCATTGTACCCCTCCATCCACCCCTCCCTCCCTCTTCGCCAACCACCCTTACTCACATAAAACAAGTAATATATATATATAATATAGCTTACAGTGAATGACTGTAAATACTTCCAGTTCTGAAGACTCCAGCGGCTCAGGATCAGTGCTCTGGGCAGCTGGGCTCAGGGCTGGAAGTGGGCACCGCTCTGCAGTTCAGAAAAGAAACATAAGACGCACCTAGGTTTTAGAGGGGGACAATAAGAAAAAAAAAAATGTTCATTACACCTCAGGTCAGACCACCAATCAGACCCCCAATGTTAATCAGACCCCAATAAGACCTCAAATCAGACCCCTAATCAGACCTCAGCTCCCAATATAAAAGACCTCAGATAAGAGCCCCATGCCTCTCATTAGCCACCATTTCACCGTTTATGCCATTAGCCCCCATCATCAGCCCTTATGCCTCATTAGCCCCATCATCCGCCCTTATGCCTTTCATTAGCCCCATCATCAGCCCTTATGCCTCATTAGCCCCCATCATCAGCCCATTATGCCTCATTAGCCCCCATGATGCCTTATTAACCCCTTAAGGACACGGCCCTATTTCACCTTAAGGACCAGGCCATTTTTTCAAAATCGGACTAGTGTCACTTTATGTGGTGATAACTTTAAAACGCTTTTACTTATCCAAGCCATTCTGAGACTGTGTTTTTTCGTCACATATTGTATTTAATGACAGTGGCAAAATAAAGTCGAAAAATTTCATTTTTATTTATAAAAAAATACCAAATTTACCAAAAATTTTGAAAAATTTGCAATTTTCCCAAGTTTCAATTTCTCTACTTCTAGAATACATAGTAATACTGCCCAAAAAAGTTATTGATTTACATTCCCCATATGTCTACTTCATGTATCGATCATTTTGGGAATGCCATTTCATTTTTTGGGGACGTTACAAGGCTTAGAAGTTTAGAAGCAAATCTTGACATTTTTCAGAAATTTTCAAAAACCCACTTTTTAGGGACCAGTTCAGGTCTGAAGTCACTTTGTGAGGCTTACATAATAGAAACCACCCAAAAATGACCCCATTCTAGAAACTACACCCCTGAAGGTACTCAAAACTGATTTTACAAACGTCATTAACCCTTTAGGTTTTCCACAAGAGTTAATGGCAAATAAAGATAAAATTTCTGAATTTCGATTTTTGGAAAATTTTCCATTTTAATCCATTTTTTCCAGTAACAAAGCAAGGGTTAACAGCCAAACAAAACTCAATATTTATTGCCCTGATTCTGTAGTTTGCAGAAACACCCCATATGTGGTCGTAAACTGCTGTATGGCCAAACGGCAGGGCACAGAAGTAAGGGAACGCCATATGGTTTTTGGAAGGCGGATTTTGCTGGACTGGATTTTTGGCACCATGTCCCATTTGAAGCCCCCGATGCACCCCTAGAATAGAAACTCCATAAAAGTGACTCATCTAAGAAACTACACCCCTCAAGGTATTCAAAACCAGTTTTACAAACTTTGTTAACCCTTTAGGTGTTCCACAAGAGTTATTGGCAAATGGAGATGAAATTTCTGAATTTCAATTTTTGTTACCTTGCCTCAAAAAAGTGTAATATAGAGCAACCAAAAATCATATTTACCCTAAAATAGTACCAACAAAACTGACACCTTATCCCGTAGTTTCCAAAATGGGGTCACTTTTTGGAGTTTCTACTGTAGGGGTGCATCGGGGGCTTCAAATGGGACATGTCTCAAAAACCAGTCCAGCAAAATCCGCCTTCCAAAAATCATATGGCGTTCCCTTCCTTCTGTGCCCTGCCGTTTGGCCATACAGCAGTTTACAACCATATATGGGGTGTTTCTGCAAACTACAGAATCGGGGCAATAAATATTGAGTTTTGTTTGGCTGTTAACCCTTGCTTTGTTACTGGAAAAATGGATTAAAATGGATAATTTGCAAAAAAAATAGCTGTTTTGGGACAGTTTTGTATTTTTTGTTATTTACATCGTTGAACAGACAGATTAGATTGTGTGCTATTTCTATATAGCAGGTTGTTACTGACGCGACAATACCAAACATGACTACTTTTTGGGGTTTTTTGTTTCAGTTTTACATAATAAAGCATTTTTGAAAAAAATGATTTTTTAGTGTCTCCACATTCTGAAAGCCATAGTTTTTTGTTTTTTTTTGCGATTGTCCTATGTAGGGGCTCATTTTTTGCGGGATGAGATGGCGGTTTGAACGGTACTATCTTGGGGTGCATATGACTTTTTGATAACTTGCTATTACACTTTTTGTGATGTATAGCGACAAAAAAATTACTTTTTTTACAACATTTTTATTTTTTATGTTTACAGCGTTCACCTGAGGGGTTAGGTCATGTTATATTTTTATAGAGCAGGTCGTTACGAACGCGACGATACCCAATATGTATACTTTTTTTTATTTATTTTGGTTTTACACAATAATATCCTTTTGAAACAAAAAAACATGTTTTAGTGTCTCCATAGTCTGAGAGCCATATTTTTTTCAGTTTTTAGGCGATCGTCTCAGGTTGGGTATAATTTTTGCGGGATGAGGTGGCGGTTAGATTGGCACTATTTGGGGGGTCGTATGACTTTTTGATCGCTTGCTATTACACTTTTTGTGATGTAAGGTGACAAAAAATGGCTTTTGACAAAGTTTTTTTTTTTTTTTTTACAGTGTTTACTTGAGGGGTTAGGTCATGTGATATTTTTATAGAGCAGATTCTTACGGACGTGGAGATACCCAATATGTCTACTTTTTTAATTTTTTTACATTTAACACTAAAAAGCATTTTTGAAACAAAAAATCATGTTTTAGTCTGAGAGGCATAGTTTTTTATTTTTGGGCAATTGTTTTATGAAGGGGCTAATTTTTTGCGGGATGAGATGGCGGTTAGATTGGTACTATTTTGGGAGGCATACGCCTTTTTGATCGCTTTGTATTACACTTTTAGTGATGTAAGGTGCCCAAAAATGGCTTATTTACACCATTTTTTTTTTTTTATGGCGTTCACCTGAGGGGTTCAGTCATGTGATATTTTTATAGAGCTGTTTTTTACGGACGCGGCGATACCTAATATGTGTAGTGTATTTTATTTTTTTACTTTTTATTCAGTGATTTTTGTTTTACTTTTTTTCACTTTTTTACATTTTTTGGACCCAGACCCACTTGGTTCTTGTAGATCCAGTGGATCTGGTGTCTATATATACAGTACAGTACACTATATAGTGTACTGCACTGTATTTTTACTTTTCACAGTCTGGTCAGACTTCTGCCTTTAGCAGAAGTCTGACCAGAGTTACTATACCATGGCAAGCAGGGCGCTTCTGAAAGCGTCCTGCTGCCATGGTAACCATCACCCACTGCCATTAGAGAGCAGTGGGTGATGGATGGGAGGGAGGAGGTCCCTCCCTCTGCGATCCCATCCTGGGGGGCTGCATAGGCAGCGCAGCCCCCGATGGGAGAGGGAGGGAGCTCCCTCCCTGTTAACACCTTCCATACCGCGGTCCGTCCGGACCGCGGTAAGGAAGAGGTTAAGCGGCTGGCATCTGCAGCACAGATGCCAGCCGTTTTCTATCAGAGTGCCAGCAATGTGCTGGCACTCTGATAGAACCACTAGACACCAGGGAATTATTACAAGGGAGGCGGGCGGGGGATCGCTATTGCGATCCCGCCTGCCGCACCGCCCGCCTCCCGCCTCCGCCAACCACCCCCTGCACCCCGCCGCCGTAACAAGATTGGGGGCTGCAGGGGGTTAAAATAAATATCTTTGCCGCAATTAACTCTCTGATCCCAGCGGTCTCGTGACCGCGGGGATCAGAGATAGCTAAACCGCTGCAAACCGCAGGTCTGAATTGACCTGCGGTTTGCAGCGATCGCCGATACGGGGGTCACATGACCCCCTCGGCATTAGAACATGGTTCCTGCTGATCTACATCAGCAGGAACCATGTTGCTACCGCGCCCAGATCGGGCACAGTAGCAGTTTAAACACAGGGCGTACCTGTACGCCCTGTGTCCTTAAGGACTCGGACATTAGGGCGTACCTGTACGCCCTGTGTCCTTAAGAGGTTAACCCCATTTTGCCTGATTAGCCCCCATTATGCCTCATTAGCCCCCATTATGCCTCATTAGCCCACCATTATGCCTCATTGGCCCCCCATTATGCCTCATTGGTCCCCCCATTATGCCTCTATGCGCCTCTCATTATGCCCCCATTATACCTCTCATTATGACCCCATTATGCCTCATTATGACCCCATTATGCGCCATGCGCCTCTCATTATGCCCCCTTGCGCCTCTCAATATGCTCCTTTGTGCCTCTCAATATGCTCCCATGCGCCTCTCAATATGCCCCCATGCGCCTCTCAATATGCCCCCATGCGCCTCTCAATATGCCCCCATGCGCCTCTCAATATGCCCCCATGAAGCCTCTCATTATGCCCCCATGAAGCCTCTCATTATGCCCCCATTATGCCTCTCATTATGCCCCCATTATGCCTCTCATTATGCCCCCAGCAGCCTCTCATTATGCCCCCAGCAGCCTCATTTTAAAATAAAAATAAAAAAACACTTACCTCTCCTGCTCCTGGACGCCGCCGCTCCTCACAGCCCGTTCCTTCTCCTGATGTCGGCTCTCGGCTCTGAACTGGCGCGCACAGTGTGACGTCAAGCTGTGAGCAGCCCTGCACAGCAGACAGCCGATGACCATGAAACGGTATATTCACCCCTTCCTGGTCCTCCACTACTAATGAGCGCTTCCAAAATGGAAGCGCTTCATTAGTATTCTGAATATTCGCCGGCCAGCACCCTGATTAGGGTGTGCCCAGGCACACCCGGCACACCCCGTGCGCACGCCTATGCTGGGAGTTGTAGTTTCACAACAGCTGGGAGCCAAAGGTTGCCTACTCCTGGCCTAGACTAATACATATCATCTGCCTTTTGCAAGTCTTAAAGGGGTTTTCCAATTTAATAGGGTTTTCTTAAATAAAGCGGTATCTGTCGATGGAAGAATACTTGCTGCTCTTTGGTCCCCACATGTAAACTTCAGGGATTACTGGCTGCTGCAGTATCATGTCTCCAAGCACCATGTCACTGCTGAGTCACGTCACCACTCTGGACAGTTATTGGCTGCAGCAGTGCACATGACCTTTGTTCATTCTGAAAGTTTTAATGTGGGCCCGAAGTGAAGACAGTAGTGGAGCTACCGAGCTGGAACTGAGTGCCGGGGAGCAGGTAAGCATGCTTCCCTCTACAGGTCACACCGGGTGAGTATTTTAACAAACTATATGAAGTTGCCCAACTGCTTTAAAATGGCTCCATTGAGGAGCTGAAATCTCCTGAAGTACTTCTTCATTCTTTCCTATTGTGCTCAATATTTGTGGATATTTGTTTGTAATACTAGAGGATCGCTTAGCTGAAGAGATGGCTAATTCACTTTTAACCTGTTCAGGACAAAGTCAGTTTGGCAATGACATTTTCATGTTTTCCTCCCTGCTTTCCAAAAGCCATAATTTTCTGAAACCCTCCATTTTTTTCATCGATGGGGCTTTGTTAGGGTTTGTTTTCTGCTGGGTGAGATGTAATTATTATTGGTACCATTATTGGGTAACTAGTACTTTTTGATCATTTTCTATTCTTTTTTTTAGTTGGCAAGGTGATTAAAAAACAGTAGTTCTCGCACTGGGATTTTTAATTACAGTGTTCATTATGCAAAATAAAAAAAAAACACGTTAGCTTAATAACATTTAAACATGGCAATACCAATTATGTTTCTTTTTTATTTCATACATTTTTAATATTTACTTAAATATGTTTTCTGAGACTAAAGGTGGATTTAGACGGCCAGATGATCAGGCAGATTATCGGGAACGAACATTCCTGCGAACACTCATTCCCTAGAATCTGCCCATCTAACGTGAGCATTTCTAAAGTGAAATGCTTGTTCACCGGCTGAAACTGTCGTTCGTGCAGGCATCTAAATTATTGTTTCTGGGCAGCAGGACGTGCTGTCTAAGGGTGCTTTCACACTATGCGTTTCGAAGATCCGGCATGCAGTTCCGTCGACTGAATTGCATGCCGGATCCGTCAAAACGCATTGAAACATGTTTAAAAACACACTCAATCCGTCTTTCCGGCGTTGACACGGCGTTGATCCGGCGTTTAGTATGCATACGTTTGCATATGCATGCGTTTTAGAGACTGATCCGTCGTACTGATCAGTTTAAACAGCGGATCCGTCCTTTCCGTTGTCATCCGTAAAGACGGATCCGTTGTGTAAAAGTCCAAATAGACATATCATCAGAAATTTTCAATCAAATATGCAAATTTTACACTGGCTATAAAAAGGCAACCAAAGGTCACTTACCATCAGATGCTCCTTCTGAAGATTTGTAAGATGATGCCAGACCAAATCCACCTCGGATTTCAAGCTTTAATCCTGGTCTCACGTTGGAGAAGACGCCTCTGAGCCAGACGATGTCTTGAGCGTCGCTATTGGATGCTTTCTCTGACGTCATCAAGAGTAACAGAGGGAACTTTTGAAGTTCTGTATATGGAACTGAGGAATTATCCAGAAAATTTCTACAATTACTTCAGGATGACCACTGAGAGCTTTGATACCCTTTTACAATGGCTATCGCCAAGAATAGAAAGACGGGACACAACCTTCCGCCGCAGTGTATCGCCAGCAGAACGCCTAATGGTGACCATAAGGTAAATTTAATGTATTAGTCTTTGTAGATTGCAATTTTTTCTGTCTTTTTTTGTAGCTAAAACCTAACATTTTTTAGGGACACATGTAAAGTTGAAATATGTATTGTATTTATCCTGCTACTGATTATAGCTTAAATAATTGTGTGATTTGGGTACAAGAATGCTTTGGTAGAAGGTTGCTCAACATGCTGCCCTCCATCTGTTGTCAAAGTAAAACCCCCACGATGCCCTGCGGTAGGACGATTGCTGTAGGCTGTGAGGGAATGATGGGAGTTGCAGTTATGAAACAGCTGGAATGCCGCAGGTTGAGCATGGCTGCTCTGAGAAATAGTATTTCATGTTAATTCTATTTAATTACTTTTTTTTAATATACCTCTATCTGTGGGTATTGTGGCGACCTGGGCGCCCCTGCACTACTGTTATAGCTGTTCATGCCTCATCCAACAGATATAGATATAATTTTTTATTTGTTTAAAAACTAGTTAAAGGTTTGCGTTAATTTTTTTCTCAATCGATAAAGAGAGGTTTATAGCGCTTTGTCAGAAAAATATATTTTACATTTTCGCCAACCGTACATGGCTAGTTTTATATCTATATTTTAAGAATATGAAGACATTTTTAAATTTTTTTTATGTTTTTTATCTTCCACTAGGTTTCTGGTCACAGGAGAAGGCTACAGTTCACTGCATTATACGTTCCGTCTGGGGATCTCAACTATTTCGATGATAGTGCAGGACACATGCAATGCTCTTTGGGCGGAACTGCACGAAGAATTTATTCCTCACCCTAATCGCTAAAAGTGGCTAGAAATCGAGGAAAAATTTAGGGAGGTGTGTCAATTTCCACACTGTATTGGAGCGGTAGATGGGAAGCATATCCGCATTCTAAAGCCTTAAAGAACTGGATCTGAGTTCTTCAATTACAAAAAATACTTCTCTATTGTACTGATGGCAATAGCGGATGCACAATATCGTTTTGTAGCCGTGGATGATGGCGCATATGGATGCACTAATGATTCCATGGTGTTTAAGTCTTAACATTTTGATTTTCTACCACCCCAACCGCTTCCTGGAACAGATGCACCACCGATGCTATACGTATTGGTTGCTGATGAGGCATTTAAAATGTCTGGCAATCTTTTGAAACCATATGCTAGCCGTGGACTAGACATTACAAAACGCACTTTTAATTATCGTCTCACCAGGGCACGAAGGATGGTGGAGTGTACGTTTGGGCTATTGGTTGCCAAGTGGCGCATTTTCAAAATACCCATCAATCTTAAAGTGGAGACGGTGGATGAAGTTGTCAAGGCTGCAGTTGTCCTGCACAACTTTCATGGTGGATTCTGGTAGTAGTAGTCCTGGGTACTGCTACTCCCAGCATCCACCATGCGCTCAACCCACCTGCAGGCCCTATGTACTTTGGCATGGGGCCTACAGGTGGGTTGAGCACATGGTGGATGCTGGGAGTACCAGTACCCAGGACTACTACTACCAGCATCCACCATGCACTCATCCACCTGCAGGCCCTATGTACTTTTGCATGGAGCCTGCAGGTGGGGTGGGAGCATGGTGGATGCTGTGAGTAGTAGTCCTGGGTACTGCTACTCCCAGCATCCACCATGCGCTCAACCCACCTGCAGGTCCTATGTACTTTTGCATGGGGACTGCAGGTGGGGTGAGCGCATGGTGGATGCTGGTAGTAGTAGTCCTGGGTACTGCTACTACCAGCATCCACCATGCGCTCAACCCACCTGCAGTCCCCATGCCAAAGTACATATGGCCTGCAGATGGGTTGAGTACATGGTGGATGCTGGGAGTAATAGTCCTGGGTACTGCGACTCCCAGCATCCACCAAGCGCTCAACCCAGGCCCTATGTACTTTGCAGGCCCTATGTACTTTGGCATGGGGCCTGCAGGTGGGTTGAGTGCATGGTGGATGCTGGGAGTAGCAGTACCCAGGACTGATACTCCTAACATCCTACATACAGCTCCCATGTATAAGTACATGGGAGCTGCTTATTATATTTTGCCTTGAATAAAATAAAAAACAACTTTATACTCACCTGCTCTGGCTCCTTCTCCCTCACAGGTGTGGATGAAGCCAAAAGTGAAAGAGGAAGTGGCTTTTGCAGCTCCTCCCATATCCTAGAGCAGCCAAAAAACGCTTTGACGTATCCGTCGTTGCGTCGAAACGATGCTTCTCTTTGCGACGGATCCGGATTAATGCATTTCAATGGACATTAATGCCGGATCCGTCGTTCCGGAATGCCTTCCGGATTTTTGGATGGAGACAAATCCGCAGCATGCTGCGTTTTGTCAACGTCAAAAAAATCTTTACATAATGAACGGAAGGCATCCTGATTGCATACTGGATTGGATTTCTCTCCATTCAGAATGCATGGGGATAATCCTGATCAGTTTCTTTCCGACGTAGAGACCCGACAACGGAACTCTACGCCGGAAAAGAAAAACGCAAGTGTGAAAGAGCCCTAAACAGCGATCTGCTGCCCAAAAACAATGCAGCTGTATGAGAACAAACAATCGCAATAGTCGACCCTCGTCTCCATACTGTGGAAGAGATCGCTGCATGTAAAAGCAGCTCTGCAACTCCACTTAATGAGTAGCCAGTTGTCTGGAAGGAACGCTTCTTTTCTAATAATCTGCTGCTCCTCTGCCCGTCTAAATCCTCCTTTAGATATTGATGACCTATCTTCAGGACAAGTCATCAATATCAGATCAATGAGGTCTGACACCTATCAATTTTCAGCACCAGTATATTGCAGCTCAGCTCATTCACTTAAAATGAAGCTGGGCTGCAGTACCCCAGCAATGCCACTACAAAGTGCATGGAGCCTTCTGCCTTTGCCATGTGTTTGACCACCTCCAATCTAATATCTTATAACTAAGCTCCAGAAAACCCCCTGGGTAAATCCACAGCCACAGTTGCTAAGCTATTCACACAGATGGTCAGCTTGGATTTAAGGCTATTTTACATTGTATGTTAATGTACTTTTAGTTATAATTCCTATGCCCATTAGCCCTTTTATTTTTCATCCTTCCCAATCCACCTCCATTGAGGACTTTTGTTATCTTTATATTGGTTCTCCAAACCCTTAGGCCTCTTTCACACGGGCGTCATGTTTGACGCCCGGATAGGATGCGGGTGCATTGCGGGAATATGCGCGATTTTTCTGCGCGTGTGCAAATGTTTGTAATGCGTTTTGCACGCGCGTCTGAAAAATCGCCATGTTTGGTACCCAGACCCGAAGCCGGACTTCATCACTGAAGTCCGGTTTCGGGTGGAGTATTCTGGAGAATTTATTATTTTCCCTTATAACATGGTTATAAGGGAAAATATTAGCATTCATAATAAAGAATGCATTGTAAAATGAGGATGAAGGGGTTAAAAATAATAAAACTTAACTTACCTTAGCCACTTGATCGCGTAGTTGCGATCTGTCTTCTCTCTTCAAGCTTCAGCTACAGGACCTGTGATGACATCACATCACATGGTCCAATCACATGGTCCTTCACCATGGTAAGATGGACCTTGTGATTGGACCATGTGATGTGACGTCATCACAGGTCCTTTAGCTGGTAGCTGAAGCTTGAAGAGAGAAGACAGATCGCAACTACGCGATCAAGTGGCTAAGGTAAGTTAAGTTTTTTTATTTTTAACCCCTTCATCCTCATTTTACACAGCATTCTTTATTAAGAATGCTATTATTTTCCCTTATAACCATGTTATAAGGGAAAATAATAAAGATCTGGACACGTTGCTAAGCAACCATGCAGGAAAATCGCACTGCATCTGCACTTGCTTGCGGATGCTTGCGATTTTCCCGCAGCCCCATTCACTTCTATGGGGCCTGCGTTGCGTGAAAAACGCACAATATAGAGCATGCTGCGTGAAAATCACAGCTCATGTGTACAGCCCCATAGAAATGAATGGGTCCGGATTCAGTGCGGGTGCAATGCATCCACCTCACGCATTGCACCCGCGCGGAAAACTCGCCCGTGTGAAAGGGGCCTTATTGTATCCTGACAGGTGCAACTCTTTATTTTTGCTTCATAAACAATATTAAAGGGGTATTCTCATCTTGGACATTGGGGGCATATCGTTAAGATATGCCCCCAATGTCTGATAGGTGCGAGTCCAACCTCTGAGACCCGCACATATACTTAAAACGAAGCCCGCAAAGTTCCGAAGGGTGCATTATGGATGCGAGGCTGCCCTCTATTCATTCGTATAGGAGCGCTGAGAATAGCCAAGCAATTGCTTGGCTATTTCCGTCAGCCCCACAGAAGTGAATGGAGCAGTGGCTGCTCCTGCGCTGTGCACTTCCCATTTATTTCAATAGCCAAGCGTGCTGCTCTGCTATTTTTGGCGCTGCCATATGAATAAATGGAAGGTGGCTGTGCATGCGCAGTGTGCCCTCCATAGTCCGAGATGGGAATACCCTTCGAAACAAGCTTAAAAGAATAAAATGTGCATTTAGAAAAAGGATTAACCTCAAGTTTGTTTTTGTTTGCCTAAAATATTAATCCTATGATGAAATGTCCAAAGCAGAAGGAAATGAACCCAACCTATATATTGCTAAAACAAACTGTTTAACAGAAATGAGGAAGCTAAAGGTAGGTTTGCAAACAATAAATTTCAGTAGAGTTGAGCGAATCGAAGGAATCATCCTTAGTGCAGGGAGAGACCTCAGAAGGCGCTAGGGACATTGATAGGAAAGTGATTTACAAGTGCAGGGAAATATTATTTGGGGATCCAAATAGTCATTAGAAAGCTCTGTCATTCCAGCTTTTTGTTATTGGGCTGCAAGTGTTATATTGAATAGCCTTTAGTGGCTTATATCTTAGTATCTTATTCAGTACTACAAGAAAAATATATTCTCAGTTCACTTAATCTGCAGTTATTTCTGTTGAAGCGTATAGGGGCGTATTTCAGTGCAACAAGAAAAATATATACTCACTGCACTGTTGCAGTTATTTCTGGTGAAAACGTATAGGGGCGTATTTTAGTACAACAAGAAAAATATATACGCACTGCACTGTTGCAGTTATTTCTGGTGAAAGCGTATAGGGGCATAATGCAGTGCAACAAGAAAAATATATACGCACTGCACTGTTGCAGTTATTTCTGGTGAAAGTGTATAGGGGCGTATTACAGTTGAAAAAGAAAAATATATATATGCACTGCCCTGTTGCACTTATTTCTGGTGAAAGCGAATAGGGGTGTATTTCAGTGCAACAAGAAAAATATGAATGCACTGCACTGCTGCAGTTATTTCTGGTGAAAGCGTATAGTGGCATATTTCAGTGCAACAAGAAAAATATATATGCACTGCACTGTTGCAGTTATTTCTGGTATAAGCGTATAGGGGCGTATTATAGTTAAAAAAGAAGAATATATACGCACTGCACTGTTGCAGTTATTTCTGTTGAAAGTGTATAGGGGCGTATTATTTTAAAAAAGAAAAATATATATACGCACTGCACTGTTGCAGTTATTTCTGGTGAAAGCATATAGGGTTGTATTTCAGTACTACAAGAAAAATATGTACGCACTGCACTGTTGCAGTTATTTCTGGTCAAAGCATATAGGGGCATATTTCAGTGCAACAAGAAAAATATATACGCACTGCACTGTTGCAGTTATTTCTGGTGAAAGTGTATAGGGACGTATTTCAGTACTACAAGAAAAATATATTCTTAGTTCACTTCTGAAGTTATTTCTGTTGAAAGCGTATGGTGGCCTATTTCAGTCCAACAAGAAAAATATATTATCAGGTCACTTCTGCAGTTATTTCTGGTGAAAGCGTATAGGGGCGTATTTCAGTACTACAAGGAAAATATATACGCACTGCACTGTTGCAGTTATTTCTGGTGAAAATGTATAGGGACGTATTTCAGTACTACAAGAAAAATATATTCTCAGTTCACTTCTGAAGTTATTTCTGTTGAAAGCGTATGGTGGCCTATTTCAGTCCAACAAGAAAAATATATTCTCAGGTCACTTCTGCAGTTACTTCTGGTGAAAGCGTATAGGGGCGTATTTCAGTGCTGCAAGAAAAATATATACGTACTGCACTGTTGCAGTTATTTCTGGTGAAAGCGTATAGGAGCGTATTTCAGTACTACAAGAAAAATATTTATGCACTTCACTCTTTAATAGTTTTCTGTTGAAAGCGTATAGTGGCCTATTTCAGACTCTGTCACTGTGCCGCTCTGGGGTCTCCTCATGCTGCTGCCACCTCCACACTCTGTCATTGTGCCACTCTGTGGCCTCCTCCTGATGCTGCTGCTGCTGTCGCCACCTCCAGACTCTGTCATTATGCTGCTCTGTGGCCTACTCATGCTGCCGCCACCTCCAGACTCTGTTATTGTGCCGCTCTGTGGTCTCTTCATGCTGCTGCCTCCTCTAGACACTGTCATTGTGCCACTTTGTGTCCTCCTCCTGATGCTGCTGCTGCCGACACCTCCAGACTCTGTCATTGTGCCACTCTGTGCTCTCCTCATGCCGCTGCAACCTCCAGACTCTGTCATTGTGCTGCTCTGTGGTCTCCTCATGCTGCTGCCACCTCTAGACTCTGTCATTGTGCCACTCTGTGTCCGCCTCCTGATACTGCTTCCGCCACCTCCAGACTCTGTCATTGTGCCGCTCTGTGGTCTTCTCATGCTGCTGCCACCTCCAGACTCTGCCATTGTGCCACTCTGTGGCCTCCTCATGATGCTGCCACCTGCGGATCCGCAACACACCAGGCCGGCACCCCCCATAGCAATGCCTATTCTTGTCCGCAAGCTGCGGACAAGAATAGGACATGTTCTATCTTTTGCGGAGACGCGGACCGGAAGTTCGGGGCCGAAGCCCGGAAGTTCGGGGCCGCACTCCGCAAATGCGGAAGCGGTGAGCACATAGTGTGCTCTCAACTTCACGTCCGGCCCATTGAGAATGAATGGGTCTGCACCTGTTCCGCAGAATTGCGGAACGGATGCGGACCCATTTGCAGACGTGTGAATGGGGCCTTAGTCTGAGTTGATACTTGAGTTATTTGATCAGTTTTGGCCCCGTGACTGCCCAAATAAGTGAAGTATGCAGTGATTGTAAGAGTGACGCCTGTCATCTGCATGTCATACAGACTCACAGCATTATTTCACTACCAAAGCAGACTCCCTATGCCTGTTACTACAAGGCACAGTGTTCTACACCACTATAAAGGCTCTCAGCAGCCAGGAAATAGCTGTTTTTTAACGTAATTCGTTGCGAATATATTCGGATCGAAACAAATTTTTCCTGAAAAACCGGCGAATCGAATTTTAGAAGAATTCTCTCATCTCTAAATTTCTCAGAATTGACGTTAACAAGAAGCATGCTTAGAAATGATGCACATATTTTGCTAACAATCCAGGGTTTCTTATAAATCTGAAAGAAAACAACACTCCGATCATTTTAATGTTAAATCCCTCATGGAAAATAGTACAGGGCAAGTTCAGGTAAAAGACCACCTTTCATAAGTGTACTTTCACACTAGCGTTGGTGCGGATCCATTTGTTTATTTGCACAGACGGATCCACACCTCTAATGCAAACGTTTGTATCCGTTCAGAATGGATCCATTTGCATTAGCTTTAAAGAAAAATGACAAAGTCCAAAACGGATCCGTTTTGAATTACATTGAAAGTCAATAGGGAACGGATCCATTTTCAAATGCACCATATTGTGTCACTGACAACGGATCCGTCCCCATTGACTTACATTGTAAAAAAAAACGGATCCGTTAGGCTCCGCCTCTTCAGACGGACACCAAAATGCTGCATGCTGCGTTTTGGTGTCCGCCTCCAAAACGGAATAGAGGCGGAACGGAGCCTAACTGATGCATTCTGAACGGATCCTTATCCATTCAGAATGCATTGGGGCTTAACTGATCCATTTTGGACCGTTTGTGAGAGCCCTGAAACGGATCTCACAAACGGAATCCAAAACGCTAGTGTGAAAGTACCCATAAAGGAGTCTGGAGATCCCTTCAACTCCAACCTTTCTCTTGAAGAAGTCAACAGATCAAGACATTCTCCATTCAAGTCTATAGGAGTTATTAAAGTAGTCTAACCTGCTTGCTCCATTATATCCAGTAATAATAAAAAGGGGCATAAATATGTTATGGGAGAAGATTTGTAAGAATTGCTAAAAAATCGAGGTATATTGTAAGGCCTCCTCACACGAGCGTGACAGATTAGGTCCGGATACATTCAGTGAAACGCGCACCATTTTGCAAGCAAATTTAGTCAGTTATGTCTGCGATTGCGTTCAGTTGTTCAGTTTTTTCCGCGCGGGTGCAATGCGTTTTGATGCGTTTTTCACGCGCGTGATAAAAAAACTGAAGGTTTACAAACAACATCTCTTAGCAACCATCAGTGATAAACGCATTGCATCCAGAATTGCTTGCGGATGCAATGCGTTTTTCACTGAACCCGCATTCACTTCACGGGGGCCAGGGCTGCTCGAAAATCACAGAATATAGAACATGCTGCGTTTTTCACGCAACGCAGAACTGATGCAGGAAAAAAAAAAGCTCAAGTACACAGACCCATTGAAATGAATGGGTCAGGATTCAGTGCGGGTGCTATGCGTTCACGACGGAAAACGTGTGAAAGAGGCCTTGAATTGTTTCATGATTCCACTTTTTTTTCTTACACTGTTTGTCAAACATCATAAGTAAGTATATATTTTGCTGTGTGTGTTGATCCAAGTAATGACTTTATACTTTATTTATAATTAATAAATATGTAATTTGCCAACAAGCTTATCAAGTTTTCTAACCTCCGACAATCAGATATTGCCCAGGGAAGCTTCATCTGGCCATTTGTTTTCCTTGCAAGGATAATACCATAGGATAATGTTGCGTAACTTGCTGGTCATTCTTTCGAGTGTCCAGCCATGTAATGCATGGACAGTCCAGGTCTCCCGGAGTAGGACTTGTCCTTACATAGTACATATGCACTCGAGTTCTCATGATAGGGCAACTTATTTTCAGGAATTTCCTCATATTTAGAATTGATGGATTATACCTAGGATATGCCATCCCAACTCTTGAATCCCTATTGATCACACACTGATAGCATAGAATGCCAATTTTCTAAATGAAAGATTTATATAGCTGTTCTTTCTTGCACAAAAGCATTATAAAAAGCAAAGTCTGTTATACTTCTTGCCCATTTTAACTCTATATCTGGTTAGACTTGTGAACTAGCCTTAGGAAAAAAGGGAACTTATCAGCTGTTTTGGTAAAAAAAAAAAATTTGTATTCTCCACAATGCTGGATCATCTGATCTCAGAACTATTGTATCATTTCTCTATTATTCCTCCTGTAAATATACAGTATGATTACATTGACAACTAGGTGTTACTATTCGTCTAGTCCAGTGGTGTCAATCTTATGGCACGCGTGCCATAGGTGGCACTCAGAGCCCTCTCTGTGGGTACCCGCACCCTGGAAAAAGTCTAAGGTGTACCAATATGCTTTAGACTTTTCCTGCCATTCATCGGTGGAGGGCACGCTATGAACAGCACAGGCAGCGCTTTGAATGTCGGCAGGCTATTGTAGCTAAATGATAAAGTACATGGAAGATACTGTATGCTATATTGGTATTCAGGTTAATTTACTGGGATGGCACTTGGCAATAAATAAGTGGGCTTTGGGTTACAGTTTGGGCACTTGGTCTGTAAAAGGTTTGCCATCACTGTTCTAGTCAATAAGGTGTGTCCCTACAAACTCTGGACCCGTCAGCATTAATTGGACAGTATTAGACTGTGTGGGGACCCACTTCAATGACAAGTGGATTGGTAGCACCCAGTTGTCCATTCATACATTTCCAGGAGGGATAAAAGAAGAATGGAATAGCACATATTTCTAAAAAAAAAAGATGCATCAGCATTACTCTTACTGTTTTAGCATGTTTTAGAGACATCTAAATCAAAAATAGGAATGAGTATAATGTATATACTTTCCATGGAGTAATTAAGAGCAACACAGTAATACAAAATTGGAATTTTATTACAAAACTGAAATAAATGTTTAATAACAATCACGTAAATCATAAATGCCAACACACAATATTTTGACTTTGGAAATAGGTTTTCTGTACAGAAACATTTATTTGCAATATTTTACAAATGGATGTGCCAAGTGGGTATCACATAAAAATTCTAGTAGAGAACTGATGATGACTCAACCACTGGTGTTCTGTTACTCACAAAAAATAGAGAACAACACAGGATTGTTAAGTACCGGAATGGGAGCGACAGGGGAATGGTAAGGCAGATATGCATTATTTTACCATTTTACCCCATTCTGAGCCTTTCAAATTTATTTGCTAGTTTATTAGAGCTAGGCATGTATACCTGAGTTAGTCTGTCAATGATTGCCTTAAGATCTATAATTACCTAATAACAGCTTTCATTAATGTCCCCTGTTCCTTTCCACTGGTCCCTCAAAAGACCATTGCTAGGGCTTCTCTGTCTTCCCTTTAGTATAAACAGAAGACAGGGGGGCGGTCCTTCACACTGCATGCCTGCATTAGGCTTCAGAGTGACCAGGCGTGTCTCTCAGTAATCCAATGATTGGCTGGCAGGAAGCTGCTGGCTACAGCAAGTATGTATGTGAAGTGAGGGAAAGCAGTTTTGGCCTCAGAGAACTGGCAGAGGAGCCATCTTGAGAAGATCCTCATATTGTAGGGGTAAAACAGCCGTAACTAAGGGAAAAACTTAAGCAAAAAAGTGGTATGCGAAGAAACTAAAGATTACTTTATGCATAATGTTGCAGCAGCAGTACTATATGCTAAAATTGTTTTTTTTTTGGATGAAAACATGACCATTACACTCTAACCTATCACGTTGTCCGAATGCTATTACAATTGGTATTTACAATTCTTGTGAGTTATAAATACAGAGAAAATTAACTTCCCCTACCATGGTCTGATAACTAGCACTAAAGTTCCTCTGAGAAAAGAGTAATGTGCCCAACTTCCTCCACTTGTCTGTTTACTGACACTATCACAGGCAATGTCATCCCCTGGCC
This sequence comes from Bufotes viridis, assembly GCA_033119425.1. Classification (NCBI taxonomy): domain Eukaryota; kingdom Metazoa; phylum Chordata; class Amphibia; order Anura; family Bufonidae; genus Bufotes; species Bufotes viridis. The sequence goes on along the minus strand of CM065592.1, from coordinate 158,554,633 downwards.
TCCTATTGCGTGTGATTGGAAACGTCAATCAATAGGCAAGGAGCGGGATTTAGAGGTGGCAATCTTGAGGTGGCCACTTTCACGTCAAAGCACTAATTTGCATACAACAGGTGTGGGAAATTTAAGATGTTTTTCACTGCATTTATAACTCACAAGAATTGAAAAAACGTACATCAGGGACAACATAAAAGGATTGCTAAGGCAATGCCTCCAGTTTGCAGGGCAATCTTCTGTTGACAGGTTCCCTTTAATGAACATTCTATATCTGTGATGGCTAACCTTCGGCACTCCAGCTATGTTAAAAGTACAACTCCCAAAATGCCCACTTGCTTGGCTGTTCTCAGAACTCCACAGAAATAAATAGAGCATGCTGGGAGTCGTAGTCTCACCACAGCTGGAGTGCTGGAGGTTAGCCATCAAAACATTAACTTAACATGTCTATATTTCTTTCTAAAGATTTAAATGTGTTTTATATACCACAACTTCAGTATCAGAAAACAGCTGAAAAATTATGAACGAAATAGAAAAGTTATTTTCTAACATACTACCAGCCTTATAAACCATTAACATACTTTACACTGCAAATAAACTGATCTTGTAATATCATTTACAGAACATTACATCCAAAAACACTAAAATGGCCATATATAAAGTAAATCAGAAGTCAATGCATTTTTTTTTGTGGTTGTGCAACTATTTTTTTTTACAAAAGTGACAACTAGAGATGAGCAAATCGCTGAAAATTTGACTTGGCTTTAATTCAGCCAAATTGGTCAACCTGTTCATTTCGGGGCCAAATCAATTCTTCTCGAATCGAAAGTGCTGGAATTGGCCTGCAAATTTGGGTATGATATTCTAAGGTCTTCTGGGAATTCTGGGTCACATTTATTAAGATCAGCGTTTTAGACCCTGCGCTGGTGGTGGATTCTCCAGAGTTATGAAGAGGCGTCGGCCTCTACATAACTTTGGCGTATCCACCGGCAATTCTAAACGTAAGACAGCTTCCTTGCTTTCTTACATTAAGACCATTTTCTATGCCTAAATGAGATGGATGATGAATGAGAGGGGCCTGCCGGCGTGCGCCCGATATATGCCACAAAAGTTGCATATATCTGTTATCTGTTCGTAAATGACCCCCTCTATTTTTCTTCTCTCTAGTCTCTCTTTTTTTGTGTGAGTCTCTCTCTCTCTCCCCAAAATGCATATCAATCAATTCATACTGGAATTTGTTATAAAATTTTATAAATCCAATTTGTTTCTTTCTTTCCTCTAGTGACAACCGGAAGGCAGCCATATTGGCCATGAGCCTGTGACTTCGTATAATATTCTAAGCCACTAGCAGAAAACCCGTCACCTTGTTATTTTTTGAACATACTGACAGACTTAATCATTAGCTATTGAGAAGATGATTAAAAAATGACAGCAAATATGGCACATTCTGTTCCTTTACTTTTGCAAAAATGGCTACCACAGCAAAGTAGAATCTATTAATATAGGACATTATAGTACTAGTACTGGATCCTTTCATTTTTATCAGATTGCTCCCAATGCAGGGCTATAAAGTGTGTCTATAGTGATAAAAAGAAAAAGTTGATAACTAAAGCTCTGTCACCAGGAAATTCACTTTTAAACAAGACACAATACCTTGTAGGGCTAGTACAGCTGAATGTAATGATACATTTCACTTAGTGATCTGTTGCTTCATTCTGGAGAAAAACTACTTTAAATCCACATGCAAATGAGAAGTTACCGGTAAGTGCAATGAGGGCAGGCTAAGACACTGGGTGCACCCTATGCAGAATACAAACCTGCCAATATCAATCAAGAAGGAGAGAGAGGGTGTTGCAGAGGGGGCAAGGGTGGACAGAGTGGCTTGGGCCTGCCCTCAGCACAAATAACTGCTCATTTGCATGTGGATTAAAAGTACAAAAAAGTGAAAGGTATCATTACATTCAGCTGAGGTAGCCCTATAAGACATTGAGAGAGATTTATCAAAACTGGTGTAAAGTAGAACTGGCTTAGATGTCCATAGCAACCAATCAGATTCCACCTTTCATTTTCCAAAGGAGCTGTGAAAAATAAAACATGGAATCTGATTGGTTGCCATGGGTAACTAAGCCAGTTTTCCTTTACACCAGTTTTGATAAATCTCCCCATTGTGTCTGGTCTAACAGTGAATTTCCTGTTGACAGACTCCCTTTCAAGAGCCTTCACACCGGCAGATGGAAACAGTTTACAAATTTTGTTGACAGCACATCTCCTGTTTACATGGGGAAATTTGCTGCCAACGGGCAGGCATTTTAATGCCTTCATGAAAGAACTATTCAGGAGACACAATTACAGACTTTTAAAGGGGTTGTCTCTCTTCAGCAAGTGGCATTTATCATGTAGAGAAAGTTAATACAAGGCACTTACTAATGCGTTATTGTCCATATTGCCTCCTTTGCTGACCGGATTCATTTTTTCATCACATTATACACTGTTTTTTTCCATGGTTACGGGCATCCTGCAATCCATCAGTGATGGTCGTGCTTGCACACTATATGAAATAGCGCTGGCCTCCCTTGCGGCTGGGACTGTTGGAGAGAACATGGGCTGGTGCTTTTTACAGGATGGTTGTAATCATGGAAACGAGCAGTGAATAATGTGAAGGAAATATGAATACAGCCTGCAAAGAAGGCAATATGGATAATAACAATACAATAGTAACTTTCTCTACATAATAGGTGCCATTTTCTTTAGGGCATTTGTTCCCTTTTTTCTTAACTCCAATAAATTTCTGGGAGCATGCATGGTTAATTGTATGGAAACTGTATCAATACTGCATTGTGTGGACCAGCAGTAGAGCCATAGTCATAGCCTTGTCCCTTAGTGTAATATTGATCATAAATAAGCATATGTAATGCTTATTGACACTGTATCAAATGTTATGTTCTGCCGTTATACCTTACCGGATTCTAATTCTTGATAAGAGACAGAGTATGCCTCTAGGAAGTTTTATGAAACTGAAGAAATGCTTATACATTCATACAGTCAGCCTTCTACTGTTGTACATTAATATGTAATAAGATCACCACAACTCCAAAGTAAAAAAAATAAAATAATCACACCTGCCCACCCAAAAAAATTCTTAGAGGTGTTGTATAAAAGTACTTAAAATTTTCTATTTGAAAAAAAGCTGTGGTAGTACCATCTGTGATGAGAATGCGGTGAGTCCTTCTTCTTTCCTTATCTATGGCTTGATAAAATAACATGGATGTTTCACCCAAACTGATATGAAATGAATATTTGACAAACCTAAAGTGGAATTTATTTGTACTTCGGTGCAAAGAAGTACGTTTTCTAAACCATGTGAAAAATAGGTAATGTTTGCTGATTTAAGATCCAAGGGTCAGGGATCATGTACCTCTCATAAAGTTTAATATACTGAAGCAATCTTAAAACAGTGCTTCTATAGAATGTTTCCCAGTAACTAAACATTACGAACAATTTCCTTCATGCTTCATTCTGCTGTTTCATTCTCATGAGTTCCACATGGTTCTTCTTCTTTCTCTGGTAAAGTACACATGCAATAACTGTACAAACAATTGCTACGCAACACAAAACAATTATTGCCACAACAACTCCAACCAGCCTGCTTCCACCACGTTCTTTATTTTTAGTGATTATGTCTGATTCTGTGGTGTCCAAAATATCATCATCATCAGAGTTGCCAGATCGTCCTGTTGTGGTTGTTTCTGTTATTGTTGCACTGGTAACATGTTTGGGCTCTTCAGAACTTTGGACAGGGACAGTAGTACTACTTTCTTCATAAATAGATATTGATTGGTCCTCTTCTGGTGCAACTGTAGATCCCAAAGATAATAGTTCTTCTTCATCTAGCTCAACTATGGGCATGCCTACGAAGGGAGGATTGATACACATAAGCTGGCCTTGGTTTCCAAGTTTTATCAGATTATGAGTAATCCAGTTCTTCAGGGGAAAAATGTGAGCACCACATTTCCATGGGTTATTGAAAAGTCTTATTTCTTTTATATGTGTCAGAGTGTCAAAAAATTCTTCTGGCAGGTTCTCTAGAGAATTGTTTTGCAACTGTATGGTCACTAACGTGTCCATGTTTCTAAAGATCCCTGCAGGAAGATGTTCAATCTTATTGCTGTGAAGAGAAATATTCTGCAACTTGGGCAGGCCCTGGAGAACATCTTCGTTTAAAGTGGAGAGTGCATTGGTATGCAGTGAAAGCTCCAGAAGCTCATCTAAGCCATTGAAGGCATTTGCAGAGATGGACTGGATTTTATTTCTGGATATAATTAGCAATTGTATTTGTGTTAGATTGGAGAAGGCATTATCCACAAGTTCTTCAAGGAGGTTATCATATAACCAGAGTTCCTTCAGTTTTGGCATAGGCCCAAACACCCCAGTGGAAATGCGTTTAATTGAATTTTCAAATAAAGTTAGTTTAGAGAGTTCTGGCAAATTCATAAATAATCCTTGGGGCAGTGATGTGATCATGTTATTTGATAAGTATATTTTCTGTAAATTAGGGTTGTTGGAGAACATATCAGCAGATATTTGACTTATCTGATTACTTTGTAGTGCAACTTCTTGTAGACTTGTAAGTGTTTTCAGTAAATCTTCAGGGATATCTTTGAGCTGATTTTCATACACTCTCAAAGTTTGAAGCTTAGTGACTTTTTCCAGAGTTTTGAAGTGTAGACGTGTAAGATTATTTTTAGCTAAATTCAGCTTCAAAAGTCCACTCATCTGATCAAAGGCTCCTCTTGGTATGAATCTGAGATTGTTTCCTAATAAGTTGAGCTCCTTCACGTTAACTAGTGGAGCAAAAAGTGATGGGTGAATCTGACTAATCAGGTTGTTTGATATAAAGAGAGTTTCCAGTTTGGCGAGGTTTTTAAATAAACTTCCAGGCAATTCTTGTAGTTTATTGCTGGCCAAACTTAAGTATCTCAGAGATATTAGGTTGTTGAATGCATTAGGAGCTATAACAGATAACAGTTCATTTTTTTCAATTCTCAAAATTAACAGAGATGTCATGTTTTCCAAGACACCATCTTCAATTTCAGTGACTTCAGTGCTTCTTATCTGAAGGTTTTTGATGTTCTGAGGGATAGAACGTGGGATCTCAAAAATATCTGCTCCGAAACAGTCCACTTGACCATCTCGAAGGCATTTGCATTCTTTAGGGCACTGGCTGTAGACCAGATGACTCATAAGGTAAAGTACAATTCCAAAAAGGTGACCTTTCCACATTGTTATATCTAGAAAATAAAGAGAAGAATGTTGCATTTAATCTTTCATATTCATATTTAAGAATAAGCAAGCTTTCTAATTTGTGTGATATAGTTCTTAAAGGGGTTGTCTCAGTTCAGTAAATAGCATTTATTATGTACAGGAAATTAATACAAACCACTTACTAATGTAGTTATTATCCATATTGCTTCCTTCCACATTATACACTGCTCATTTCCATGGTTACAACCATCCTGCAGTCCATCAGCTGTGGTTGTGCTTGCACCCTATAGGAATAAGCACTGGCCTATTTGGGGCCAGGGACTGTGGGAGCACACAAAGGGCAGGCTAGTGTTTTTTCCTACAGTGTACAAGAACAGTGTATGATGTGATGGAAAAATGAATCCAGCCAGCAAAGGAAGCAATATGGATCATGATAATACATTAGTAAGTGCCTTGTATTAACCTCCTCTACATAATAAATGCTATTTGCTTAACTGAAACAACCCCATGACAACAAAAGCAACACAACAAAACATACTTTGGGGGTCATTTATTTAGGACTGGTATGTCAGTGGAGTAGGATGGAGCCTCTTAATATATTTGTTGAATCCATAATGTCTCTGCCCCAGAAACTGAAATTTACACTGGCTAGGGGCTTCATAATTTGCCAGTTTTCTGTCATAAATTATATGAAAAATGTGTCAGTCCAAGGTGGCCCCGCCACTTCTGCTAGCTGTTTTTGAAGAAAGTGGCAAAAGAGGTGTAGAAACTCAAAAACGTACACTTTTGTGCACAATGCCGCTTGTGCAAAACTTTGAGACTTTTGTACACCAGGCAACTGGCATTCACATTTTTAAAATGACCTCTTTTGTCTATCAAACAATAAAACCAAATACTCACATGGTTTTGCTAAATTTCCTTATTCAAAAAGTTCATAAAGGTGCTAATAAATATTTTAGAAGTAACATAAAATAATGATATTTAAACATAAGGGTGAAATTTACATGGTTAAAAAATACCCAGTTCTGTGGAGCTGTCCTTCAGAGCTTAAAGGGGTTTTCCAGTTACAGGAAAAAATAAATAAATAACACCAGCTTTCAATATTATGTAATTCAGATAATGACGTTCTGAGTATATTTTGACTTCTCCAGCATAACAGAGATTTGTTACCTGCACCCTGTGATTACATCCCAGCCCAAGACTAATGGGGAGTGTCTGTAGCATCAGGTCTCTGTCTCTCCTTCTCCTCCTAGCTGGAACATCACAGATCCAATCAGGGTTAGCAACCTCATTAGTATTCACTTCAATGCAGTGAATACTGATAAATGAATGTTATCAGTTGGGGGGTGTCACCGCAGAGCCTGTCACTAGTGTGAATATGCAAAATAAATGTGGAGCCCCAGTTATGGGTCTACAACACAATGAAAGCCAGATATCCCTCAAAGGAAGGAAAACCAAGCAAAGGGGTGTCTCCATTACAGAGATCACCAAATCCACCATATTAAGTGGCCCCTATGTCAAGATCCCACTTTTTTTACAAGCTTTAAGGATGTGACGGGGAAAACCTAAGCCAGTTATCCATCCACAGACAGCTGTTTCGGGGTGTTGCCCCTCATCAGTGCAGAGTAGGATTCTGGCTAACCGGGAGCAATGCCTCGGAGACTACCCAAACACAACAATAGCTGATCTCAGGCAGACCAGCTACAAAACACACCGCGGAGCCTCACTTAAGAGTCTCAACACAGCAATCCGAAGTGCAAAGTTCCCTGGGAAAAGGGAATATGCAAAATAAATGTGGAGCCCCAGTTATGGGTCTACAACACAATGAAAGCCAGATATCCCTCAAAGGAAGGAAAACTAAGCAAAGGGGTGTCTCCATTACAAAGATCACCAAATCCACCATATTAAGTGGCCCCTATGTCACTAGTGTCTAGACTCTGGGGCACACACCCAACTGATAACACACAGTGGTGCCTTTATTGGAGACTACTAGCAATTCATTCATAAGTATTTAATTTATATTTTAAGTTATCACCTATCCATAAATTCAGTGGGGATCTGACTTCTGGCGTACCCACTAATTGCGAGAACAGGGATCCCATTCTGATGGAGTGGCAGGCTGAGCTTACGCCCTGCCGCTTCATTCATTCTCTATGGGATTACGAGAAATAGCCAAGCCGTGCACTCAACTGTCTTCAGCAGTGCCATAGAGAATGGATTGGCAGGACGACTACTCTGCCTGCTGCTCCATCAGAACGAGGGAGCAGGACCCGAGATTTTAAGGGTCCCAGCAGTTGGACCACAACCAGTTAGTTAGATAACACATACAGTACATGCACTACAGGTCATCAATAGAGATGTGCATAATCTTAGAATGTGATTCATCTCCTTATAACAACGAACTACATTCAAGTTCATATTCTTCATACTAGGTTAAAAATGGGCATGATATAAATCGTTACTATTAGTGTTGAGCGAATCGAACTCCACAAAGTGGAATTGGATCAACATTTCAGGGAAAATTCAATTTGCCGCGATGTCGAATTTCCTAGTGTTTCGTGGTAGCGAATTGATTTTCCCTAAATGGCAGTAAAGAATAAAAAAAAAATCATACTTAGTTCATCCATTTGAGCGCGAAGAGCGAGCCATTACCATCTTGATTAAAGATCGTCATCACGGGTCATGCTAGATCTTCTATCATGATGGTGCCGGTCAGCTCTCAATCTCAACAAATAAATGAGCTAAGTATGATTTTATTTTTATTTTATTTTACACTGTATTATTGCTGTCAGATGCCAAGATCAGCTATGAACACGGCATCTGAGGGGTACAATGACGGGGAGCGGCACAATTAATTTTTCTTTTTTAATTCAGCGAAGCAGCCAAATCGGAATTTTTGAATACTTCGCTCATCACTAGCTGCTAGCAATAAAAGGCTCCATTTTTATGTAGAATTGTTTTCCAGCTACATGAATTATGTGGTTTAATATAAATATGAAGGGAGTCTATAATCCAGTCTATAATAAAAATTCATTGGGAATGTGGCAAACATATTCTTTAACAATTTCAGGGAGTGATACATGAATAATATATAATAAGAACACTGCTCTCAAATTACAGCCAGTATGTGCCTTATCTGCAGGTCTAGAGCATTTGCTGTGTCCAAGAAACTAAAGTTTTGCTGTCTCTATCATGTCAGACAAGCCAGGAGAAGGGATAGGAAAAGAAAACATGTCTAATGCAGGCCACATGTATCTCAGGCTGAGCTTCCAGCTGCATTTAATACAGACATCCATATTCTTTCAAGATAAAAATAGAGCAGGGATCAGCCAACTTGTAGCACGTGATAAGCATTAGTTGTCCTTAATGTGCTTCTCCATGCAAACATCCTTGATGGAAATCTCTTGTCTCACATTGTCTTGGTATTGCTTTAGAACCTGGTCCAATACCGATCACAGGTTCATGCTAGGACTCTTCAGCCATCCAGTTACCAATTACATACATTCCTAATAAAGTGCTGATTTATAGTGATGTTTGATTAAAAGGGTTTCCCAGATTCTTAATACTGATGACCTATCCTCGGGATAAGTAATCAATATCCAATTGATGGGTGTCAAACACTCAGCAGCCCCACTTGCTCCCTTCTGATGCTGGAACAAGCACTTTGAAGGGAGCCCGATGCACAGCTCCACTCAAAGTTTAGTGGTTATTCTGAGTTACTGCAGCTCAGCTCATGAAGTGAATGGGAGTTGGGCTGCTGTAAACTTGCATGGCCACTAAACTTTGAATCGAGCTATGCTTCAAGCTCCATTCAAATCACAAATTCCGGCAGCAGCAGGAAATAGCTAATTAGGGGGTTGCCAGGATTTGGACCACCACAGTCTGATATTGATGACCTATCTTAAGAATAGGCTGTCAACATTAGCATCCTGGGAAAACCCTTTAATCAGAGTTAAAACAATGGAACATTTCTCAAGCCAAGAAGGTATGGAGGTCTAAAGACTTAGCTTGCAATGATGTGCAGGGCTATGAATGCTTTGCAGCTGTAGTAGGCCGAGGGTTCTAAAACTGAATTGAGTGGAAAAAAGTTTTCCGCTGTAATTAGTTGTCTTTGAGACTATCTTATGAATTACTAAGAGTAACAATGCTGCTGTTAGGGGGAGGAGGGTGGTTTAGGGTACAATACTGCTGTCAATGAGGGAAAGGTGGATAAGGGTAACAATACTGCTGTCAGAGTTGCTGAACTATGGTGTTTGGTGCTGCTGGGAGGTATTGTGTACTACACTGTGGTGTTTGGTTCTGCTGGGGGTATTTTATGGATTAAAGGTGCCATGTAGTAGGGAATCTGCCCATTAGTGGACATTAATATAAACTACAGCACAACCTTTATTTGACAGTTTGTACCTGATACACATTTTCAATTGTATCCATCAGGAATGCAAAAATCATGAATTATGATCTACCATGTATGCAAACATCTGCAAATGTGTCAGTGATCTGCTGTGGAGAGTTAGGTGTAGTTAAAGGACAGCAGCACTGTGTAGCCTTAGAAAGGACCGCAGCCGCGCTGTGTAGCCTTAGACAGAACGACAGCAGTGCTGTGTAGCCTTAGAAAGAATGGCAGCGTTGCGTAGCCTTAGAAAGGACTGCACCAGCGCTGTGTCACCTTAGAAAGGACCACACCAGCGCTGTGTAGCCTTAGAAAAGATGGCAGCAGTGCTGTGTAACCTTAGATAGGATGATAGCAGCGCTGCGTAGCCTTAGAAAGGACGGCAGCTCTGTGTAGTCTTAGAAAGGACAGCAGCAGCGCTGTGTAGCTTTAGAAAGGACCACACCAGCGCTGTGTAGCCTTAGAAAGGATGGCAGCAGCGCTGTGTAACCTTAGATAGGAGGACAGCAGTGCTGCATAGCCTTAGAAAGGACAGCAGCTCTGTGTAGTCTTAGAAAGGAAAGCAGCAGTGCTGTGTAGCCTTAGAAAGGAAGATAGCAGTGCTGTGATAGCAGTGCTGTGTAATCTTAGATAGGATGACAGCAGTGCTGCATAGCCTTAGAAAGGACAGCAGCTCTGTGTAGTCTTAGAAAGGAAAGCAGCAGTGCTGTGTAGCCTTAGAAAGGAAGATAGCAGTGCTGTGATAGCAGTGCTGTGTAATCTTAGATAGGATGACAGCAGTGCTGCATAGCCTTAGAAAGGACAGCAGCTCTGTGTAGTCTTAGAAAGGAAAGCAGCAGTGCTGTGTAGCCTTAGAAAGGACGACAGCAGCGCTGTGTAGCCTTATAAAGAACCGCACCAGCACTGTGTAGCCTTAGAAAAGAAAGGCAGCAGCGTTGTGCAGCCTAAATACAAATCTTCTGTGAACACAGTAGCATTTTAAAAATATGTCATATTTGGTATGCAGGCCTAAAGGAGTTGTACAGTGCCATCCTTAGGATAGGTCATCGATAGAGATGTGCATAATCTTAGAAAATTCTATTCAGTCAAATTTTACAAAAAAAAATCTGCTTCAAGACGAATTAATTTATCACAAAGCGCATTTCTTTGTAAGTAATGGGTGCAATGACGGGGAGTGCCGCTACCCGTCGTTGTACCCCTCAGATGTCGCGCTCATAGCTGATCACGGCATCTGACATTAATATTACAGTGCAAAATAGGAAAATAAATAAATAAAATCATGCTTATCTCATCTGTTTGATAGCGAAGAGCTAGCCACCGCCATCTTGAGGTAAGTATGTTTTTTTCCCATTAAGGGAGAATTAATTCATTACCACAAAGCACAAGGAAGTTCTGCTTTGCATCAAATCGAATTTTCCCTGAAATTCGTATCAATGTCATTAATATTAGATTGGCAGGGGTCCGACTTATGGCACCCCCACCGATCAGCTGTTCAGGAGTCGCTTCCGAACTGCACAGCCCTGTCTGATGTAGTGGACGGAGCTGGTTACTGCAGTGCTGCTCCCATTGAATTGATAGGGCATCAATATCAAAATCCAGAAAACCCCTTTAATGCACCAACTTGGAATTCTGGTAAATTGATTAGTTTCTCACTTCCTAAAGTAGGAGATTTCTAGAAATTATCGCCAGTTCTGTGACTCCTGTGTTATTGCTCACCTGAAGACAAGCCTCTTCACCATCTCACTACAGGGTGTCATAGAAGAGGGTAATAATAGTTATTACTAGTGGGACATAAGTGGGACATTTCCATTCACACAGTGCATCTGTATCACCCAGTCCAGCGGTTACATGCTGCCAACAAGCTTATGGCTCTAATTCGATGGCTGCATTCAGCAGCGAGTTAAGTCTGCCCAGTTCAGAATAAAGTCTTTAAGAGTCTTTAAAGTCATTAAGGGCCCTGGAAATTTCACCTCCACATTCTTAGGAACAGCACGTTCTCAGTGTTTTACTAGGGAAGTTAAGTTATTTCAAGTATGCATTCTACTCTATATTTTTTATTGCCAAATACTGGTGTATTACAGTACATGTGTGTGTGTATGTGTATATATTATGCATATATATATATATTTAGGCTTAAGATCGGTCAGCTGTCCTGCCACGTATGTTTTTATTTACCGTAACTTAACACTGTAAAACAAAAACCATCCTTTCCTAGAAATCAGGATTGTACAATTACTCTGTTATTCCTCTTGGAAATGTATTAATAAAGTTGACAACTGGGGGTTACTATTCTCCTTGTCAGGTGTGTCTCTAAGCACTCTGACACTAGCCAATCTTTATCTCACTGTGTCCCCTTATTGACAAGGGGCATGGTAATCAGGGGCGGATTGGCCATAGACCTTACAGGGAAAAAAAGATTTTTGGAATGTATTTTGTGCTGCTGGCAGTATTTTGTGATGGACAGTGGTATTTGGCTCTGTTGGGGTGGTATAATGTGCCACAATATGGTATTGCTGGCCCTGCCTTCCATCAATTTGGACCCAACTGCAAAATGGGGGCCACTTTTTGTATTTTTTCCAGGGCCATTTTCAGTTCTCAGTCCGCCCCATTTGTCAATTCATACATTCCCAGGTGGAATAACAGAGGAATGGCACAATGTATTTGTCTTGCAAAGTCCCCTCTCTCTCTACCCACACCCTGCTACATGAACCAGCACATCTAATGGATTTGTTTCAGAGTGCGGAGATTCAAGTCGCCCACCACTGCCCTGCACGCTCCAGCAGCAGGATACAGGTGACATTTACAATGTTTATGGCAGAAGACTATAGGGGAGATTTATCAAAACGTGTGCAAAGGAAAAGAACCAATTAGATTGATTCTTTAATTTTCCAAAGAAGCTTTGAAAAATGAAAGGTGAACTCTGATTGGTTGCTATGGGCAACTCAGCCAGTTTCTCTTTACACCAGTTTTGATAAATCTCCCCCTATGAATCTAGCTGCACACTAGAGGTGATGGGGGCTCATGGAGATTTTGCACACTACTTGTTTGCCATTATGCATGAATCTATCTTCTGCAGGCTGGAAACCTAATACTGGTAGTCCAGAGGCCACTATGTATGACTATGCCCCTGTCCTAATGTCACATTTAGCTCCTACAAGACTAGATTTTATATTTTCTTCTGAGCAGCGCAGAATCCAAGAATGCAGGCAGCAGCCTCTTATCCCCGTCTGCCCTCCCATCCTAACGGTCCAGTAACTCTTACAGTCTGAAGTCTTCTGCTCTAGGAAGACTTCCAAACACGAGCCGCCTCCTCAATCTCCCATCAGAACTGAATGACCAAAAATGACTATATGCCGCTATCTGCCCAACCTATTCCCACAGATGGTTATACGATAAAATAGCACAGGCAAAGGTTAAGCAAAGAATTCCGATTATTTTCTAAGTGATCTGTGGTAAGTGGAGATTTGCTTAGCCGGGACATTCTACAGAACTGCATGAAATATACTATGCCATAGTGGTTTACAGATACTGAGATTTTATTGCCCTGCATTGTTCATCAAAAGTTAACTCTTTGTAAGTGCAATCCTACATAAAGGTCAGGCAACTCTTCCAGTATGCACTCTGCCAGTGATCGGCTGCGGAGGACACGTCCCTCTGTGGGACATCATCCATGCAACAGGAAGTGGAGAAGGGCATGGACCAGGCAGGTAAGTCTACCCTTTGTATGTATTCACTCCAGGCTAAGTGGATTTAAAGGGCACCTGTCTTATTATATATGCAGTTCTATCTGTGGGCAGCGTGGTATGAAGCAGGAGGAGCTGAGCTGATTGACATATAGTTTTCTGGTAACTTGTATTTTATTCATTTGTATCTATGCTTAGGAGTCCAATAGGTGGTCCTATTGGTGATTGACAACTCTGTTATGCAGAGAAGAATGGCAGAAAATTCCCAAATCCAGGTGTGTAAACCTTGTGGCATAATACCCAAGAAGACTGGAGGTTGTAGTCACCGCCAAAGATGCTGCAAGTAAGGCTATTTTCACATAAGCATTTTCCAATCCACTATTGAGATCCGTCAAAGGATCTCAATAGTGGAAGAAACCGCTTCAGTTTTGTCCAATTTATTGTCAATGGGGACAAAACTGAACTGAACAAAACGGAATGCACCAAAATGCATTCTGTTCCATTTGTCTGCGCTCCCATCACGGACATAATAACGCATTGTGTGCTAGGACGGATCCGTTTTCTCTAACACAATCTGGCACAATAGAAAACAGATCCGTCCCCTATTGACTTTCAATGGTGTTCATGACGGATCTGTCATGGCTGTAGAAGGCATAATACAACCACATCTGTTCTTGACAGATCCGCAAAAAACGCTAATGTGAAAGTAGCCTAAGTAAAAGGTCTGAATAGTTATGTCAATGCAAGATTTAGGTTTTTTCTTTTCAATAAGTTAACAAAGATTTGTAGCATTCTGTTTTCACTTTCTCATTTTGGGGTATTAAGTGCAGAATGATGGGGAACATTAGAACTTTTTTAGTACAAGGCTGCAACATAAAAAAATGTAGGGCTGAAGACTTTCCAAATGCACTGTATACACAAATGAGAGCAGATTGAAGAGGCAGACTGTATCTGGCAGGAGGAGATGCCTAGCTTCAATGTAATGCTTCTATAAACTTGAAAGTGTTTGCTAGGAAAGTAATGGTGCCCACACACACTGCAGGCTGGATCTTCACTACCAGGTTTACTATCTATGTATTATTAGCTTTAAAGTAGACCTTCAAACAAAATTTAGAACTTTTAGGATATATTCACACTTGGCAGAAATTTAGTAGACTTGAAATGCGTTCCATTTATCTGAATGTGGTTTTATTTCTCCAACGGTGAAAGTATAGAAGTATACCAACGGTAAACATACCCTATGTCTACTAACTGTGCATAGGCCTTATAATATAGGATCAGATGTTTGTTCTAAAGGATTCTGCGTTCAGTTTCTGGGACAGAAAGTGGTTTTCTGGCAGTTAAAATTGTCAGCCATATTAGCACTTATGGGACTAATGTCTGTCTCCCATGATAACCAAGAGCATCCTCTACTTTCCTCTTCGCTATACAGATAGGGAAGTTTTTTGCAGAGTTTGTAACATGATCTGGTGTGACCAAACAGTTATATTTCCCCCAGGGATGTGTCTTACAGACTACAGCCATCAACCTAACCTATAAAACTGCAAGGTTTAACATTTATACAAAGGAAGGAATGCTGGGAGGTAAGGTTCAAGTGATGTCAACCAGGGACAGCTTCTCCTCATGTTTGAGTCTCAATAAAAATCAATACAGTCTGGAGCCTTCATGGATGGATGGATTTAACTGTATTCCTACATATTCTCACATAGACAATTGAAAGTCCTTCCTTTTAGTAATTTATCAACAGTCTGGAGATAGACTAGTACACTCGTAACCCCTGAGGAAGCTTAAGACGAAACGTACGTCGGGGCTGGAGCTACACTAGTCGGTAGCTACATATATTTTATATGTTCCCCTTCTGCACATTTGTTTTGTTTATCTATAGTATATTGATCCATACTTATATACTATGTTTTATACTATCATTTATTCCTGATTTGCACTATGCACTTTACTTTGGTGGAATATATATACGAAGCGAGGTGCTATATTGCCATGCAACGGGCTCAGTAGTGGATTTTATGGATTGTTGCCACAGCTTTAGTGTTCTCCGTTTTTTCTGTATATGTATGCCATCACCAATTATGTGGTTTTATGATTAACTTAATATGCAATAAAGTTATTTGTAAGTATAAATACTGTGTTGTCTAGTATTTTCATATTGGGGTGCTATATTTGCCTTACAACACACTGATTGATGGTTTGTGGAGCTGGTTGTAACTAGGAGATACTACAGCATAAGTTTCACCTGAGCTTCCACAATGCACTACTTCCCGATAACTTGACATCAGAAGAACTTTAGGCAAAGTTTTAGTTTTGAATGGTGGACGAAACATTGTAACACATCATACAGTATTATTTGCACAACCTATACCTAGGCATTGACATGATATTTAAAGATCTTACCTGATGAGAATCCTTTCCCGAAATCAGAATTAACTTTTATATGTTGTTACTATTACAGAATGAAATAATTCACTATGAGCAGATCTATCAATGTTTTAATTCCGCTTTTGAGATGTTGAATAATATGGCGGAAACCATATTTGCACCATAATTTGCTACTTTTTCAGCTTCTGGGCATTTTTCTAAAGTGGAGAATAAAGGGGCAGGGCTTTCCGTGGCCTGACAGATTTACTATCACTTGCTAGAAACTGGCATTGACTATAGCTGGTCTATGCCAACAACTAGCTGGCATAGATTCTGAACCATAGAAGGTCAGAGATACCCCTAATTTATTAAGAGGCATCTTCCTTCAGCACACAGTAAACAAGGGGCAGATTTATTAAAACTAATGCAAAGCAACAACTGGTTTAGTATAGCAACCAATCAGATTAATACTTTAATTTTCCCAAGGAACTCTGACAAATGAAAGGTAGAATCTGATTGGTTGCCATGGGCAACTAAGCCAGCTTTCCGTTGCATTAGTTTTGATAAATCTCCTCCTAGATTGTAAGAGAACGATATTCAGGATAAATCTCCCCCAAAACATTTGTGCCTGATCACTATTGGTGGTATCATTTTAACAGTAATGCACAAGATTTATCACACTGGCTCAGGCTGGATGATAAATCTGGTGCTGAGATAGACACTTTTTTTCTGAGTCTATACCAAGAATTGGCTGGCTTACTCTAAGACATCATTTTACGCCAGTATTGCCGCTTAATTTTAGCACAATATTATGCATCTTGTGACCTGCCCCCATTTAAGCAAGTCCCTGTCCTTCTAAGCCCTGCCCCTTTTGAGCAATTTGCAAAAAATTTGCTAATCTGCGCCACTTTTTAGACAGATTCTAGGCACAGACACATTAGTAAAGCTGGGCAACAAGTCTCCCATTAGCTATTAGAATCATCCAGCAAAAACCAAACACAGTCTTAGGGTTTATGCACCGGCAATATACGGGCTCTACCGTATCATGGATGCAGACCCATTCACTTGAATCAGTCCACAATACAAAAGATATAGAGCAGAATGCAATGGAAATACTATGGATCGCTTCTGTGGCATTTTGGTATGTGCCTTTGCACCTCAAAAAAATAGAACATGCTGTATTTTTTTGCGTTTCAGACAGATCGCAGGCCCATTTAAGTTGAATGCATCTGCGTCCATCAGCTCCGGCCACACAGACAGTGACGTGCATTGGATATGGCAATTTACAGTCCCCCAAAGCACGGCACAGGCAGCACACGTGTGCATGAGCCCTTACAACAAATTGTTGAAGTTCGGCAAGTATTTTTCAGCTGTACAGCAAATAGAGGTGACTTACATAAAAATAAAGTATTTCATCTATACTCTCTGAATGGCCAAAACGGTGCCAATTTGTGGTAAATCACAGGCGGCATTTATCAAGCGGCAAAATCAGCTACATGTGTGACTGCACACCCTCGTTCCATGAAATAATTAACATTTCTCATCCAAACCTGCTTTACATTTTTTTCAGTTGAATATTTCTCTAGTGCGGTTCAGCATGAAGGAGATGGAAAATGACACACTTGCAGTCTACAATTTATTTGCAGAGGGATATGGAAACGCTCACAGTCCCAGAATTCTGCTGAGGTAAAGAAAGATAAGAGGGGCACGGAAAGGCCACGATGCTGGCAACACATAGATCAACACTGTGCGGATTAATCCTTTCAGAATGAGAACAGCTAAAGGGCTGAATGCCATAGAACACATGGGGGGAATTTATCAAGCTCCTCGGCCAGAAAGTGGTCCAAAAAGTTGTCTATTTTTGTGCAAGCCAACTTTTTCTAAGGAGCAAGGTTTACATGGCTAGACAAAATTAATATTACTTGCACCAGAAAGCTGGGATGAATTACATGTGTCTAGTCTACTACTACTATAAGATTTTAAGTAATTATATAAGAAGCCTTAGGTTGTGCAAAAAACAAAAAATCGGAACATGCTCCATGCTGTATACTGAGCTACTGCCCTGGGCGTCTCACTTTTAGAGGCAATGTGACGATTCACATGCAGTACCATACATGTGCCCACAGAAATATAATACAGATTTACCGGGGCTCTATGTGGTTCCTCACAGGCTCAGTCCACATGAGCACTAAAGCTAGGCTCATACAGGAATGTTGGGACTTCCATCCTCTAATGAGATCCATCAGATTTCCATTAAGGTTCTGCTGCTTTTGATGGCAAAAATAGTTATGTAAACTAGACTATTCTTGGCATGAAATACACAGGAATCCTGATGGAAGAAAGAAAATGCCAATGTGAACAAACCAATACTGAAAACGTATACACCGTTTCCTGGCATGCCAGTAAAATATGATAAATTTCCCCATTGTTGTAATACACATAGAAACCACACAGGCAATTGGATCTTTTTCCAAGTCAGTAAGGGATAAAAAAAAAATCATAAAATGTTAGGAAAAGAGTAAAAAGTGGTGAAGCTATCCAGAGAACTCCTGGGACACGGGCAGACACACCATATGTGCAACTTGTGTAGCGCATTGAGGCCCAACAGAAAAGATGGCCAACTGCCACCTTAAAATCAGCTTCCTACTGTCTGAGCTGACACATTTCAATCTCTCAATTACCATTGGATAGGAAGAAAGACATGGGTTGATCTATGATAGACTGTCAGAGAATAAGGGGAACACATAGTGTTCTTACATAAGGGCCCTTTGCTGTCTTTGTGTGCCCCCTCATTTCAACAGTTAATCAGTGGGAATCAATAGAGTATTATCACATGCAATATCTACTTGGGTGTGACTTTACTTGTATAAAATAGAAGATTAGGCTAATTCTGCACTCGATCAGACAAATATTGAGCCACTCAGCTAACATAACATAGGATCATGTAACCTAACTGCTAGAAAAGACAAATCATACATCCCCCTAATACTAACAATTGATCACCCTAAGATCTTAAGTTCCTAACAATGCTTTCCTACAGGTTCTGAGTATTTTTTCACTCTCCAAATGACTTGGTAGAAAGTTTTGTTATTATAAGGTGATAAAATGTTTCACGTCAACATGTCTACAGAAGAATAATACAAGTCTTCTTTCCAGTGAATGGATCCCAGTAGAAGAAACATGGAAAAGTAACTTTTGGGAATGAAACCACACAACTTGTGAAAATCCTAAAGGGAACCTGTCATCAACTGTATGCAGACCTCACTGAGGGCAACATAAAATAGTGACAGAAGTGCTGATTTCAGCGCTGTGTCACTCATGAGCTAAAAGTAAGTGGTTGCTGAGAACCAGCAGCATAATCATTGCAGCCGGGCCTTGAAAAGAGTCAAATCTACCTGAGAAGAGTCCTGGTTATTCAGAATCTCCTGCTCTCACCTATCTGCTGATGATTGGCAGTTCTCTCCTAGAGAGAAAGGGAGAAAACTAGGTAGAAGACTGTCAATCATCAGCAGGAGAGCAGGAATTCATGAATAACCAGGACTCTTCTCAGGTGGCCGTGACTCTTTTCTAGGCCCAGTCTGCAATGATTGTGATGTAACTTATAAATGACAGACCGCCGAAATCAACTCACCTGACTCTACTTTATACTACTGTTAGTAGGGGTAGCATAAATTTGATGACAGGTTCTCTTTAATGTAATGAGGGCAAGAAGATGAACTGCTCCATTGGGTTAATTTCAATCATGCACTTTTACAAGAAGTTGCAGCTGACATGGATCACATCATGTAGCTCATTTATAGGGAGTAGTGCTCTGCACAAATTGCTTACTTCTTTTCACGAAGACCGTATTGCAGTAAATATCTTGATACAAGTATACAAGGCTGCGTTTTGTCTTGAACACTTTAAACTCAGCCAAAACAATGTCTTATCCTTGTAGAAGGATTTCCTGACAAACGTTTTCATGTGGTCCCAATATTGTATTGTACTGTACACGCACTGAATCACTGTATCTGTATCCAAAAGTAACGTCATTTTAACTGGAAGGTTTCCAAGTCAACTCTTCTAGGTCTGGAATCTGTGCACTCGAACAATAAATGTGGATTACGGAGCGCTTTGGTGTGTTATATACATTGCATTGGAAACGTTTCATTAAAAACTCTGAGGAGCTGGAGTCAATCTAAGCACATTCATCTTAATTGGTGCTCATCGGTAATCGCTGTGTTGTAAAAAAACTCAGCAATCCAAGTGTGCTTGTATCAGTCCTGCTCCAGACTGAATTAGACACTCACCAAAACTGTGAAGTCAGAGGAACATGCTTTTTATATAGGCTGCACCTACAATGCAATGTTAGGAAATCTGAACAGGCTGTTCTTTCCTGAAATGTACGTTTTACATACCGGTAAGTCTCTTAGACTATATATAATGTATTAACTGTAAATATCAGTACAAGAATAAGGGGGTCTGTTCAAAAATATTACAAAATTTGCTATGAAATTTTGAAATATCGATTTGCTAGATTGGATTATATTTGTTAGAACATTTCATTGCAAATATTGGAGCTTTGTTATATCTTGAACAGCTCTTATTATGTTTCGATGCACTGATATTTACAGACAGTTAATACATTCTATATGGTCTAAGGGAGGTATGTAGACCTAAAAATAATGAAAACTATATAATAATATAGATCTTATTATGATTCAGTCTAGTGAAAATATAGAAAGTTTCAGTAGAAAAGAAAGTATATTCCGAATAGTAAGAACACAGCACACATATCATGAGAACAGGAGCGGCATAATAACATCCAGATGTCACCTACCCTGGTTGTTGGCTATCCTGTAGCTCTCTGAGTTGCAGCTGTATAGACTGAGGAAGGGTTTGGTTCCCTCCTATATAAAGCTCTTAGATCAATGAATCAGCAGAGGGGGATGTGTCAATAGGTTAAAGCATTTCTTCAGTTTTTCCAGGAGTCATAGTATTTTGGTGGTTGGTGGGTACTGCCCTCCTCCTTACTGCTTGCCTGACTCTGGAATGGGATTTCCCAGTGATTAAGCTATTAGTCTGTAGGACAAAATCTTTTTTTTTGTCTTGTGTTTAGTTCTGTACTTGAGCTCAAGTTCATTTTCATACACTGAGTAGAAAAGTTTCAGTGCAATTCCCTCACTCCTCCTAGAAATGAAGAAAATCTAAACAATTGCATACTTCTGACCATAGAAGGGGCAGGCGTTCCCTCTTCACTAAAATCAATGCAAAATAGAGATCAACACTGAGATTCTGATGGTAATACCATAAAAGATTTATTAAAGGGGTTTTCCAGCAGGGACAAAATAGTTTCCAATGTAGGTGTTATGTAAGTGACTGGCCTTACTGATACACTTTATTGCCAAAATGTGCCCCAGTCTTCTGTCAACCACAGGATCTCCGTCGGGACAAGAAGGGGGCTGGCTTAACTATTTAAATAAGTCAGTCAGCCATCCCCTTCACATAGATCATAGGTCATGTGCCGATGCAGGAGACGTCTAGGGGGAGCACAAGCAGAAAGTAGAGTTGTCAGGACGTGGGACTGGGGCTGACAGCAGAAGATTAGGCACTTTTTATTTTAGCAATAAAGTACAGTATATCAGGAAGTGCTTTAAGGAAAATCTTACAAAATAACAGCAACACAATAATATTCAATCAAAGGAGTTTAAAGAGAACCTTTCACCGGTCAAAAGTTTGTTAGTGAAAGGTATGTACTTGCAGAGTGGCACCCAGGGATGTCCCTGCACTTACTTGTATCCCTGGGTGCCGCTCCGTTCGTCCGCTGTAGCCCCCGGTACTGGCACACGTGCTGAAGCTAATTTTGCCTTGGGCGGAGACATCCTCTTTTGCCCTGGGCATCTCCTTCTCCCAGGCTGGAGCTCTGGCCAATCGCAGCGCTCAGTTCATATCCTAGGAGGTTGCAGGATATGAGCTGAGCGCTGCACTTGTCAGAGCTCCAGCCTGGAAGAGACGCTCAGGGCAAGAGGATGTCTCCGCCCAAGGCAAATAGCTCAGCACGTGTGCCAGTACCGGGGACTACAGCGGGTGAATGGAGCGGCATCCAGGCATACAAGTAAGTGCAGGGACATCTCTGGGTGCCGCTCTGCATGTACATAGCTTTACCTAACAAACTTTGGACCGGTGAAAGGTCCTCTTTAAGCCCGAAACTTATATTTATTTGTGGGATGCAGTACGTTCTTTTATAAGCCATATCAGGTCAGGGAGAAGCTCAGAAAGTCCAAAGACCCAAAAAGTCTACCTTCATTCATTCTCAAACCCTCCAGAACTAGATATAAGTAATACATGGTGACTAGTGGGAGGCTGGGCGCTGGAATCCTAACGTCTGTCTTAGCCTGGGTTCAGACCTGAGCGTACTTGAAACGCGAGTTTTACGCGCGTTTTTGTCGTGCGTATTACAGCGCGTTTTTGCAAATAGGAAACCCGCGTTGTACGCGCGTTCTTGTGATTAACTACTGTGGTGTCAGTCACAATACGCGCGACAAATGCCCCAAAAAAAGCTCAAGTACTTGTTTATGCGTAGGGCGTTTTACAGCGCGTTCGAACGCGCTGTAAAACGCCAAAATGTGAACCAGTCCCATAGGGAAGCATTGGTTTGCATGTGTTGAGCGTTTTACAGCGCGTTCGAACGTGCTGTAAAACGCGCAAGTGTGAACTTGGGGTTAGTGCTATTTCCTGTGAGGAGCAGTCTACATTTAGTTGTTGTAATGGCCATTTTGACAGGGACTGGCCACACACATCTAACATGGTGCGACAGTGGCTTTCCCCTCTGAGAAGGAATTGCAGACCACAACAGTGCAAAGGGTGTTTTTACTAAACTCAGCTACAGAAGCAGTGATATAAAGTCTTGGCAGTTATTGTTCTCTCCATGTGCCACTGCTGCTTGTAAGCCATTGGTCACTCTGGAAAGGAAAAGGACAGAAACATTCTGGAACCCAGGCTCAGACTGGCCCACAGGCAGGAGCGTTGCTAGGTTAAAACATTCGGAACCTGGGCCCCTGATATTTTGTCCAGAGCCCCGAATGTATTGCCTGCCAGCTAGATACAACTGTATTGCCATCCTCAGGACGGCAATACAATTGAATCTAATGCACTGGAAGAGCTGAAGGACCTTTGATGATATCACAGATCATGTGACCAGTAAAACAGGCAGTGGTTGAGAAGGACCTGTGATGATGTCACCATCATGTGACCAGTGCAGGAGACGACCGCAGTGCAGGGGAGAAGTCCTGGGGGAAGAAGCTGTGGTGATGTCTGCTACATAAGGAGAGGTAAGTGAAAGTAGAGGCAGTCCAATGCTGAGAGTTGTGGTAATTTAACTGGGACTGTATGTTAGGGCTGAAGGGAGAGATGTTGTTTACATGGGAGTGTATGTTGGAGGGGGCTGGGGGAGGGAGTGATGTTATTTACATGGGACTGTATATTGATGGCGGCTGTGGGAGGGAGTGATGTTATTTACATGAGACTGACTGTTGAGGCGGCGATGTTTACATGGGATTGCATGTTGGAGGCGGCTGGGGAGGGGGTGATATTATTTACTTGCGACTGTATGTTGAAGGCGGCTGGGGAGGAGGTGATGTTATTTACATGGGACCATATTTTGGAGGGGGCTAGAGAGATTGTGTGATGTTATTTACATGGGACTCTATGGCAGAGGGAGGGAAATAACTACAGGGGGCATTATAAATTCTTATTACTACTGGGGGCTCAATAGGAGTGACTTATAGATCCACCTTATTTCTACTAAGAGCACTATGGGGGGGCCTTATTACTACTGAGGGGTCTGTAGGGAGCTTTATTACCACTGGGGAAACAATAGTGGGGCCTTATTTCTACTGGGGGCTCTGTGAGGGTATTATTAACCACATCAGCCCCCCTAGCTTAAACACCCTTAATGACCAGGCCACTTTTTACAATTCTGCACTACACTACTTTCACCGTTTATTGCTCGGTCATACAACTTACCACCCAAATGAATTTTACCTCCTTTTCTTCTCACTAATAGAGCTTTCATTTGGTGGTATTTCATTGCTGCTGACATTTTTACTTTTTTTGCTATTAATCAAAAATTACCGAAATTTTTGCAAAAAAATGACATTTTTCACTTTCTGTTGTAAAATTTTTCAAAAAAACTACATTTCTATATAAATTTTCTCTAAATTTATTGTTCTACATGTCTTTGATAAAAAAATCCAATAAGTGTATATTTATTGGTTTGGGTAAAAGTTATAGCGTTTACAAACTATGGTGCAAAAAAAGTGAATTTCGGCATTTTGAAGCAGCTCTGACTTTCTGAGCGCCTGTCATGTTTCTTCAGGAGCTAGAATGTCAGGAAAGTATAAATACCCCCAAATCACACCATTTTAGAAAGAAGACACCCCAAAGTATTCGCGGAGGGGCTTGGTGAGTTCATGTGTCATTTCATTTTTTTCACAAGTTAGCGGAAAATGACACTTTCTGAGAAAAAAAAAAAAAAAAGTTTCAATTTCTGATAACTTCTGGCATAAAAAAAAAAATCTCAGACGGACTCACTATGCCCCTCAGTGAATACCTTGGGGTGTCTACTTTCAGAAATGGGGTCATTTGTGGGGTGTGTTTACTGTTCTGGCATTTTGGGCGGGGCTAAATTGTGAGCCGCCATGTAAAACCTAAAGGTACTCGTTGGAATTTGGGCCCTTTGCGCACCCAGGCTGCAAAAAGTGTCACTCATGTGGTATCGCCGTACTCAGGAGAAGTAGGGCAATGTGTTTTGGGGTGTATTTTTACATACACCCATGCTGGAGTGAGAGAAATATCGCTGTAAATTGTCAACTTTGTATAAAAAATTTTAAAAGTTGTCGTTTACAGAGATATTTTCACACAAAGTATGGGTATATGTAAAAATACACCCAAGCACTGCTACTCTCCTAAGTACGGCGATACCCATGTGTGCCACTTTTGCAGCTTAGGTGCAAAGGCCTAAAACAATGAGTACCTTTTAGAATTTCACAGGGCATTTTTACGCATTTGGATTCCAGACTTCTTCTCACGCTTTAGGGGCCCCTAAAATGCCAGGGCAGTATAAATACCCCACATGTGACCCCATTTTGGAAAGAAGACACCCCAAGGTATTCTGTGAGGGGTATGGTGAGTTCATGTAAAATTTTATTTTTGTCACAAGTTAGTGGAATATGAGACTTTGTAAAAAACAAAATTAAAAAAACAAAAAAAAACAATTTCCGCTGACTTGTGCCAAAAAATAAAAATTCTGTGGACTCACCATGCCCCTCACAGAATACCTAGGGGTGTCTTCTTTCCAAAATGGGGTCACATGTGGGGTATTTATACTCACCTGGCATTTTAGGGGCCCCTAAAGTGTGAGAATCCAAATGCAAAAAAATGGCCTGTGAAATCCTAAAGGTACTCATTGGTTTTAGGGCCCCTTTGCGCATCTTGGCTGCAAAAAATGTCACACATGTGGTATCGCCGTACTCAGGAGAAGTAGGGCAATCTGTTTTGGGGTGTATTTTTATATATACCCATACTGTGTGTGAGAAATATCGCTGTAAGCGACAACTTTTTAAATTTTTTATTCAAAGTTGTCAATTTACAGAGATATTTCTCTCACCCAGTATGGGTATATGTAAAAATACACCCCAAACACATCGCCCTACTTCTCCTGAGTACGGCGATACCACATGTGTGACACTTTTGCAGCCAAGATGCGCAAAGGCCCTAATTCCAATGAGTACCTTTAGGAGGGCATTTTTACGCATTTTTCTTCTCACGCTTTAGGGCCCCTAAAATGCCAGGGCAGTATAAATACCCCACATGTGACCCCATTTTGGAAAGAAGACACCCCAAGGTAATCCGTGAGGGGCATGGTGAGTTCATAGAAGATTTTTTGGCACAAGTTAGTGGAAATTGATTTTCATTGTTTTTCTCACAAAGTCTCCCTTTCCGCTAACTTTTGACAAAAAGTTTAATTTTTCATGGACTCATTATGCCCCTCAGCGAATACCTTGAGGTGTCTTCTTTCCAAAATGGGGTCACATGTGGGGTATTTATACTGCCCTGGCATTTTAGGGGCCTAAGCGTGAGAAGAAAAATGCGTAAAAATGCCCTCCTAAAAGGTACTCATTGGTTTTAGGGCCCCTTTGCGCATCTTGGCTGCAAAAAGTGTCACTCATGTGGTATCGCCGTACTCAGAAGAAGTAGGGCGATGTGTTTTCAGGTGTATTTTTACATATACCCATGCTGGGTGAGAGAAATATCTCTGTAAATTGACAACTTTGAATAAAAAAATTAAAAAGTTGTCGTTTACAGCGATATTTCTCACACAAAGTATGGTTATATGTAAAAATACACCCCAAACACATTGCCCTACTTCTCCTGAGTGCGGCGATACCACATGAGTGACACTTTTGCAGCCAAGATCGCAAAGCCCTAAAACCAATGAGTACCTTTAGGATTTCACAGGACATTTTTACGCATTTGGATTCTCACGCTTTAGGACCCCTAAAATGCCAGGGCAGTATAAATACCCCACATGTGACCCCTATTGTGGAAAGAAGACACCCCAAGGTATTCCGTGAGGGGTATGGCGAGTTTACAGAAAAAAAATTTGGCACAAGTTAGCGGAAATGGTATTTTTATTTATTTATTTTTTTTTTTACAGTCTCACATTCCACTAACTTGTGACAAAAAATAAAATTTTGCATGAACTCACCATACCCCTTACGGAATACCTTGGGGTGTCTTCTTTCTAAAATGGGGTCACTTGTGAGGTTTTTGTACTGCCCTGGCATTTTAGGGTCTCCGCAATCATTACACGTATGGCCAGAATTAGGAGTTTTGCGATTCTCCTTATATTGACCATACGGGTAGTGAGAATTTTTCCGTTCAGCCTCTGCGCTGAAAGAAAAAAATGAACGTCTAGATTTTTCCATTCACATTGATCAATGTGGATGAAAAAATCTCTAAAAAATGTGCAAAAAAAAGAGGAAAAGCTATAAAGCTGCGATCGCTAAGGGACCCTAAGGCCTCATTCAAGCGTCCGCAATTCTGTTCCGCAAAATTTTGCGGAACAGAGTTGTGGATACATTCAATTCTATGGGGACAGACTTTGTCCCGCTCGGATCCATAATTGCGGATCCGTAGTGGAGATCCGCAAAAGTATAGAACATGTCCTATTCTTGTCCGCAATTGCGGATAAGAAAAGGCATTTTCTATATAGTTCTGGCAATGTGCGGATCCGCAAAATGCGGAAAGCACATTGCTGGTGTCCGTGTTTTGCGGATCCGCGGATTTGCGGATCCGTGGATCCGCAAAACACATGCGGACATCTGAATGAGCCTTACAGGGGTGATCAGTGACAGGGGGGTGACAGGGGTGATCAGGGGGTGACATGGGAGATCAGGGGTTAATCAGTGACAGTGGGGGTGGTGGGTGGGTGGGGGCGGTGGGGGGGGTTGTGTGGTGATTGGTGCACTTTGATATTTTTCTCTGGTGGTCCCAAGCAAAGGGACCACCAGAGAAGCGGGCAGCAAGCAGATCAGGCGCTGTTCACAGAACAACGTCTGATCTGCGATTTTCTGCCATATACAGCCTGCCAGCGCACGATCGGCGCTGGCAGGCTGTAGTATAACTACATGCGAGCGCGCCGATGGCGCGCATTGCGCATGTGCGGGCGCGTGCTCGCGTCATCTCGCGTCTCGCGAGATGACGCGCCGATGCGTCGGATCAGAAGAGCCCGGCCGCCGCGAGAACGCGATCCTGCGTGCGGCGGTCCGGGAGTGGTTAATACTGGAGGGCTCTTCTACTAATGGGGGCAATCTTGGGGAGCATTATCATGGTTGGGGGCATTGTAGGGGGTAGTATTACAAATAGGGGCATTCATGGTGGAGCATTATCACTGTTGGGGGCACTGTAGGGGGCAGTATTACTCATGAGGGCATTCTAGAAGGGAATTACTATAGGTGGGACTATGAGGAGAACTATTACTATGGGGGGGCACTAATTTTTCTTCAGGATAGTATTTGGGAGTATTGGGGAACACAGCGAGCAGCGGGATAACACTGTGGGGACTCCAGGTTGGGGGACGATGATAGAAATGTGAGGAAACTAAGATATCTATGTGTCACACTCTTCAGAGATGAGATGCAGCTGAAAGTAGTTGTATGGACCAAATAGAGAAGATGATGACAGAGATCTCCATCGGAGGAGACAACACTACATATAGCGACTACACTACTTATAGATAGGCAGTGTACAGCATTTCAACCAGCCTGTGTTCAAATAAAAAAATTAAGTAGATTATTTAACAAAATACCCAGTTTATTATTTTAAATGTATCAGGGATTATCAGTTGACTTGTAGACACAGAAGTAGTCCAGCCAGTATACTTGTTTCCTAGGGACTGACCTTTTTGCAGTTGCTGCAGGGACCCCATAATTAATTATCTTGTAGTGTCTTGCTGCAACCATGTTAGCAGGTAGTATTTGCATGTATCTGTGCAGTGGGCACTAGGCACCCCAGTCCCTGGTGGAATCCATCATACACTTTACTCTTTCATGCCAGGCAAATAATTTGCACTGCAAATAGGTAACTGTTAGCTTCACAGATAGTACTGCTGAGTGTTCCTGCTGTGCACTCAACCTGGCAAACAACACTCAACTTTAATCACTCACCATAAGTAATTTACACAGAAAGGAGGAAGGTCACCTCCACTACCAAAATAACTGTGATACAGTATGTCAGACTACTACAACTGTTCCCTCAACTCCTCCTTTTCTCCCCAAAATATTCTCCTTGTATTAGGGTGCGCAGAACTAACTGCACCTAGGCTGGTCTACACCACTTTTCCACAGAGTCAGTGGGTACGCCACACTGCCCTAGTATTCAGTAATGCTTCATAGCTGGTTCATAGGTCCATATTCATGACAGTGAGGCAGTTGAATACTGCAGCGGGGCATGGCAGCCGTCTCACTGCTTTGCTCTATATTCACTCTTACAGACCATGGGCCATTAGGTCTGAAGCCTATCAGAGGATGGCATAGTCAAGCAGAAAAGGCTGGTGTCCTACACCATATTGCAGAGAGTTGCATGGAACAGAAGTGAGATGAGTATCTTATTTTGTTATCTTCTTTTGGTACTTTGGGACAGCATACAATTGGGTCAATAGCAGGTCATTATTATTGGGAGCAATTGGGGGGGGGGGGCTTTATTACTACTTGGGGCACCATGTGAGCTTTATAACTTCTAGAGGCACTATCGTGGCATTAGTACTACTTGGAATACTGGGGGCATTCTAGATAGCATTTTTATTATTGGGGAACACAATGGGGGCTTTATTACTACTGAGTGGCATTATAGGAGCACCGCAGAGGTATTTTTTTTTAGTACTGGGCACACTATGGTGGGCCTTATTACTACTACTTGGGAGTACTATGGTCAGCTTTATTATTATTGGGGGAAACTTTGGTGACTTTTATTACTGCTGGAGGCAATATAGGGTGATATTAGTAGTATTACAGAAACTCTATAAGAGGGAATTATTACATTTGGGGGCACTATGGGAGGCATTATTACTATTGGGGGAACTATAATGGGTTTACTACTACTGAGGGTGTTATGGTGGGCTTTACCACTTTTAGGGGCATGATGGGGGATTATGGTGGGTTTTATTATGCCTGGGGCACTATGCGCGGGGCGGGGGGGGGGTTATTATTACTACTATAGGCACTCTGCGGAATAATTATCAGGGGCATTACTTCTAAAATAATTACTATTGGTGGGACTTATGCAGTGTAGCATTTGTCAGCATTGGGGAGTATAACGGCCCCAATATTTGGGATGTCAGCAGGATAAAAGTTTGGGGGCACTAGGATAATGAGTTTGTATTCAGAAGGTGAGGAGGAGGATGAAAAAGTGATGAACATAAGATGTCTGTGTGGCAAACTGCAGAGACAAGATGTGGCTGGAAGAAGTCATTGTGGTGGTCTAGAGAGAGTGGTGAAGAGGAAAGAGAATGTCTACACCAGAGGAAATGTCACTAGATATAATGGGTATGTAGTGCTGTATTCTCCGGTATGTTTGGTAGTGTTGAATATAATTTAAAAAGTAATAGCCATTCATCATTGGTCCAAATGTGCTGTCTGTCATTTTGACGGAAAGATTATTGCTGCACGCCGTGCCAAATTACAAATCACTTCCTTGGGGGTACTCGATTGGAACTTCTTTTCACAATGGGGTACTTGGTATGAAGATATTTAGAAACACTGATCCATACAACAAGATTGCCTGCCTCCACCATTAGCCTACCTAATCCCCACAGTCTAAATAATGGTTGGTAAGTTAGCTCACTGTCTTCTTTTGCAATGACTGCTTTGTAGTCACTGCATTCCTTTAGTGGTTCACCTCAGTGCACCAGGCAACCCATAACCCTCATCTGCAGGAAGGTGGGCATTTTTAAACTGCAAGTAAGGTATTCGAATTAGTGGAAAAAGCCTTAAGTCTAGTTGTCACCTAGGTCAAACAGAACTCCATATGCACCCTCTCTGTGGACATTAAATTGCAGCACATTAGTGCCAGGTGGTGCTGCAAACATACACTGCTAAACGAGAACTAAGGCGGTGTCATCGAGTAGAGTGGCATGCCCACCACCAACTGACTCCAACAGGTGCCTCAACAGTGTGGGGCAAAGCAGAACAACATAGAAAAACACTGCATGCCCCCTACACACAGCCTTTACATCACAAGCAAACTGCATACATACAAGACAATGGCATCAATACCTAGGCAAGCAACCTCTATGTCTGCCACTCACAAGACCACCACTGTGCTCCAGTTGTTATCCTACTATGTCATAACCTGTCCTATCTTCAGCTGCGTCTCTCAGGGGTCGAGGTATGTACTGCAACCACATCATCTCAGTCATGTCTGTCTCTCAGAACCTGCAGCATTCTTGGCAGATTCCTCTGAGGCAGGGGTAAGGAACCTCCGGCTCTCCAGCTGTTGTGAAACTACAACTCCCAGCATGCATACTTACTCTGCTCTTCTCTGAACTCCCATAGAAATGAATGGAGCATGTTGGGAATTGTAGTTTCACAGCAGCTGGAGAGCCAAAGGTTCCCTACACTGAGGTTTCCCATTTGTCAGTGCCCTTTTTATGGAATTATGGCATGCCTCTAGCAGAGGGAACCACTGTTCAGCAGAGGAACCACCGCACACCTCACTATGAGGCCTCAGTCACTGTCTGTTCTATTTCCTGATAAATAGCACTATAGGTAGCCATCGGTAAAGCATACAACTATAGTCTATGTGCTGTACAAGTGAAGAGTACTGTATATACTGTATTTCCCCCTACTTATGCCACCACTAAGGGGAGCTCTGGGGCATAGTCATTTTTACAGTTACCTTGAACTTAGCGGCAGCTTTTAAAATATTTATAAACTGAGCTCCCCCTAGTGGCAGCTGCAGATAAATACCATAGATTGATGTTGGTAAGCATGAGGAGTTAGATGCTGAGGTCTATTTTGCCCCTTGCCCTATAGCAATTGCATGGTCTGTTCCATGGTATACATGGAGAGTATGTTAGAAAATATGCATCACATGCATAAAATTCCAGGGTCCTAATGTAAAATCTGTGAAAAAGCCCTCCATCTACAGGTGCTATTCATAATACTATTGTCTTCTTATATGGTGCAGGAGCTGAGGTGTGACTACTGATTCTGCAGCCCCTCAAGCTACACCCCTGCACTCTTTTTTTGCAGAAATATTATTTATTGCTCTTGACTTGTGGCCAGTAAAATTTCAGTTGAGTACAAGTGCCCAAACTTTTACATAGAACTACATTGTCATGGTACAAATATGCAAAAATGTTTTGTCACTGTAAAAAAGAAAATGCACAAATGTCTTGCAATGTTCTTTATGTGATATGTGTGAACATTCTTCAAAATGAGACAGATCTTGGCAGGGCTCTTGGTCTCATGAGAACTGAAGTCTGTTTTTCCATTTCCCATTCTCTATGATGTATATGAATATTTTTAGACAAATGAGATCATCAAACTTGGACGTTTTATTTTGTCCATGTGCGTCTATTAGAGATGAGCGAGTTTTTAAAAAATTCAATTCGGCCGATTTGTCGAATTTTCTGAAAAAATTTGGTTAGATCCAAATTTATTTGCGGCGAATCGCGTTAAAAAACAGCTATTTCCTGACTGCAGAGAGCCTTTATAGTTGTGTAGAACACTGTGCCTTGCAGTAACATGCATAGGGAGTCTGATGTGGTAGTGAAATACTACTGCGAGTCAGTATGACATGCAGATGACAGGCGTCACTCTTAGAATCACTGCACACTTCACTTATTTGGACAGTCATGGGGCCAAAACTGACCAAATAACCCAAGTATGAACTCAGCCTTACAGGATGATGTTGGCATCAGGAAGAGGCGCACTCCTTTTACACCATCGTCAGCTGATTCCACATAGATGTCTACAGAACCTGTTCAATTAAACGGTTATACAAGTAGAGCCCCCCGACAGAGTGGAGAGGGTGTCAGCATTACGTTTGTGTTGACGTCACTGATTATTTTGCCCTTCCTCTGATCCCTCCGAACAATAACCCCCAAAAAACGGATCCTGTCTGTTGAGCATCTGCCTTCACTCGGTCAGCATTTAATCAAAAATCCATCAGTATTGATAATACAAAAAAAAACAGGATTCAAACCACAATGTAGCTACCGTATTTTTCGCCCTATAAGACACACTTTTTTCCCCCAAAAGTGGGGGGGGGAGGCAGCGCGTCTTATGGGGCGAATAGTGGGGGTTCACACTTATATACCGCTGACCTGCTGCGCAGCGCGGTCGGCGGGTATAATCAGCGGGCAGGGAGGAGAAGCCGGCATCTTGCTATGCATTACAGCGGGCCCCCATAACTGTGCCATCCACAGATCCCCCATAACTGTGCCTTCCACAGATCCCCCATAACTGTGCCATCCACAGATCCCCCATAACTGTGCCATCCACAGATCCCCCATAACTGTGCCATCCACAGATCCCCCATAACACCATTAGTTCAAAACCCACCAAAAGGCACACCTTTTTGTTCAAAATATATTTTTTCTTATTTTCCTCCTTAAAAACCTAGGTGCAACTTATGGGCCGGTGCGTCTTATAGGGCGAAAAATACGGTAGGCATTTCTTACCTGGATTACGTGAGAAAACATCATACGGTAGTAGGTACCTTTCAATAAAATCAAACACTTATCAAATAACTATTGAACACTAAAATCAGCTAAAATGGGTAAAACTTCCATAAAAACAAATAGATGCTCCGGTATTCAATCTTCAGATTGGGCTGGAGTATATATTCGCATATATGGATCCACAATTTAGCCTAGAGAAAGTCTCTATTGTTGCAGGCCTGAAATGATTTGCACTGGATATATTTAGCACCTATAATAGTAATCCGAGCTGTTGCCAGTTGGCTATATTCTGCTGTACTCAATTGTACTCGAATATTAGTACTTACTATTTTGGACCTGAAACTTGTATGTTCGGAGTAAAAAAAACAGGAGTGGATCCAAAACAGAGATGACCGAGTCAACCATTCAAGAACCGCTGGGTTGCTGGTCAAGACAAGACCGCTAGATGACATCAGGAGCTCAGGCCTCTCGCTGTAACTCCTGCTGCCACTCCCCCTTACTTTGCTGCGACCTGTGCCTGTGGCAGAAACATTTAGGCCTCTGCCACTCCACTGTGCAGGGTCTGGCACTTCTCTGTAAGACATACTGTTAGAGCAAATAAAAAAATAAAAAGGAAATTCAAACACCCCAAAAAAGTCTGTAATTTTCTCACTTCACCACACGGCTAATACCTTTTTTGTGCTACTAATACACACAAAAAAGGGCTTTAGAACATTTAACTGCACCGCTGAAGGGCAAATATATATATTTTTTTGCCACTAATACACGCCACAAAAGGCTTTATAACATATAACTGCACCGCTGAATGGCAAATATATTTTTCTTTTTCCACTTATACACGCCACAAAAAGCTTTAGAACATTTAACTGCACTGCTGAACGGCAAATATATTTTTCTTTTGCCACTAATACATGACAAAAAGGGCTGTAATTTTCGCTCTTCACCACACAATGGTTAATTAGCCCTTTTTTCCCGCTAATACAAGCCAAAAAATGCTTTAGAACATATAACTGCACAGCACAAGGGCAAATGATTCCTCCCTATTCTTTCCCTACACCTTAAATAATCTTTCCCTGCACTTGTAAATCATTTTTTTAGCACAATGACATTTTTTCTAGCACTGTACCTAGCGCCTGCAGAATCCGACATGTCTGAGGGTATTTATAGGGCTGTGACATCACAGGGCTGGCTGCTGATTGGCTGCATGCATGGTATTATCAATGATCCTGCCTTCCCAGAGTTCTTTTCTCCATGTTGTCACACATGCAGCAGCCATTTTAGGAAAAAATACGATTCGTTACCACGAAGCATGAGGAAATTTGGATTCGGTGCGAATCAAATAATTCCTGAAATTCAGATCGAATTCCACTTCTTCAGCTTCGATTCGCTCATCTCTAGCATCTATATAGTTTTAGTATAACTTAGCAGAACACTGATGATCCTTATGATTCAGTCAAACAGTCTATACAAATATCTATGATGGTTTAATAGAAAGCAGAGGTAGCCATACACATTAGACAAATGTTAACTGAACCTGCAGAATTTGGCTGGACTGGCCTACAGTTTATTGTGCATTTTGTGTCTGAACACTCTACTGACACAGATGTTAGGTGAAAGAAGGTTTAGACATGTTGGAATTTAAAATTTCCACCCTCCAACCTTAGCTTCTCTGCAATCCTCACTCCTGTGGCTAGTCAAGATCACCCACACGCATCATACAACTCCCTGGCACTGCCTGCGACCTGACATTCTTTACCAGTGCTCTGCCAGCACAGGTCTCCATCTCTACACCCCCCTCCCCCACTAGGGTGGCCACTGGCTTCACCAAAGAAAGGAAGCTGGACTTCACTGGCCAAGCCCCCAAACCAATAAACCACGCCTATCTTTGTGAAGCCACTCCTCCACATTCATGAAGCCACATCACCGGTCGTGAAAAAAACGGGGGGAGGAGAGGGAAGAACTTTCTGAGGGGAAGGTGAGTTGGGGGCAGCCAGGGTGCTTCTCTTCCCCTCAGTTAGCCACAGGGAGCAATGTCTACAGCTCTAGTGACTGACTTGGGGTGAGAGATGCTTCAGTTAGTTGCTGCAGCTCACGCTCAAAGAGAGCAGTGCTGCTGTCTGAGTGTGAGCTACTGAAAGGGAGGACATTTCTGTGTCCGTCTAGGCCCTGTGCCAGATGGAGGACAGGAATAAAGAAAACTGGACTGTCCGGCATAAAACCGGACATCTGGCCACCCTACCCACTACCCTGCCCAAAACACAGCAGAGTTGGATTTTTGGAAATTCTGGGATCATAGTTGCACTTGGACCCCATGTATTCCTGTGGCTGCACTGCTACACTGTGATCCTAAGACCAGTTGTGGCTCCTTCAAGGCTCTTGACATTTAAACAATTAAATAATACAATCAACACTTCTCGATATAACCCTATAGCTATAAGTCTACGTGCCCCTGCACATTTATTATAAAATCAAACAACAGCAGAAGTTGGTGGGAGTATCAGGAAGAAGAGACACTGTAATCACAGTCCTCTTTATTACTTTGTATGTGTGTGTCTGAGGACCGGGGGTGGGGGGGAGCATGTAACTCCCCTTTCAAGAACTGTCCGTTAACCATAGATTTGTGTTATGATTAAGCCA
Source organism: Bufotes viridis (assembly GCA_033119425.1). Lineage (NCBI taxonomy): Eukaryota > Metazoa > Chordata > Amphibia > Anura > Bufonidae > Bufotes > Bufotes viridis. The sequence continues at coordinate 158,519,076 of CM065592.1, read as the reverse complement.
TATCTTATACATCCTGCAGACATTGTGTAAGAAGCAATGCTCATGATTCCATCATTTTGCAGAACAGGCTGTTCAGCTGGTTCCTGTCTGATTCACCAGACCTTCCAGGGTTAAGACGTCAGGGCTTAGTACTTCTTACATACCATATACCAGGGATGGCCAACCTGTAGCTCTCCAGCTTTTGCAAAACTACAACTCCCAGCATGTGTAGACTGCTTACAGCTATAAGCCTACAGCAGGGCATGGTGGGAGTTGTAGATTTACAACAGTTGGAGAGCCACAGGTTGGCCATTCCTGCCAGGGCGGATTGGCCATAGACCTTACAGGGAAATTTCCCGGTAGGCCGACGCCTAGGGGGCCGCCTGAGCCCTCCTCATGGCTGGCCAGTGGCAGTTTTTGGGATTGTATTTTGTGCTGCTGGCAGTATTTTGTGATGGACTGTGGTATTTGGCTCTGTTGGGGTGATATGATGTGCCATAATATGGTATTGCTGGCCCTGCCTTCCATCAATTTGGACCCAACTACAAAACTGGGCCACTTTTAGTATTTTTTCCAGGGCCTCTTTAAGTTCCCAGTCTGCCCCTGATTCCTGCCATATACTCTGCAGTACAATTACTTATGCACAGTACATTTTCTATTAGGCAGAGTCTGTTAGATACTCCAGGTAAATCTGTGATATTTGTGAGGACTACCTGGTATGTTCAGCAACAGCAAAATGGATGAAATTTTCACTGGAAACAAAGCTGCATCATAAACTGATTTGTGCTGTAAGTTTTTGTAGATGGAAGTGCCTTGGTGTGGTGATCGGGCTTAGACATGTCCTCCACTGCAGGACATGTTGACTAATCTCTCAATTTTAACACCAGTTTGAGGGCTTAGTAAGACCACAGAGTGCACCTGTTTTGTCATTTGTTATTGCTATATTGTTATATTATTTATCACATCCACAAAATTGCCATCTTGTGTAGGATGTCTATTGTGATACTTGTGGTCCGCTACGGGCATCCTCCACCGTATGCATTTTTGCTGGGGATCGCCATTAGCAACTGGCCACAAGTGCAGGATCTGCTCCCCTGTATATATATGCACAACTGCATTTTTGGGTTGGGCACATCCTGCTTCATGCCACTTTTCAGTTTAGTAGATATAATATATATATATTGGGAATTGAGGGCCAAGTGGGTGTATAGAGTGCATTATATGTACCCCCAGGTTGTGTATATATATGATCCTCTAATATACCCCTCCCCCCGATGTGTCCTTACATGCCTGCAGGGGGGGGGGGGGGGAGGTGCCAGCCAGATAGCTGGACAATTATGTCCAGTTGTGGACGCAGAAAAAGACAGAGGATCCTCTTCCTTTTGTTAAACATCTCCAGCAGCACCGGAGATGTTTTACATAACAAGGACAGGGGAACAAAGAGCTCCCCTACCCCTGTATGTCATACACCTCCGGGACTGTAATAACAGGATCGGAGGTAGCGGACACTTCACAGGCGGTAGGACCAAAGCGATCCTTCGCCTGGAAGCGTGCACCAGGACGCACGGGCTGGTGCGGTGATGTCATACCACCGTGCCAGCCCACGTGTACTTGGCTACAGGCATGCGCGCACGCCTGCAGCGCGGGAGGCTCAGGAGCGAGCGCCGTGGGGTTTAAATAACCTGCCAGCACTGCGCTAAAGGAGAAGATGGACTGAGCAGAAGAAAGTTGAGCCCAGCAGCCCCATTGAAAAGAATCATCCCCAGTAAGACGAGCAAGCAAGGATCATTCCCTGCAATGAGCGATACCCATTATATTCCCTATACCACCAACGCATTAACCCCTGCAATAAACCCCTGCAGATTCAACCCCTGCAGTAGCTATTAACGCCTGCTGTACCCCTGAATCCCTATATCACCAACGCATTAACCCTGCAGATTAACCCCTGCAATCCCTTAACAGCTGCTATCCTTACCCTGCATTAACCCCTGCTATCCATGCATTGCAATGAACCCCTGCAATCCTTGCCCTGCATTTACCCCTGTAATACTATCCCTGGACTGCATTGTCCTAAATTAACCCCTGCAGTGCCTACCTTATAGCCCTGTCTATCTACCCTGCCTATAATTCTGGACTGCATCATCCTATATTAACCCTTGCAGTACCACTACCATATATATCCCTGGCCTGCATCGTATTAATCCTTGCAGTGCCACTACCATATACCTTTGGAACCCTTTATACCCTGTAGGGAAATTATAGAGCTAGGAAGGTGGGCACTGCTAATGTGTGTATGTTAGTGTATTTTTAGATACATTTTGGGGTGGAATTGGGATTGTGTTGTGTTAGTGTAGTTAGCGGTATGATACTGTTGTGGCAGTGTGCGCTTATATGTATATATATATTTATAACTATTGATATAAATATATATAGATATATCAATAATAATAGTCTGTAGACTTGTATTTGTGCAATAAATTCTTTTATTGTTCCGAGTGCAGTTTGTAGTCACCGCTAGTCAATGCATGTAGTTCAAGAAAATAGGTAAAGCAACAGGTAGTTTGAATTTATAGCATAAATAGACGGAGTCATCAATAGATGGTTCACGCCTATTTATGATAATTAATTATTGATATTAACCCAAAATATTAATAATTAATATTCCCTTTTACAGTTAGCGATCTGCAGAATGTCAATTTATGCTGTGAGATTTACCCATGGCTTTCAACTGTTGGTTTAAGGCAGCTGAATGATGTTGTGATTCTAGCCCATTTTAGGCATCTTATGCGGTGGTGGATTTTAAAGAAACCCGCTTCAGAATTTCTGTGACAGAAAGATAGCAGTTGGGTTGTCCTGTCTGGATGTACCCCTAACTCTACAACTTTGACAACTTATTATTACCGGAAAAGATATTGGAACTGCAAATGGAGGATTTGACTATGATGATTTATACAGGATCATATAACTTTCTAGACTCTCTGTGGCCGTATGGGTATATATATTGTGCAATATTTGTTATATTAAAAGGGTTCCTCAGTTTCATAATTACTTTTTTTTTTCAGCCCAGAGTACGACAAACAGAAGATTTTCTCAGTATCCTGTCAGGATGTTTACATGTAGAACTTCCTGTTTTCATCTGCTTCCTGCTTGGTTTTCTAACCAAACCCAGCATGCTTTGCTCTGTAATGTTACACAGGGTTTGCTCTATAGACAGGGGAGCTGTATGGGTTGTGACGGCTATAGAGAGCAGTGTGGCAGGTGGATCAAGCCTTGAGAAACATAACATTGGTTAGAAAACTAAGCAGGAAGTTGATGAACCAGAGGTATATGAAAAGATGCGATGTCAGGATTATTAACCCTTGGCAGATCCATACAGAACTATACTGGGTACATAGCAAAGCATTAAATAACATCACATAACATTACATGACAAGAATAGTTTGCAAGTAACCTATTCTAGGGTACCGCAGACACCCAAATGAGAGCTATCAATAAAACGCAACACAATTTTCCGTACATAGTTGGAGGGTCATTGATACTCCCAGCCCTGTTCCTAAGAACATCTCCTCTTTTGGCTCTGATCTCAAGTTTGGGACAGTAGCACTGAATTTAGTTGCTTCCATTAAAGCACCTCACTTAATAAACAACCAGCTCAGTTTGCCACTGATAAGGACTGAGCAACCAGGCAACACTTCAGGCCTCAGTGCAACCAGATCTCCCTTGCTTGTCCCTCCCTGTGCTGAAATCTTCCACAACATCCGACAGGACCCAGCTAAAGCCTGTCCCATGTATTAGTGCGGCACTGTTTACCTCTCTTTGGTTTCCTATTTCTTTTTCACCGACCCAGCAAACTCTACCTGAGCCTAGCCTACGCTGACAGTTATCCAGGCCTTAATGAAACAGTCAAGGAGTTTTCCTATTGAAGACACTGATTTTCAAAAGGATACCCTCTGCACAGCATCAGACCTCCAGCCCATGGCGTCTCCTATCATGGACAAGCCACTCCAGCTTCTAGCCCTTCAATGTTTCTCTCTGTCCTATAGTTCATCAGAAAATTCCCGGAGGACAGCCGCAAGCCTAAAAGTTTCCTCGGCCAACCAAAAATTCTTCAGAAGCCTTTCACACTTTCACTATTACCACTTTCGCATACATCACTTCCCACTGACCCGTGTGTCAGAGTCACTACCACTCCCATCCTCCATATGATCCTCCGCAGTGGCCGATGCACATACACAAGACAATTACATTTTTAGGGAAGTGCTCCATGCTTCCAACCTGTAGTTCTTGTCTCTCAGCTCAGCACAAGGGATCCCTGCACACAATGCGGCCTCAGCCACAGTCTCATTCACTTCCTAGAGACAACACAGCAGCACAATACAGTACAGTTGTGTTCAAAATTATTCAACCCCCAATGCTGTAAAGGGTTTTAGGGAATTTAGTGTACATTTGTAATTGTGTTCAGAATGAAATCTTACAAGGACTCTTTAAAGAACCAAATGCAACTAAAATGACATCAATTGTATTTGTAATACAGTATTAAATGTTTTTTTTTGTGATTTCTTCATTGACAAAATGATTCAACCCCTTAAAGACTACCACTCTTAAGAACTGGGGTTCATTCAAGTGTTTTCGATCAGGTATTGAAAACACCTCTGGATGTCAAGGAGCAGCAATCAAGCATAATAAGCACCAATTAGGCAGATTTAAAATGACTGTGATACTCAGCTCCTTCTAGACATTTACTGGTGTGTTTACAGACATGGTGAAGTCAAGAGAATGGTCCAGGAAGACAAGAGAAGAGGTGATTTCTCTTCACAGGAAGGGCAATGGCTATAAGAAGATTGCAAAGATGTTAAACATACCAAGAGACACCATAGGAAGCATCATGCGCAAATTCAAGGCAAAGGGCACTGTTGAAACGCTACCTGGTCGTGGCAGAAAGAAGATGCTGACTTTGACTGCTGTGTGCTACCTGAAGCGCAAAGTGGAGAAAAGTCCCTGTGTGACTGCTGAGGAACTGAAAAAGATTTGTCAGATGCGGGTACTGAAGTTTCAGCTCAGACAATAAGGCGCACACTGCGTAATGAAGGCCTCCATGCCAGAACTCCCAGGCGCACCCCTTGCTGTCTCCAAAGAATAAGAAGAGTCGACTGCAGTATGCCAAAAGTCATGTGGACAAACCACAAAAGTTTTGGGATAGTGTTCTGTGGACTGATGAAATAAAATTAGAACTGTTTGGGCCCATGGATCAACGCTATGTTTGGAGGAGGCCTATGAAGAAAAGAACACCTTGCCTACTGTGAAGCATGGCGGGGGTCAATCATGCTTTGGGGCAGTTTTGCTTCTACAGGTACAGGGAAGCTTCAGCGTGTGCAAGGTACCATGAATTCTCTTTAGTACCAGGAGATATTGGATGAAAATGTGATGAAGTCCGTCACAAACCTGAGGCTTGGGAGACCTTGGACCTTTCAACAGGACAATGATCCCAAGTATACCTCCAAGTCCACTAGAGCATGGTTGCAGATTGAAGGCTGGAACATTTTGAAGTGGCCATCGCAGTCACCAGACTTATATCAGATTGAGAACCTCTGGTGGGACTTAAAGAAAGCAGTTGCAGCGCGGAAGCCTAAGAATGTGACTGAACTGAAGGCTTTTGCCCATGAAGAATGGGCGAAGATACCCGTAGATCGCTGCAAGACACTTGTGTCAAGCTATGCTTCACGTTTAATAGCTGTTATAACTGGAAAAGGATGTTGTACTAAGTACTAAGATTGAATGTCACTTGGGGGTTGAATAAAACTGATAATGATGTGAGCACAGAAAAGACATTTGTGGTTATTTCATTATAAATGTTATGTTATATTTGTCTGACTTACAAGTGCCTCTTTGATTTAATTGTAAACAAGATGACTGAAATGATCAAAATCAATGTCAAACTGGCCAAAACACTCAATTTCAGTGGGGGTTGAATAATTTGAACACAACTGTATATACATGGTATATGCAAGAAAACAAGTCACGATAATAGCGTATGCCCACAGTCGTCCATAAGAGGGAGTGTATAAAAGTATACTAAACTCTACTCCCTTACTTGCCATACCGTTGTATAGTGCCCATGGAGGTCGTATATGTTTGCCTATGGAGGTCCAATCAGTCAGACCTCTACTAATTTAAAGAGGACCTATCGTGTTATTTTTTTTTTTTTAAACCACATACCTCCCCTTAATTCTGTAATCTTCTCAATTCCAGCAATGTAATTTTTCTAGGGGCCACCATAGTCTCACTATGTTCCATGCACTCGCAGGAGGCTGGTGAGTAAAGCACTGGTAGCGCTGTACAGTACTTAACCCTCCTCCTGCTTGCTCTTCTCAGGTCCCGCACTGCTGTTTCCTGGCTACCTGCAGTGTCAGGATGTACAGAGCGCACTGTGACCTAACGCTGCAGGAGGTCAGGTGAGAGGTGAGAGGTCTAATGGGGGGTCTGGAGGTCTAACTTGGGGTCTGAAGTGGTGTAATGGGGAGTCTGGAAGTCTGATTGGGGGGTCTGGAGGACTGACTGGGGGTCTGGAGTGGTCTGACTGGGGGGTCTAGAGGTCTGACTTGGTATCTGGAGAGGTCTATTGGGGGGTCTGGAGAGGTCTGACTGGGGGTCTGGAGAGGTCTGATTGGGGATCTGATTGTGGGTCTGGAGGTCTAATGGGGGTCTGATATGGGGGTCTGGAGGTCTAGTGGGAGAATGGAGGTCTAATGGGGGTCTGGTCTGAGGTCTGATATGGGAGTCTGGAGGTCTGGTCTGAGGTCTGATATGGGAGTCTAGAGGTCTGGTCTGAGGTCTGATATGGGGGTCTGGAGGTCTAATGGGGTCTGATATTGGGGTCTGGAGGTCTAATGGGGGTCTTATATGGGGGCCTGATGGTCTAATGGGGGTCTTATCTGAGGTCTGATAAAGGGTCAGAGTCTAAATCTAAAGGGGTCTGGTCTGAGCTGGAGGGGTCTCATTTAGGGTTTTATATGGGGGTCTGATCTGAAAGGAAGTTGGTATTTTTCTGTACTGGCGCATCTGTGTGGTACCAGTATTTTCAGGGGGACTCTTTCTGCAGAATAGTATTGGGGGGTACAGCGGACACAGTATTGGGGGTGGCAGGATGGGGTGTTGAGAAGGTAAGGATGATGATGGAAAAGTAGGAAAGTAAGATGTCTGTAAGACGAGGCGCTGCTGAAAGCCAATCAACGTTCAGATAAGTAATTCCCTTCAGTGTAATGCCATAGCCATGTTAGCTATTAGCCTTACACTGATTGGCTGTCCGGAACACGTGATACCAGTTTATATAGGATCCGATGTCTCGCACTCGGATCATTCAGCGTCAGGGAGAGCAGACAGTAGGCAAAGACAGATCGCATTTTGCTGGAAATTCACAGATTTAACTCCAAAAAAACTATTGAAAGACCAAAAAGTCCTCTTTCTTAAGGACTACAGTGTGTGTTTTACAGCAGTGCAGCACCATTTTTATTTTTTTTACCAGGGGTTGAATTCAGCATTATCAGGGACAGGCGTCTTCAGGAAGGGACGGATAGTGCAGGGCTGGAAAATCGCTTTTTTAAATTTCCAAAATCTTTTAAAAGACAGAAAGATGTGACATTAGTGAGATCTACAGTACGCCATCAGAAAGCAGTGTGTTTAGCAGACATTATAAAAAGGGGCTTATTCACTAGAGTGTGTCTGCAAGCTAGATCTACAGTACGCCATCAGAAAGCAGTGTGTTTAGCAGACATTATAAAAAGGGGGTTATTCACTAGAGTGTACCGGCTAGTGAGATATACACAGCGCCATTAGATTAAAAAAAAATATGGGGAAATTAACCAAATTTTTTCCACATCTGTATGTGTGTTCAATCCACAAATGTTATATACAGTATTCCAGCAGATAATTATTTGTATTTTGGACACATTTAACTACTTTTGGGCACATCTGTGTGTGCGTTTAGGCTGCAACCATATATACAGTATTCCAGCAGAGAATTATTTGTATTTGGGACACATTTAACTACTTTTAGGCACATAGGTGTGTGTGTTCAATCCACAAACGTTATATACAGTATTCCAGCAGAGAATACATTTTATTTGGGACAAATTTAACTAGCTTTAGGCACATCTGTGTGTGCGTTCAATCCACAAACGTTATATACAGTATTCCAGCAGAGAATAAATCTTATTTGGGAAAAATCTAACTAGTTTTAGGCACATCTGTGTGTGTATTCAATCCAAAAACGTTATATTCAGTATTCCAGCAGATAATTATTTGTATTTGGGACATATTTAACTACTTTTGGGCACATCTGTGTGTGTGTTTAGGCCGCAATCATATATACAGTATTCCAGCAGATAATTATTTGTATTCGGGACAAATTTAACTAGTTTTGGGCACATTTGTTTGTGGGACAATTTAAATAGTTTTGGGCACATTTGTTTGTGCGTTCAATCCTCAAACATTATATTCAGTATTCCAGCAGAGAATAAATTTTATTTGGGACAAATTTAACTGGTTTTGGGCACATCTGTGTGTGTTTTCAATCCACAAACGTTATATACAGTATTCCAGCAGAGAATACATTTTATTTGGTACAAATTTAACTAGTTTTAGGCACATCTGTGTGTGCATTTAGTCCACAAACGTTATATTCAGTATTCCAGCAGAGAATACATTTTATTGTGTGTGCGTTCAATCCACAAACGTTATAGTCAGTATTCCAGCACAGAATTATTTTTATTTGGGACACATTTATCTACTTTTGGGCACATCTGTGTGTGCGTTTAGGCCGCAACCATATATACAGTATTACAGCAGATAATTATTTGTATTTGGGACAAATTTAACTAGTTTTGGGCACATCTGTGTGTGCGTTCAATCCACAAACATTATATTCAGTATTCCAGCAGAGAATACATTTCATTTGGGACAAATTTAACTAGTTCTAGGCACATCTGTGTGTGCGTTCAATCCACAAATGTTATATTCAGTATTCCAGCAGAGAATACATTTTATTTGGGACAAATTAAACTAGTTTTAGGCACATCTATGTGTGCATTCAATCCACAAATGTTATATTTAGTATTCCAGCTGCAAATTATTTGTATTTGGGACAAATTTAACTAGTTTTGGGCACATCTGTGTTAAATCCACAAACGTTATATACAGTATTACAGCAGAGAATTATTTTGCTGGGGGCAAATTTAAATAGTTGTCCAACATCTATTGACTAAATCTTTTAATATGAAGAAAGCGAGCACTAAGCAAAGGGGAAATGGGAGTGTTGCTGACAGTTCAAACAGAGGCCGTGGCCGTGAGCACAATGAACCTGTTCCAGCTGCCAGTGAAACTGGAAAAAAGAAAAAATCCACCATACCCAGTTTCATTTTACACTTAACTGGGCTTCGCAGGATAACACTGTCCAAGTCAGACTAGTGCGACCAGATGGTCGGTTGGATGGAAGAAAATAATTCTTCCACTCTCTCTTCCCCCAAGACCAGTCTCATTAACAAAGAGTCTGGTCCGCAGAATCCTCACCGTGATACTCCTTGCTCCCACCATGTAGAGTCAGGAGTCGGACAAACCGTTGATACCACACTCGGACATTCCGAGGACCTATTTGTCATCGCCATCACTACATTTGGCCCTCTCGCCAAGCACGCTTGAAGAGGCACAGGTCTTGTGCACTGATTAACAACCTCTTGGCCTATCACATGGTCAAGAAGATGAGGGTGGTGAACGTCAATTATTTGTTCACGAGGTGGATGAGGATGAGACACAGTTGTCAATCACTGAGGTTCTGGTTAGGTCAAGTCAGGAGGATGGGGATGAGGAAGAGGTAGAGGAAGTGGTGGACTATGAGGTCACTTACCCAACTTGGAAAGGTGAAAAGCCAAGCGAGGAAAGCAGTACAGGCGGAGAGGGATCTGCAGCACCGCAACAAGCTGTAAGTGGCAGTGGTGTGGCAAAAGGGAGAAGTCGGCACACACCAAACAGGCCCGCAACCATTACACCGAGCACCCTCATGCGTAAATCTACCTTGCCAAGGGGTAGGTGTTCCGCAGTATGGCGCTTTTATGCGGAAAGTGCAGACGACAAAGGAGTGGTAGTTTGCAACCTGTGCCGTACCAAAATGAGCCGGGGCGTGAACACCAGCAACCTCATCACCACCAGCATGATCCACCACATGGCATCCAAGCACCCTAATCAGTGGGTCGAACGCCTGGGTCCACAATCTGGGTCTGCCGGTCACCCCACTGCCTCCTCTTCCCCTGTGTTATGCACTGCTGGCCAATCCCCTGTTGAAGGTACAGGGCCAGTTGCATGCACCATCAGCAACTACATCCGCTTTCCTGTCCCAGCTCAGCATCTAATTGTCCTTACCCCCGGCATTTGAACGTAAGCGGAAATACCCAGCCACCCACCCACTGTCATAGCACTAAATGCGCAACTTTCAAAATTACTGGCCCTTGAAATGTTGCCATATAGGCTTGTGGAGACTGAGGCCTTCCACAGCCTGATGTCGGCGGCTGCCCCTCGGTACGCAGTCCCCAGCCGCCACTATTTTTCACGGTGTGCCGTGCCCACCTTACACCAATATGTGTCCTAGAACATCCCCTGTGCCCTGACCAACACAGTTACTGGGAAGTTCAACTGGACCACGGACACATGGACAAGTGCTGGTGGCCAGGGATGCTACATTTCCCTGACCGCACACTGGGTGAATGTTGTGGAGGCTGGGAGTGACTCATACCCTGGGATGGCACAGGTGCTACCCATGCCCAGGATTGCGGGCCCTACATCCATCAGGGTCTCCGCCAGCAGCTATGTTACTGGCTCCAACCCCCACTTTTCCTCCTCCTCTTCTGCTTCTACCTCCACCACTTCTACCTCCAGCAGTCAGCCATCAGTCGGTAGCTGGAAGCATTGTAGTACTGCTGTGGGGAAACGACAACAGGCCATGCTGAAGCTGATCTGCCTAGGGGACAAAAAGCACACAGCTGCAGAGCTGTGGCAGGGTATAAGGGACCAGACAAAGCTGTGGCTGTTACCACTCAAACTGCAACCAGGCGTGGTTGTGTTTGACAATTGCTGTAACTTGGTGGCGGCTTTGGAGCTCGGCAACCTGACACACATCCCATGCCTAGCCCACATCTTAAACTTAGTGGTTCAGCGGTTTAAAAAAACTATCCCAATTTGGCATAGCTACTAGTGAAGACGTGCTGCATGTGTGCCCATTTCCACAAGTAGTCCACAGCTTCAGCTGGTCTGTCAACGCTGCAGCAGCGCTTGGAGGTTCCAGCTCACCGACTGTTGTGCGACGTGAGCATGCGCTGTAACTTTATGTTCTACATGTTGTCCAGGCTTTGTGAGCAGCAGAGGGCAGTTGTGGAATACCAGCTGCAACATGGTCGTCGCCTTTCCAGTCAACTTCCACTATTCACAAGCGAGGAGTGGGCATTGATGGCAGACCTCTGTGAGGTTTTAAGAAACTTTGATGAATCCACACAGATGGTTAGTGGCGATAATGCTATCATCAACGTAAGCATACCACTTCTGTGTCTACTCAAACGATCGCTGCTCACGATTAAGGACGACACTCTGAATGTGGCAGACGTGGACATTGGGGGGGACTTTAGTTTGGGTGATAGCCAGACCACCCACATTTCGTCTTCTCAGCGCGAATTGGACCATGAGGAGGAGGAGCTGGAGACAGTTGCCTCTGCTACAGAGGGTACTGCCAACGGAACTTTAATTCCATTGGTTCGACATGGATGGGCACAAAGGGAAGAGGAGGAGTATGAGGAGATGGAGAGTCATCCTGACATCGACATAGACGTCTTGCCTGTTGGTACTCTGGCACACATATATGACTTCATGTTAGGCTGCCTTTTCTGCGACCCTCGCGTTATACGCATTTTAGATAACACGGATTACTGGGTGTTCACCCTTCTTGACCCCCGCTACAAAGAGAACTTCTCATCTCTCATTCCTGTGGTGGAGAGGGAAAGTAAAATGCTAGAAGGTCCTTGTTAAAACATTGCTCCAAACATTTCCATCTGACAAAGCTGGCGGCAGAGTCCGTACTTTCATAGGCAAACGAGGAAGGCAGACAACGGGAACACACTCCAGTTCCAACAAAGGCAGGGCAACACTCTCCAAGGCATGGGACACTTTCATGACACCCCACCAGCAACTGCACCCTGAAGCGCAGCCTACTGTCCCAAGGAGGGAAAAGTTTTGATAGGTGGTGAAGGAATACATAGCAGACCTTGTCCGCGTCCTCAATTATCCCTCGGTGTCTTACAACTACTGGGTGTCCAAGCTGGACACGTGGCACGAACTTAGACTCTATGCCTTGGAGGGGCTGGCCTGCCCTGCTGCCAGTGTACTGTCAGAGCGGGTATTTAGTGCTGCTGGTGGCATTATAACAGATAAGCGTATCTGTTTGTCCACTGACAATGCTGACAGGTTGACTCAGATAAAAATAAACAAGGCCTGGATTGCTCAAGTTTCAGATGCACCCTTTTCACCGCAAAAAAAGGGTATATGTTTGAATCTTTTTTTCTCATCCTCCTCCTCCTCTTCCATACAGCATAAATGCCCTCACTACAAAGTTTTATAGGGTTCGCTCACCTTCAAGCCCTTACCTCTAATATTTTATATGGTCTGCTCTTCTGTAGGCCCTCACCTGTAATGTTTTATGTGGTCTGCTAACCTGAATGCCCTCACATATAATGTTTTAGAGCTTCAGCAGCAGGCAGTCGCGCCAAATTTTTTATAGGGTCACCAGCATGCCCTCGCTCCGAATGTTTTGGAGGGTCACCAGCAGGCCATCAAGGATAATTTTTCAAGGGTGTGTATGATGTCCTCCTTCATGTGTAACAAAGGGTGTATTGGAGTGCCAGTTCCTTGTAATATTTGGCTGCCCTTTCACTTGCAGTGTAGCAGTGTACCTGAACAATTGTAGCACCATGTGAATGAGGCCCTCCCTTATGTGATATACAGGCTGTATCGGAGTGCTTCTTCCTTGTAATTTTTGGCAGCACTTACACTGTATATACAATTGAATATACAGGAAAGAATGTTTCCTAACAATTTTTCCTCTAAAAAGTTTTTTTTTTTGGGAGGGGGGGCCGGGTTTTTGGAGTTTTTTTGTCGGTCCGTAAAAGTGGCATACAACATGGTTCCCAGCAGCGACATTGGAGTCAAAGATGCATCTAGACATGGTCCCCCTTCTGTTCCTGATCGATTTCAGAGGTGTTTCCATCACTTTCAGACTTTTTCCTATAAACCAGGCACCCTCCCCTCATCCGAGCAGGGGGTGCCTGGCTGTCTCCCATTGACTTCCATTATACTCGAGTGCTCGGCCGAGCGCACGAATATCTCTATGTGTTCGGACCAAGTACCCGAACACCCGAACACTTTGGCTGCTCGCTCATCACTAGAGCTGGGACCTAAAAATTCCTAAATTGCATTGCTGGAATTTGGAGGAAGGTTAAATTAAGGAGAGCTGTATGGTTAAAAAAAAAAACACACAGGTCTTCTTTAACCTTTTTCACTGATTCCCTGTGTAGGTGATACATTTTTATGACTGGAATACCCTTAGAATGTGCAGGGCCATATCTCCTTGTGTTTCATTGTTTAAGAATTTGTCAAATAACTGTTTTCATTGTCTGTAATTTTTTACATGCTTTTGTATTCTCTAATTGAACTTTGTATTCCCTGGTGCAGAGATTGTTGGCAAGAATAATCATCAATTCAAAGCTACTAAATGTTAAAATTTCAGAAAGGTAAAAGCATCTGAGATGACTAATCCAAAGGTTTGACACTAATGCACCTGGATTCCTGAAATCACACACACTTTGAGTCAGCTATATAACTCAGACAAGGGTGTTGTACAATATGAATGAACCTCTTTATCTGTATATGTAACCTGTCTGTGTGACATATGTATGACTCTGACTACTTCTTTACTTACCAACTCAAAGTCAAGGTTATCCACCAAAAGTACTGAACTTCTGGACATTCAAAGGAGTCTTGTAACTCTATTTGTTTACTGGTTACCATGCTCTTCTTACATCTTTAGCCCTATTGTACAGTACTGATTTGATTGAGTTATGGGCGTGTCCAGATTAAGATATGGAGAACTTGAACTCTTTGTCATGTAAATCAAACCATTGGTAAACAATTGTTTGTAGTGTGGCAGGACATATTATTCCAATGAAAAAGTGATTCACCAGATTTATTGATGATCCAGTTCTGATGTTCATGCCAATTGTAGGTGCTTTTGGAGTGGACAGGGGTCAGTATAGCCACTCTGATCTATCTGTGGCTATGCAACCTCATACAGAGCAAGATGTGATGCATTGTTTGTACTCTAAATACCAACTTGTTTGCTGGCCCTTGGCATATGTAAAGGACTCCACTTTACTCTATATATTTACAAATGGTCCATAAGACCAATATCCCCTTTTTGTTTCGTGTCCCAATTATAAACCGTAACATTTATTAGAGATCCATTGTTAAAATATAATAAACAAAATAAAGATGTTTAAAAATATCAGCTGTGTCACATGGTTACTTTGTATTTTTCTCTCTGCTATAGAACTGTTTAAAGAGGACCTTTCACCGGTCCAAAGTTTGTTAGTGAAAGGTATGTACATGCAGAGCCGCACCCACGGATGTCCCTGCACTTACTTGTATCCCTTGGTGCCGCTCCGTTCGATCGGTATAGGCTCCGGTACCGGCGCACGTGCTGCTGATAATTTTTCCTTGGACGGAGACATCCTCTTTTGCCCTGGGTGTCTCCTTCTCCCAGGCTGGAGCTGCAACCTTCCAGGATATGAGCTGAGCGTTGCGAATGGCCAGTGCTCCAGCCTGGAAAAAGGAGACGTCCAGGGCAAAAGAGGATGTCTCCGCCCAAGGGAAAATTAGCAACAGCACGTGTGCCGGTACCGGGGGCTACAGCAAGCGAACGGAGCGGCACCCAGGGATACAAGTAAGTGCAGGGACATCCCTGGGTGCTGCTCTGCATGTACATACCTTTCACTAACAAACTTTGGACCGGTGAAAGGTCCTCTTTAACTCACAGTCCACTTTCACTAGCTAGGGGGCAATGAGCCGATGCTGCGCGCTAGTCCTCGGGTCACTGTCCTTTAGACCCTTCGCTATATAAATTGTTTAGATCCTAAGTGCTACTTCAATCCCTATGTGCACTAGCTGTACTAAAAAACTCAAACACTGCCCCCCTTTTTAAACATCTTTATTTTCTTTATTATATTTTAACAATGGATCTAATAAATGTTATGTTTTAATAATTGACACATTAAACAAAAAGGCGTGATTGGTCTTATGGACCATTTGTAAATATATAGCATCGTTTGTACTGACACCTTTCTATCATAGCCAGAATTTGCTTTTACAGCAATTTATGCTAAAGCAGATCTCTAGGGGGATCAGACCAGATGGGCTAGTCTTCACTTCACATCTACATCAGGGAACCTTGGCTAACCATGACCCTGTCACTGGTCTACTGGTTGTCCATTTTTGGTAAGTACAAACTAGTGCAGTCCAGGAATATTCCACAAGACCTGTACTTCACAAGTCTGTTTTTATAGATGCTCTGACAGAACAACAATTTGTCCCTTATCAAAGTTGCTCAGATTGTTATGTTCAAATTGTTTTCTACTTCAACACATGAGTCTCAAGAACTGACTGTTCACGTGCTGCCTAATGTAAATATCCAGTTATTTTTTAAATTTTTGTCATTTAAAATAATTAAATAATTAAATTTAATGTAAAAAAAAAAAAAACTAATAAAAGACATATAGATGCTGTCATCCCCTTAATTTAAAAAATATAGATTTTTACTTTGTGGTTGTTCATCCCTGGAACTTGGAACATTATGTGCTCTTATTTCCAGTCCCCATCCTGCTTCAGGATCTGGATTTAGTTAATACATATACATTCCAGTTTTGCAGAGCAGGCACTTTTATTTTGTGCTATTTTTATAACTTATAATAATCCAGATGTGCTTATTTCTCCCAGATTTCACACCATTGAGAAATTAGCTTTCCTTGGTCGATTTAAAGACAAACTCCTGTTTTGTCTTTCAAATGATGGAGCATCATAAAGAATAGCTGTAACATAAACCATGTTGAGATTGTGCTTACACTTTATAATCCAATGTATTCATAACTATTCACCTACCAGTTACTGAGAGATGCAGTGTAGTGGTCAGTGTAAATCGTTTGTCATCTCATTATCCTTCTGTGAAAACAGTAGTTCTTTCAATCACATTACATGCTCCTCATTGTGGTCTCAGAATTGACAACTATAGACTGATATTCTGACATCCCTACACCATACACACTAGACCACTGATGGTGAACCTTTTACAGACCGAGTGCTAACCAAACTGTAACCCAAAACCAACATATTTATTGCAAAGTGCCAACAAGGCAATGTAAGCTGAATACTACAGTCCAGTATAGTATATCTTCCATGTACTTTATCATTTAGCTATAATAGCCTGCCTACATTCAGTGCTGTACATAGTGCACCCTGCCCTGATGAATGGCAAGAAAAGTCTAAGGCATATTGGTACGCCATACACTTTTTCCAGCGTGTAGGTGCCCACAGAGAGGGCTCTGAGTGCCGTCTCTGGCACCAGTGCCATAGGTTCGCCACCACTGCACTAGACAGTAGACCAGCTAAAATCTGCAGGTTCAGCCAACATTTGTCTAAAATTTATGGCCACCTTTAGACTGGATGTTTTTTTAAAGCATATTCTGACATCCCTGTCCTTTATGCTCCTTCAAAGAGGAGTTGTTGAAAAGAAGGCATTCTGTGGGTGTCCTGGAAGTACTTGACCCTGTTCTGATGATGGTTAAAGCAGAGGAAAAGTGGAGCTGTGAAATGGCAGAAATTATGACTCTAAGATAAGTTTGAGAAATTGACATTTCAAATCACTGGATGTCCAAGAAAGTAAACTATTCTAAGACCACATGGTCTACAGGAACATGAAGAGGAATACCCCCACTAAACATTAAGGCATATATGAAGGTCCAATGTGGTGGTGAGTAACCCAACATGTTGAAGAGGACTGAAATACAGCCTTTGTATCAAAGGTCTAGGCATCTCATTCAGCCAGGACCATATCTATGCATACACAAAATAAAATTGTGGACAACATTTTCACATTATACATTTAAAAACAAGTTTGGACTCAGCAGATGAAACAAATTCAACAGATCTGTTTTTTGGCAAACTATTTAGTATATTAAGGGAACCAGGGGCGTAACTACCGGGGAAGCAGGGGAAGCAGCTGCTTCGGGGCCCGGGCTTACAGGGGGCCCGGCAAGCACGTGTTTGTCCTCACTTCTCTCCTCCCCTGGGTAATCAGCACGTGTCCTCACTCCTCTCCCGATCGCAGTGTCCTCTCGCCCTTGTCTATTTATTTAAAACTTATTTCTTTCAGAAAAGCTTGCCCTGGGGATTGAACCTGCGACCATCAGGTTCAAAGGCAAGACACTTTACCACTAGGCTATACCTGCTGCCTAGCCAGATAGCTAAAAAAAAAAAAAAAAAATATGACCTCTAGATGTGGAGAACTTTGATAGTGTATCCATACACATTACAGCTGCACCAGCACATTGTATATGGATGTAGCAGAGCTTGGTGTGTTGGGGCAGCTGTAATGTGTATAGATACACTATCAAAGTTCTCCTTATCTAGAGGTCTTATTTTTTTTTTTTTAGCTATCAGTCTATGCAGCTCATATGGTCTTGTGGATATGTGTCTTGCCTTTCATCCTAATGGTCACAGGTTCGATTCCCCTCACAAACTTTTTCTGAAAGACAGGATAAATGAGGCTTGCCTAACATGGAGGTAAGTATATGTGTGTTTTTTTATTTTTTATTTTTTAAATACTGGACTTTTACTTTACTGCCACAGGGGAGGAGGGGCTATTGGCACTATGATATTGGCAAATGGGGGGTGGGAGAGATAGGCACTTCATATTGGCACACACATTAGGGGGCAGGGGAGAGGATGGCACTATGATATTGGGATGGGGGAAGACAGAGGCACTTGATATTGGCACATTATAGGGGGCACTATGGGGAGAGGAGCACTATGGGGGCATCTGGTGCTATATGGCTGGCTACTGGCACATTATAGGGGGTTATATGGCTGACTACTGGCACATTATAGGGGGTTATATGGCTGACTACTGCCACATTATAGGGGTTATATGGCTGACTACTGCCACATTATAGGGAGGTTATATGGCTGACTACTGGCACATTATAGGGGGTTATATGGCTGACTACTGCCACATTATAGGGAGGGTTATATGGCTGACTACTGCACAGATATATGAAAAAGCTAATACATGGAAAAACACATATAACTAGATGGTAAGTCTTAAAGATTATTTGCAGAACTGTGTGAGACGTTCATTCTCTATGGCAGGGCCATTGGCGTACATAGAAATCATTGGGCCCCATAGCAAGAATCTGAATTTCCCTAACTCCACACACCCCTGGACCATTCCATATCAAAACTACTGATGCTTAGGGCTCATTCACACGACCATATGAATGGGTCCATCTCCGTTCTGCATTTATTTCAATGGGGCTGCAAAAGATGGGGCCGTGTGCTGTCCACATCAGTTGTTCTGTTCTGTGGCCCTGCAAAAATATATAGAGCATGTCCTATTCTTGTCCGCGATTGTGGACAAGAATAGGCATTTTCTATATAGTGCTGGCCCTGTGCGTTTCCCAAAATGCGGAACGCACATGGCTGGTATCAATGTTTTGAGGTTTTCCTGGTGACTTTGTTGTGATGGGCATACTCTAGGAGTTCATGGGGGGGGGGGGGGGGGCTGGAGCACACTGTCCTGAGTCCTCTGTATAATAATGAGCCTACATTACAGTGTCCTTCCAACCCCACAGGAACTCTGCTTGCTGCTGCCCTCTGTCTCCCCCCCAACTTTTTTTTTAAACAGAGTCACTGACACTCATTGCTGTGCTGACTTTGATCAGGTGTCACTGGCACGCCACAGGGGCAAGTGTTGCAGCCTGCTGGGCCGCGGCAGCGATGCTGGGGCTTTGCTGTTGGAGTCCATTCTATTCTCTGGTCCAATGGGTGGTCCAATCTTTGTCCTGCCCATCAAATCCACCACTGTGATGCCCCTAAACAACGACCTGTTACAGTTCCATCCTTCCCTTACAGTGCCATCTACTTTGCCTCATTACAGTGCCATCCATTTCTTACTGTACCATTTATGCTGCCTTGCTGCAGAGCCATCCATCCTTCACAGTGCCATCCACGTTGCCTCATCATAGTGCCATCCTTCCCTTACAGTGCCATCCACGTTGCCTTGTTACGGTGCCATCTATCTCTTGTACAGTACCATCCACATTGCCTTGCTGCAGTGCTATCCATCATTTACAATGCCATGCACGTTATCTCATTACAGTGCCATCCTTCCCTTACAGTGCCATCCACGTTGCCTCGTTACAGTGTCTTCTTTCCCTTACAATGCCATCCAGATTGCCTTTCTGCAGTGCCATCCATCCTTCACAGTGCCATCCACTTTGCCTCATTACAGTGCTATCTATCTCTTACTGTACCATCCATGTTGCCTCATTACAGTGCCATCCTTCCCTTACAGTGCCATCTATGTTAACCTTTTACGGTACCATCTATCCTTTACAGTGCCATCTATATTGCCTTGCTGCAGTGCCATCTATTCTTTACAGTGCCATCTTTCCCTTACAGTATCATCCATGTTGCCTCGTTAAAGTGCCATCTATCCCATAGTGCCATCCACATTGACTCCTTACTCTTTTACAGTGCCCATACTGACCCTCTTGCAATGCATCCTCCAACACTGCCAGGCACGTGCCCTATTACACCGCCAGCCAGTACAGTTTTCCAACCTGCCCTGCTACCTCGGACTAAAACTTCACACCCTCTGTGGTACACGGACCGAAAACAGCAGGTATTATGACGAAGATCAGTCAGCCATAGATGAACCATAATGCACTGCAGGTCATACATCTATACAGCAGAATGCCCACCTGGACCATGCAGAGTGAGCCCTGGCACCGGCCCTAAGGGCAGCGCTTTTGGAGTCCGTTCTCTTCTCTGGTCCAATGGGTGGCTGCCTGAGGCAGGCGGCACATGAGCATGGTATACAACTGCCGCCTGCACCCACCTGCACAGTTCTGTCTGTTGAGCCTGCTGTGAGCGATGCACTAACCAATTAGCAGCAGGAGCTTTGCATTGTTAAATGCTGACTGGCCAGTGCAGAGCAGTGCCCAGCAGACAGATGAAAAAGAGCTATGCTAGATGTCACTGGCTGGGTCACGCAGGGAGGAACATAGGAGTGAGTTGTGTACACAATGGGGTGCAACGGGCCACATAGCAGCTGCATGGTCTGCCTATATTGGCGGTACACTAAAGGGCAGGGCAGAGCACTCAACATATACAAGCGCTCATGCCTAGTTATTATGTAACCCATAAAGTCATCAGAGCTTTGGATTGCGATAATACTGTAGAGATAAAAAGAATTGCAGCTGTAAGCCCTCTACTGGATTTAAGACTTATACATTGTATAATTTATGAAAGTAAAGAGATTAAGAAATGTTTCTACTATGACAGCTAAACCTGGCCATACACTTAGGATAGCTGTCAGCTTAACGACAACTATTCTTCCCAGTCAGCCACCCCTATACTCATGAACTCTGTGGTCAGCTGTAGGGGCATGTGTTCTCAATAGAGAGAGGGATGTAAGCCACTGCCAGACACCTTTGGCAGATATTTATCTCCGGTAAGGAAAAAGGATCAGGATAGGGGTGTAACTACCGCCGTTGCAGCCGTCCACGCCAGCATGGGACCTGGGCTGCTAGGCACATGCCAGGACAACAGGTAGGCAGTGCAGGAGGAGTGGACTACTTATTAATTACACACAGCTCTGCACTAGACAGAGGAGTCTATTGATAATTTCAGCAGACAAGCAGTGGTCAGGTCAGGCCCCGCAGGCCTCCTCCCTCCTTTACTGAGGCCCCCATGAAGCTGCAGCTTGTAAGAGAGCTGGAGCTCCAGCCCAAGTAACAGGAGGCCCCACCCTTGCAGCTGGGCAGGTTACATCTACTATTTGTTCTCAGATACAGCCCTATGTTATCAGTACTCAGAGAGATAACTGTGTTATCTGTACTCAGATAGATCCATGTGTGTACAGTGTCCATATTAGGACATCGTCAGACATCATCAACAACTCCGTCCTCCGTCAGGCAAAACACCCTCCTTCGTCAGCCCAAACTCCATTAGTCCTCTTCCCTCAGGCAAAACTCCATCCTCTGTCAGCCAAAACTCCTCATTAAATAGAGCTGTGTATTTGAGAGGTTTGACTGAGGTCTGAGGAGGGAAGCCGTTATGGATGAGGGAGGTTTGGCTGATGTCTGAGGGAGGAGGCAGTTTTGGATGAGGGAGTTTTGGCTTATGTCTGAGGGAGTTTTGTCTGACATCTGATGGAGTGTTGGATGAGGGAGGAGACCGTTTTGGATGAGGAGGAAAGGAGTTTTGGCTGACAGAGGATGGAGTTTTGCCTGAGGGAAGAGGACTGATGGAGTTTGGGCTGATGAAGGAGGGTGTTTTGCCTGACGGAGGATGGAGTTGTGGATGATGTCTGACGATGTCCTAATATGGACACCGTATGTGTGTACTCTGTGGTAGCCTCTACCTCATTATCTGTACTCAGAGAATTATCACTATGTTATCTGTGAGGTTACACAGGACTGCAGGTAACATCTACTATATTGTTTGCACTCAGAGAGTTATCATTGCGTTATCTGTAATGTTACAAAGGACTGCAGATGACATTTGCTATATTATCTATGGTATACTGAGAAAGCTATCACTGTATATATATATATATATATATATATATATATATAGTTTTACATAGGACTGCAGGCACTGTCTCCCCCTATCCCCACTTCCTCAAATTATCTTTCTTCCTGTGCAGCATATCAATTTCCACTGGAATTTAGGCCATAAATGTCTCATTAGTGGGGGGTCTGGTTCACCCGCTGGGATCACACTGCATCACCTCCATCCATGAACTTGGCTGTATCTGTTCATTTTCACTTAAAGGGTTTGTCCACTTTTTATATATATTTTTATATTGATAATCTATCTTCTTCTGGAATGGCCATCAATATCAGATTAGCGGGGGGGGGGGGTGGTTCTGATTGCCAGCACTCCTGCCGATTACTTGTTTGTGTGAGCACTGCCTTCTCTTTACTGTTTACCTGCTTGCATTCACAATTGCAGCAGTGAGCAGTTGGAGCTGTCCAATTGCAGTGAATGGGGACAGCTGAGATGTAAATACACTTGCTCACTGCTGCAGTTGCCACAGTGAGCAACTAAACAGTGAAGAGAAGGCAGCATTAATACAAGCATAGGCCCCCTGCCGATCTGATATGGATGACCTATCCTGAGGATACGACATCAATATAAAAAAGCAGACAACACCTTTAAACAGGACAAGATGCAGTGTTTGGCACAGATGTCTTTTATGGAGGAGCCATTGTGTTTATGTAAACAAAAAGTGGGGTACATGACTTGCAGGAACGGGAAGCTCATTTCACAGTGATGATTGGTGGGTGACCTGGCGTTCAGACCCCCATGATCAGTACTGACAGTACTGATAGCCTACAACAGAGATCAGTAATCTCTGGCACTAGAGCTGTTCTGAAACTACAACTCCCAGAATACTCCTTTTACATTGATGGGAGTTACAAGTACAGCTAAGTAAGTATACATTCTGTAAATTGAAGTTTCACAGCAGCTGGAGTGCTGAGGGTTGCTGATCCCTTGTCTATAATATTGGTGTATGTTCAGTGACCGGGCCGCAGGGGTAGTATGTGAGCTATGGTGGGCCAATGGGGGTAGTAGCAGTTTTACTCACGGTTAACAGAGCTCCCTGGGCCGGAATGCAGTGTAGGGAAAGTCAGCACCAGTTCCTTCGGGGCACACTCTGGTGTACAGGGATTCCCACCAGATGGTGGTTGAGGTGCCCTTGGTGAAATGGATATTTAGGTGTCGTGGAGGCAGGGTCCCTGGTGTTCGTGACGCCAGCACTGTAAAGGTGTGATTGGAGGATGGCGAAGAATGAGGAGAGAGTCAATGAGTTGTTGAACCAAACTAGAACTTTACTAAATACAGTATGTTGCCTTGAGGTAGATATCCGGTATAAGTGCAATCAGTTGGTAAAGTTGCAAATCCCACAACAGGCTTAGCAGGGCTGAATTGGTTCAGGAGTTGGTCAGACTGGAGTAGACAAATGCTAGCTGCATCTATCTTTCAATAAACCTTGCTTCAGGAATCTGGAACCTTATCACAACTTGGCAACCAACAGGGCAGTCTCCCTAGCGGCAGGCATCAGTCTTCTGCATCATTATTTGAACAGGTTGCCTTTGGCTTTGGTCTCCCACTTATTGCTCTTCTGGAAAGTGCCCAGGGGGCACATGTCAGCAGCTACATGTTCTCCTCTCTTCCACTAACCTCTAATCTGACTTCCTGTGACTGACCTGTTCCTTATATAAGATGTGATAGCACCACGTAGTGGCGTGTGTATGAAATGCAGTTACCAGCCTGTTGTAAGGAATTTGAAGCTATTACAGAGACAGTTGACATTATAGTGATATGACATATACAAAGGTTTTAAGTGCCCACTTTTAGCACGGAGTGGGACACTGCATATGGCACTGCAGAATACAGTATTTTTTTGGTGCATTGTTCATGTGTGTTAAGATGGGACTACACGAAGATCTTTTGCAGAGATTGGGGAGGATTTATTAAAGGAGTTATCTGGGAATTTGATATTAATGACCTTTCCTCATGATAGGTCATAAATATCAGATCGGCAGGAGTCTGACTCCCAGGACCCCCACCGCTCAGCTATTTGAAAAGGCTGTTGTGAGGAGACCACAGCGCTCACTAGAGGTCCGGCACGCGCAGCAGCTTCTTTAAACAGCTGATTGCTGGGGGTTACGGAAGTCGGACCCCTGTCAATCTGATATTGATAACCTATCCTGAGGATAGCCCATCAATATCAAATGCCTGGCTTACCACTTTAATTCTGTCTACTATTTTGACACTATAAATTTAAGGATTATTTACATGGTCCAACTGGGCTGACAATTATTGAGAATACACTGTTTGTTCTGGATGCATCAGAAGAGGAGAGAGCTACATTTATATGCCACAATCACATCGATTGTTAACGCTCATTGGGTGATTGGTGACACCTTTACACAGGGCAAATTTCAGGAATGAACGTTGGTGCTGACTGAATAACTTTGCTTTAACTGTATGCTGCAACTTCTCTCTGTAGTCTGACTCTAGATTTGTCCAGGGAAAACTCCTCCTGGCTTCAGAGGCGCCAAGCTGTGGCCTCCACATCAAGCAGAGCTGAAGGTGCTCTTGCTGGCTTTGCAAAGCACATCCAGCAGGGACGTGCACCTGCTGCACACCCTCCCTTGGCAGGGGGTAAACTGCAACTGACTCCAACTAACTAGTCCCCTCCCATCCTTAGATGGAGAATTAGAATGAAAAGAAGGGTTCCATCCTTGTAAATGTAGATCTGCCATGCTTGCTGCCACCTTCTGGGGAACCAGGTAAATTACATGAACAAGAACAGTTACAAGAAATAAATATGCACAGTGTATAGGACCTGAAATAAATGCATAGATGACATTGTATTAGCCCATAAGAGACGTGTCTGGAGTGTGTGAGGAAACACAGGGCTGCCCCTTGGTTTGCATACTTTGTGCCAAAATTGTGGAACATGTTTTTGCATTTAATCCATGCGCCTTTTCCTCTAAATCACTACATGTGCAGGGCGTGTACTGTACACCTATCTTTTTGGAACAAACTGAGCCAGAATTTTGGCCCATTAAGCAAGGTAAATCATCCCTACTGGGTCTGAGATTCGCACTGACTGCATGTTAAACATTATTATTTATTTCTCTTGCCTATATAGCACCAACATATTCTGCAACATTTTACACACATTATTATCACTCACTGTCCCCAGCAGGCTCACAATCTAAATTTTTTACCAGTCTATGCAGGAGCTTAGCTAACGGCTCATGGGCCCTGGTTCCAGAGTTCAGCTTGGGCCCCCCTTCCCTCAGTGCTTTGTGTGTCTTCCTATACGGCAGAGGGTCTTTGGGCCCCCTCAGGCTCCTGGGCCCGGTAGCGACTGCTACCTCTGCACCCCCTCTAGCTACGCCCATGAGTCTATGGAAGAACCCACACAAACACAATGAGAACATAGACACTGTTTCCCTTGGTCAGATTCAATCCCAGGAGCCTAGTACTGACCACTGACCCACTATGCTGCCCATCTTTATCTTTTACCATCTGTTTTGATAGTAATATTGCCTAGGAATGTCAACTTTTTTAGCAAATTGTTAGAACACTGGTAGGCAACCTCTGGCACTACAACTCCAAGCATGCATACTTGCTCTGTTCGTCTAATAACTCTCATAGAAATTAATGGAGCATGCTGGGAGCTCTAGTTTCACAACAGCTGGAGTTTCGAAGGTTGCTGACCCTTGTGTTAGAAGTTTACCAGACGGCAGTGGTGTACCCTATGTGGAAGGGGCGTGCCCAGTGCTGAAATTCTTCCTTTATTCCCAAAATGAAAACATTCCAATTTAATGCATCTGCCATTAAGGGAAAATTGCAAAACGATATTTACAGTTTCCATTTAAATCAATGGTAACTTTATAAATTCATGTGAGCTGAGCTAGCGGTGGATTCAGGCAATAGTTTTAGAATACACTGTATGTGGGACGCAGCAGACATAGAGCTGTATGGGGAGATTTATCAGTGCATTTATGCCAGTTGTTTAGTGTAAATACTTTGGGAAATACAGTGTTCAGAATGAGCTCCTTATTTATTAAGCACTTGTTCAACATTTTTTTCAACATACACTTTGAGTACAGTGGTTGAGTCTGAGAAAAATGCTACATAGGGGTGTGCTAAGTATTGTTATGGAGCCCTATGCTATCTGTGTAAGCCCCTGTCTGACCATTCTCTGCAGTGTTTTGAGGTCTGAGCCACATATTTTATCCATACACAGCACTTCAAAGCATAGGATACTTTATTTCAATGTATCAATTATTTTAACGTGTTAGAATGAAGCAAGTTTGATACACCTTCCTGCACTGTGCAGTCTGTGTCCTTCATAACTAAGGCTCACTATTTTGAGTTGGTAGATAGGCTGATATATAAATACTTTAGGAGTCTACTCACTAATTTCTGCAATTTAGAAGGCTAAAGAAACATTAACTCATTCAAGACCGGGTGATTTTCTTTTTCTTTTTTTTCTTTTTTTGTCCCAGCCTTTCCAAAGCCATAACTGTCTTATTTTTCCATTGACATACCTGTTTGAGGACTTCATTTTTGCAGGACGAGTTTTATTTTCTAATGGCACAATTTACGGTTTCATACGATGTTGTGGGAAGCAGGAAGAAGATTCCAAATGTGGTAAAGTTATAAAAACAAAACACAATTCCATCACAGTTTTATGGGTTTTGTTTTTTCAGCATTCCCTATTCGGTAAAACTGACCTATTCCCTTCATTCTCTAGGTAAGTATGATTACAACGATACCACATAAAATGCCAGTCTTAATAAATGTGCCCCTATGTTCCTATGGACCCCTGCCACAGGCAGGCTTTCCATAGGAACTAATGTGCGGCAGCTGCATCTGGGTTACAGGATCCTCGCCGGGGGATGCCGCTGCATGGCTGGGAGCATGCGCTTCTGGTTTTTAACCTACTAGATGCTGTGGTCACATTTGACCATGGCATCTGAGGGGTTTAATGAGTTTGATCGACATTATCATTGATCGCATAAATTAATCCTGGTCGTCTGCTGTTTAAAACAGCAGGCATCCTGCTGCTATGGATTTTTTTATGCTTTTATGCATCCTGATTTTAATTACAAGTCCCTAGAAATAACAAGTGAGACAGTCACCTACTGGGCAGAGGACCACCACTGACTGGTTCCAGGACCTGGCAAAATCAGTGCTTTAATAGGTTAACCATAACTTATTGGCTGTAGTGAGTGCATTGAGAAGTAATTCTACAGTATATATGTATGTTCTGAGAGGATGAAGAGACGAGAAAAATGGTATACTGAGGGGAATGAAAAAGCGTGTATATGAATAAGTCATGAGCCATCAACCGTTAGATCATTTGCCCAAACAGCCTACAAAAGGGTTCTGTGAATGCCATAACTAGTTTCTAACTTTCTCTTCAGTTAAAAGTTTTACTGTGAAGCTCTGTATACAGCGGCGTCCAAGAACATTCCTATCATGGGCCAGCAATGTTTATTTTACAGAAATATAGTCCACTTGAACAAGTTATAAGCATTTCTAAAGTCCATGCTTAAAGGAATCCTATGAGACCTGCTTGTGAGCATCTGTTCTGCTAATTTGTTTTTTTGCCAGAGTCTCCAAACAATCCTTCTCTATAAACTTTACTGATAATACTGGTGCGTCATTTGCATATCCATGAGATACTTGTGGCCAAATGCTTTTCCTGAAAGGACCTTTTTATGCAGCCAAGTTTCATGGGTTTCTACCATGACTTTGTTTCAGTTTTTGCTACATGTTGGATTTTTATTTTTTGCAACATCTTACTGTCTCGTTATCCTGATAATAGATTTTATTTTCTAGTTTCAAAGAATATTTTTAAAGACTGCATTACATGGTATTTAGTCATGGCAATAAACTGGAAATACCTCATGCAGGAGGCTATAACTGAGTAAGAAATACCATGTAATCAGCATTATCACAAACAACAAAATAAGAACAAGCATAACCAACAATGGTCCAAATCATATTTCTTATGTAAATCTCGCCTTCGCATAGGGTGGAAAAACATAGGTGTGTTCCTTTCCTGCTCTCACAGAATCAATTGAAAGAAGGAATGGGAGGAAGATTTCCAAGGGGTCCAAATGTGAGTATAATAGTCCATCTTATTGTCACGTATGGCTGAGATTTTCTCATAGATTGCCATTCTGTCCATCCTGGCTACTACTGTTAAATCTAAAGAAAGGGTATTCCAGCTAGACGCAATATGAATACATGCAGCAAGGAGGAAATATTGCCCCAGCTTGAAAGGAGCATATTGTAAACTTAGGAGTGTGTCCCCCAGCAAGCAAACAGTAGGGATCATGGGGAAGGAAGTGTGCAAAAAATCCGATATAACGGAACAAACTTTCCCCCAAAAGGTGGGAACTATGGGGCAAGCACACCAAATATGGTACATAGAGCCTATAGTGTTGCAGCCTTTTAAGCATAGAGGAGAGATGGTGGGAAATATTCTGTGTAGACGTTCAGGCACATAAGATTCTCTACCGTGCTTATTAAGTGAGGTTTCTATCAGGGTGGTTTGTAATGCCAACGCTATTCAATCACAGTACAAAGCTTGACTATGCAAAATGTTTACCAAAAGACCAAAAAGGGACACGCAATACAATTCCATAGACTTTATTCGTTGATAAAAGGGACCAACAACATACAAAATATCAATATAAAAATATATATATATATATGGCAGCAATACAGATGGTAGCCAAGACATATGACTCCCCTCCCATGCAAAAGAAAACCCCGTTAGTACTCCTACATGAGGCAGAATACCTTCTATGGCAGTGTTGTCAAAACAGCCACGTCCCCAATATAGGAAAAATACAAAGAACAAAACAGTGTTCAACTTAAGCTAATGGGCAAAACCACCCATACACTACAGCAAAAAAAACACATATGTTTAAATAGATATATACCTGAGGGACACTTTAGAGAGGAGGACACGGGTTTCTTATGCAGAGAGGAGAGCCAACCCCGACGTACATTTCGCTCCGCTCGCCCCTTGAGAAAGCGGAGCGAAACGTACGTCGGGGTTGGCTCTCCTCTCTGCATAAGAAACCCGTGTCCTCCTCTCTAAAGTGTCCCTCAGGTATATATCTATTTAAACATATGTGTTTTTTTTGCTGTAGTGTATGGGTGGTTTTGCCCATTAGCTTAAGTTGAACACTGTTTTGTTCTTTGTATTTTTCCTATATTGGGGACGTGGCTGTTTTGACAACACTGCCATAGAAGGAATTCTGCCTCATGTAGGAGTACTAACGGGGTTTTCTTTTGCATGGGAGGGGAGTCATATGTCTTGGCTACCATCTGTATTGCTGCCATATATATATTTTTTTATATTGATATTTTGTATGTTGTTGGTCCCTTTTATCAACTAATAAAGTCTATGGAATTGTATTGCGTGTCCCTTTTTGGTCTTTTGGTAAACATATAAGGGTGGTTTGCCAACTTCCCCATCTCTGCTGACTAGGGTCAGTAACAAATCGATAGCAAATAGATTCCATTTGTACTCATGGGAACCACCTGTAACCCCAGATATATTCAGGTTATGTCTAATGAGGATGGCCAGAGGTTCCATTGCTGGGGCAAATAGGGCAGGTGAGAGGGGACACCCCTGGTGAGTTTCTCTCCCTATTTTGTTGGGAGAGTAACAGGTGGAGGGGAGTTTCAAGAAG
This sequence comes from Bufotes viridis, assembly GCA_033119425.1. Taxonomy (NCBI): domain Eukaryota; kingdom Metazoa; phylum Chordata; class Amphibia; order Anura; family Bufonidae; genus Bufotes; species Bufotes viridis. The sequence continues at coordinate 158,489,431 of CM065592.1, read as the reverse complement.
GCCCTAGGTTGTAAATGTATAGTCTTTATTGCATTTACTAAGGGACCCCGAAAACCAATCACCTCATAAGACCTTGAAAAGGTAATTCCATGAGATACAATCAAAAACCTTTTCGATGTCCAATGATAATAGAGTTAGAGAGGACGACTTCTGATGAGACCAATGCAGGACATATTATTTATCAGGGATGAAGCTCACCTGATCATCAAAGATCAAATAAGGCAATAGGATACTTAACTTAACTTCTAGCTAACACTGGATGACTGCTACCCTGGTAGTTACACCCAAGGTCTATGACAAAATATTAAAAAGTCCACATACACAGCATTTTAGTATTTAGAATTTTGCTATGTTTGCTATGTTTATTTTAGTGCAGCATGCTGTAGGTATACCATTTTTCCCATATGCCGCTCTATAGGATTTAAAAAATGGCTAGAATAATGCCTGTAACAAAATGTTACAAATTGAAAATGTACCACCAAAACACTACAAATTTGCAGCATTTTTACATGTGATTTGAAATGCATGAAAGAACTATGAAAGGGATTGTTGGGCAGACTAAACATTTTTTAAACAGGCTCAGAATGGTGTCAAATAATAAAGTAAGTAATGCTCAGCTTACCCATACCCAGGTCTATCTTGAGACATAGGAGGTGACCACTCATCCAGTCACTGAGTAAGGTTCGTAACCTCTAAGGTTAGAAGGCTGAGAAGTCACATTTCATTTATCGAGAGGGGCCAAAAGTAGAGACTGGCAGGGGACTGGGAAGTGTTTGAACAGGAGTGCCAAGAGATCAATAAGATGACTATGGCTTATTTTATACCATTCTGCTGGAAAACAGTGAAATCAAAGGGCTGGCCATGTGAATGCACAGATTTGTTAGGATGGCTCTTTGCTGCTTTCTGCTTGGCTTAATTGATGAAAGTCCCAAATGAGACACCTTTCTATTAACTCGGTATGTCATAGGCAGTGGAAAGTCTGCAGCATATATACCCTGAGTGGATTTACCCTTGCAGTTTCCAGACCAGACTGCCTTTTAACAAATACAGGCCCTAAAACAGATCACCCAGGGCAGCATCTCCTCTGCCTCTTTGCTGCTCTCTTCTGTTACTTGAAGACCTTCAGAAGTCTTGCGACCATCCAAAGGTCATTCAGCAGGTTCTGCAGAAAGTCTCTTAAATCTATTTCATTGTGGTTTTCAATGTGAAAACCACAATAAAATAGACTTTGATAACATTGATAAAGCGACATTGTCAGGTGTTAGCTTAGCTCTCCATGCCTGCGCTGCTGTCTCTACATGCAGGCACGGGCGCCGGGCTCCCTCACTCCTCTCTGCTACCGTGCTAACAAGTCCGGGCAGCAGGTAGCTTAAACTGTCAAATCTGCACCCTGTGCCAGAGCTTCCTTCCTGCTTAGAGTACTGTACTATTTGTTAGGGAGTGCACGGGAGTGTCTCTCCTCCTTTTGTGCCCTCTATCTCCCCAGCCTATGACTGGGCTGCAGGATATATTTAAAGGAGCTTCCTGCCTCATGAAGGCGCCTGAGCAATCTTGGTCATTAGCTAATCTAGTTCCTTGTGTGAAGGTGTTTGGAAGTTTCTGCTTTTCTGTGTACCAGACTCTGCTTCTCGATTATATGGACTTTGCTTGATTGCCGCCTGCCCCTGACCTTGGACTTTGTTTACGGACTTTGCTTGATCACTACCTGGTGTGACTCCGGACTGCATGACCACGTTATCTATGACCCGCAAGTCAGCTGCCACTGGCCCAGGGACTGATCTGGAGTGCTACCTGGTGACTAGCCTAATGGCCAAAGCCTATCCTCACCATCAGAGGCTCTAGTGAAGACCAGGTAGTTACGTAGTTATGTCCCTCCAGGGTATAGCCGGTCAGTGGCGCAGTGGGTCTACACCCGCTTGCATAACACCAGGGATCATTTTACAAAGCATTTTTGTCCATATTTTTTATATACACCACAATTTGCATAAAGTGTTATGCAAACCTATATTATAAATCATTGTTACTAATAGGGTATTTGGAAACAGGTTTTCTAGATCAGACAACTCTTTAAGGATTACCCACACAGATTGTAGCCATCAGTTGGCAAAATATTAATATCTGGATTGCTGGTCTGAGCTGCACATTTACAAATAAGTTGCACATAAAGAGAATCTTTTTTTTCCATAGTAGTGCTGCATTTCAATACTTACCAATAGTGTTGAGCGAACTTGTGTTTTAAGTTCTGCTTCCAAAGTTCGGGTTTGGGTTATTGAAGGATCCCATTATGGATCCCATTTTGGATTCCGCTACCACGGACCATAACGGAATTGGGAATCCATGACAGGATTCTTCGATAACCCGAACCTGAACTTTGGACGCAGAACTTAAAAAACAAGTTTGCTGAACACTACTTACCAACAATTTTAATGGTACATTCAAGACTTTCATGTCCCATCCCTGAACCCCCTGTAATCCCACCCAGGAACTTCCACTTCTTGGCGGTTTTACATAAACCTCACTTATTTTAGCCAGATTTGCATTCAAAAATTCTGGACAATTCAGGCAAATTCTGGACTGTTTGGAACTATCAGCAGTTTTATGTTATAGTAGTATTGATAATAGACAACCTATGTCTGACAACCTCTAACAGATGCATACACTTTATAGCAAACCTTGTTCAGTTTAATCCATCGGACTTTAAATCCTATTGTGAGCCAACATCTGTAGGTGCAGGTTATTCTGGTCTATCTGGCTCCATTTCTTTCTAGTCAAGTAAGTAACTCTATGTGCATCCAATTCACCAAGCCTGTATGAACAAATCTCGTACTGTGCCAAATTACATTTATAAATATGATATCATTGTGTTCAGCTTTATTTAGTTTAAGTTAATGTAACCTCTTTCTGTGATTCTGAGGTTACAGATGTAGTGGGGTTAGTGAAAGAAAGCTTACAGCTGTGGGTCCAGATGTCTCTTGGATGAAATGAGCATAGCAATAAAATGATAACATTATAACATGATGTGGTGCTCCCTCAGCAAAACTCTGAAACACAAACGCGCTGGGGTTATAACATATGTGTCGTCTCATGTCCTGTCAAGGTCTCTGAGCCACGGCTGTGACCTCAAAAGTCGCCTACTCCAAAACAGCATCTGTCTGTGAGCCTTGAGCAATTCGATGAAGTGTCCATGCGAAAAAAAAAAAAAACTATATTAAATTGACATTTTTCCACATTTTACCATTTTTATTCTTGATTTGGTCAACTGTAGAAAGTGTATTTGTAAAGCACAGTATGTAATAGCAAACACTGCAGACAAAGAAGTAATACTTGCTACAAATTACCCCAAAAACTGCCAGTTCCCACTTCACCTTCTTGCCAAGAACTCTGATCTGCAGCTGGAGGGAATACTCCACATTCTGCTTTTGCAGAATAAACAATTATTTTATTAGAACTATTTTTATACTCAAATTGAAGCCCAAAATGATGTCACCAGAGACATGTATGAGTTGTTCTTATGAGGAACCACAACAATGAATACTGCGAATGTGCTGGACAAGCAGTGATATCAATTTGTTGAAAGTTACCAAAGAGAAAAAAAACAATGCAATTTGAGGATATAATGATGTATGTTGCTTCTAGATCAGTCGTGGCAAACCTATGGCATGGGTGCCAGAGGGGGCACTCAGAGCCCTCTCTGTGGGCACCAGCACCCTGGAAAAAGTCTGTGGTGAACCAATATTCCTTAGGCTTTTCCTGCCGTTCATCAGCGCAGGGCGATATTCTATATTGGACTGTAGTATTCAGGTTAAATTGCTGTGTTGGCACACAGGCCTCTAAAAGGTTCACCATCATTGCTCTAGATGAATGCCATAGCTGTAATAAATCATTGCTGTTCTGATGAATTGAGCATTCAAATTAGTAAATACAACACTTGCCAATCCCCCATTTGGTCATTTTTCAATTCCATATGTTGAAAAATAACAATGGACAATGGATGGATACTGAGTGTGAGATAAGGATGATTACTGTAAGATATACCAGGCAGTGTGTTGCTCCAGTTCCATGATGACCTTTTATGTACAAATGTCTATCCTATTCAAGTAATATAAGTTACTGTTTCACTCTGATTGTTTGAGCCCCTAATGAACCTTGGATACGAAACTCGGGGGTCAATATATATTCCAGATCTTTTTATTATAGCATGCACTTTTTATAACCAGCAAGGTTCCTATACATAGAGGTAAATGCTCTGCTTTAGGAGTGGTGATTTTTATGGTCATCTCCTCTCTTCATCTCAGACATGGCTATAGATCTTCCCCTATTGCGACATACTAGACATCATCATGTTATTAGTATCTGTTGCAGCCAGGCACTAGACCTTTAAGTATCTGTGGTAGCAAAGTAAGACTAAAACTTAGATAAGTACTCTGCTCTATATAGGCGCAGTATCAGGACTTTAACTACCCCTTTCTCTAGATTAGCATCACTTATTGACAGGGCATCTCAATTCCCTTCCTCCCTTATCTGGTTAGGTAAGGGAGAGTAAAGCTTGTATTAGACTGGCCAATTGTTGTCCAGTTTATCGTTAACAAGCATTCGCAGTTTTGCCGCCATTACCCGATGAATGAGCAAATGCTTGTTCATCGAGCAATCGGAATCTTTCAGCGCGGTTAAAAATCTTTGTGATTAGACTGCACAATCTGCTGCCGGCAAACAACTAGACAGCATAGGGACTAGCGACGACCTAACGATTGCTCTTCCCTATGCTGTGGAAGAGCTGGCTGCAAGTAATAGCAGCGGTCTCCTCCACTAGCGAACAGGCGATTGCCAGGAAGGAACGCTTCCTTCCCGTCAATCGACTGCAGAATCGGCTGTGTAATGCAGCCTTAAGTGTTAGGTCCGAAGACAGTAGGAATGCTCTTATCAGGACGGCTATTCCATTCTAGGTAGGGTGAGATAAGGGATAGTAAGCATTGGGTATCTCCCTAACCATATACCGTATATAGTAATCTGATCCTCTGAGATAGGAGGGGTTAGTAAATATTATCTGGGTGGTAATCTCATTTTAATGTACAATTAAAGGTTATGTTTTAGGGAGTTTTTACCAGAACCATATCATAATGTGAACCTCTCTAGGTAAAGTGGTACAGAGAGATCTAAAGATATTTTTAACACAAAGAAGTAGTTTAGGAAACCTGTTACATAGTTACATAGTTAATACGGTTGAAAAAAGACATATGTCCATCAAGTTCAACCAAGGATTAGGTGGGGACGCGAATCCCAGAAGGAAGTGAGACTCACATTTCTACACGTTTTCATAAGCATTAATGTTGTTTACTATTAAGAATTCATCGAAACCTTTTTAAAACTGTCCACTTTTCCTGCTGTGACCACGTCCTGAGAAAGTTTATTCCACAGCTTCACAGTTCTTACAGTAAAAAAGCTTTGACGCTTCTGGAGACTGAACTTTTTCTTCTCCAGTCGGAGGCAGTGCCCCTTGTCTTTTGAGGGCATTTTACATAGAACAGTTTTTCACAGTATTTTTTGTATGGCCCGTTTATATATTTATATAGGTTAATCATGTGCCCCCTTAGACGCCTCTTCCCAAGACTAAATAAATGTAATTCTTTTAATCTTTCTTCATAACTAAGCCCCTTATCAGGTTAGTCACTCCCCTCTGTACTTTTTCCAGCTGCAGTGCATCCTTTCTATGGACTGGTGCCCAGAACTGAACTGCATATTCCAGATGAGGCCGCACCCTCGCTTTTTAAAGTGGTAATATTACATCCCTGTCCCGCAAGTCTATGCCTCATTTAATGCATGACTGATAGCCTTAGAAGCAGCTGATTGACATTGTATGCTGATATTTAATCTACCATTTAGAAAGACACCCAAAACGTTCTCTATAAGTGACTCTCCCAGTGTTACATCCCCTAGGACATATAGTAATGCCAACGCTACTCAATCACAATACAATGCGTGACTATACAGAATGTTCACCAAATAACCATAAAGGGACACGCAATACAATTTCATAGACTTTATTAGTTGATAAAAAGACCAACAACATACACAATATCAATATTAAAAAATATATATATGGCAGCAAAACAAATGGTAGCCAAGACATGTAGCTCCCCTCCCATGCACAGAAGACACCGATTACTCTCCTATATAAGGTAGAAAAACCTTATCAAAGTGCTGACATGAACAGACACATCCCCAATACAAAAACATATAAAATAGAACAGTGCCCCACTAAGCTAATCTGGTGGACAATACCGCACATACAATGCAGCAAAGAGACACATATGTTCCATAAATGTATACCTGAGGGACACTTGAAGAGGAGGACACAGGCTTCTTAGCAGAGAGGAGAGCCAACCCCGACGTGTGGCTTACCAGCAAGGCTACCGAGGGCTTAGATGTGGAGCATGACTCCAGAGGCTTCCACACCATGTGCTACCTGTGGCAGGGATGACTGTGAATGAAAAAAATGGCTGCTGTGTGCAGGGATGATGATGTCATTAAGGTATGGGAACTGAAATAGGCCAAACTTCTAATGTGAATAGCTGCCATGTATGTAAACGGCCACTAGATGGTTACTCAACTAATAGAGAATTATACAGAACATATCTTGAATATGCATAAAACTATACATGAATTAACAAATATGCCTGCTGAAGGGCATGACAATCACATACTCCTGTATATAGTCCCTTAAGAGTCCTTTAAACATTTTTCCCACAACAGAAGTTAAAGAGGACCTTTCACCAGAAATTTCATGTCTATATTAATATCTGACATTACTTGCCTGCTCCCAGTGGTGCTTATTCCGGTATTCTTATTTTCTTTTGTGCCCCCGTTTGTCTGCGGTGCCCCCGCAATATTTCCCGCCATGTATGGTAATGAGCCATTCGGCTCAACTGGGCGGGCCTGCAAAAGGTCTCTCCGGCGTGTCTGCCTTCCCCCTGGCACGGAGCGCAACTAATCAGCGCGCTCCGCTCTTAGCCAGGGAGAAGACGCTTCAGTTCTCGCGAGAACTGGAGCGATTTCAACCATCCAGAGCGAGAGTGTCTTCTCCCTGGCTAAGAGCGGAGCGCGCAGATTAGTTGCGCTCCGTGCCAGGGGGAAGGCAGACACGCCGGAGAGACCCTTTGCAGGCCCTCCCAGTTGAGCCGAATGGCTCATTACCATACATGGCGGGAAATATTGCGGGGGGCACCGCGGACAAATGGGGGCACAAAAGAAAATAAGAATACCGGAATAAGCACCACTGGGGGCAGGCAAGTAATGTCAGATATTAATATAGACATGAAATTTCTGGTGAAAGGTCCTCTTTAAACTAACTGGTCTATAATTACCTGTGGATGATCTAGATCCTTTTTTAAATATGAGCACCACATTTGCCTTGCGCCAATTACTTTGCACTGTACCAGTACCTAGAGAATCTTTAAAAATTATAAACAGGGGCACATCAATGATTAAACTGAGCTCTTTAAGCACTCTTGGGTGTAATCCATCTGGACCCAGAGCCTTGTTGACATTTACCTTACTTAACTTATCTTGGACCGTATGCCAATTGAGTATATTGCTGGATGTACTAACAGCCCCAGCACCACAGATATCAGCTCCTTTCTCTTCTTTTGTATATACAGAGCTCAAAAACACATTTAGTAACTCTGCCTTTTCTTTATCTTCAGTGAACTACCCCCCTTTACCATTATCTAGGGGACCTATCTGCTGAGACTTTGGTTTTTTAGCATTTATATATTTAAAGAATTTTTAGGGATTTGTTATGCTCTCTTTTGCAACCTGCTGTTCATTTTGTATTTTTGCAAATGTTATCTCCTTTTTACAGATTTTATTAAGCTCTTTGTAAACTTCAAAGGCTACAGCTGACCCCTCAGATTTGTATTTTTTCAATGCCCTTTTTTGTCATTTATTGCCCTTTTTACAGTAGCTGTAAGCCATGGGGGTTTAATTTTAGCCGTTTATACTTGTTAACTAAAGGAATACATTTTTTAGTGCAATAACTAAATGTGGATTTAAAGCTCTCCCATTTATACTTAGTATTATTATGTGACAGTAGCTGCTCCCAGTCTATGCCCTAAAATGCTGCCCACAACCCAGGGAAATTTGCCTTTTTAAAATTCAGTGTTTTTGCTCTGCCTGAAAGTTTGCTGCTTATAATTTAGGGGGAATATAAGTATATTGTGGTCACTATTACCTAGTGTTTCTCGAACAGTAACATTTCCAACAAGCTCTGCATCATTAGAAATTACCAGATCCAACAGAGCATTGCCCCTAGTTGGGGCTTCTCCCCTTTGCGGTTGAGGCAGAAACATGACCCCAGTCAATGTCTGGGAAGTTAAAATCTCCCATTATGACCACTGTAGCAGCCTGTGCACCCGATCTATTTGGTTATACAGTTGAGCTTCAATCTCCTCTGTGATGTTGGGGGGGGGGGGGGTCTATAGATTACACCAAGTATTATTTTTTCAGTTTTTATATCCCTTTCAACTTCCACCCATGAGGTTTTTACATCCTCATTATCCGCACCCACAACTGCCTCTTTTACACTTGTCTTCTCACATACAGGAATACCCCACCGCCTCTTCTATTGACCCTGTCTTTCCTAAATAGTGTAAAACCCTCAATATTAAGAGCCCAGTCATGCGAAGAGTCCAACCATGTCTCAGCCACACCAACTACATCTATGTGTTCTTCTAGTACCATGGCCTCCAGCTCCCCCATTTTGCTTGCTAGACTTCTGACATTTGTGAAAATACATTTTAAATTACTATTCAGTGAAGATCCGGGATTTTTGGGTTTTCATTGATGTACAGTTCTGCCCAGCTCCTAGTTTAATAGCTCCTCCAGCCATCTAACCATTTTTCCCCCAGAGCAGGTGCACCCTCCCCATTAAGGTGCAGCCTATCCCTACTGTAGAGCCTGTAGCCGACAGAGATGTCAGCCCAGTTCTCCATGAATCCAAACCCTTCCTTCCTGCAACAGCTTCTGTGTCACTTATGTAACTCCCTAAGCGCCCGTTGTCTCTCTGGTGACGCTCGTGGCACTGGTAGTATTTCTGAAAACACTACCTTGGAGGTCCTGGACTTGAGCTTCTCTCCTGACATATTAACATAGTTTATAGGGCCGAAAAAAGACATCTGCCCATCCAGTTCGGCCTTTTATCCTCCTAGTTCCCTAAAATCATGTTTAAGGACCTTCCATCTCCCCCTGACTTTGTCATTGGTGCCAATGTGTACCATGACCGCCGGGTCTTCCCCAGCCCCACCCAGCAATCTGTCAATTCGATCCGCAATATGCCGAACCAGAGCACCCAGAAGACAACACACTGTTCGGCATTCACGGTCTTGGTGACAGGTGACCCTGTCTGTCCTCCTAATAATAGAGTCCCCTACCTCCAGCATCTGTCTGACCTTTCCTGCACTCCTTTTCCCATCCTTCCTGAAGCGGTCATTTTCCTGGTTGCTAGGAGAAATGTCCTGCTACAGTGTTGCTGGCCCTGGGCTTTCATCCCTAATATCAGCCAAACAGGCATATTTACTAGGGTGTTCCAGCTCAGGACTAGCCTTCCTGGCACTTTTCTCTCTACCCCTTCTTCCAACGGGCAGCATGAAATACCAGTAGGGTCTCTTCTTGAAAACAACCAGGGTTGGACTAGCCCACCAGAGGTCTCTGAAACCATTGTGGATGGCCCTGAGAAGAATTTTCTCTGGTGGGCCCAAGGAACCCAGCTTCTCTGCCAGCTTCTTTCTGCTGGCAGAAACTATTTGTGAACAATCTGTGTCTCAGAATAAAATATAGTTTATTGTAAGGAGGTTGGTATTTCCTGCTGTACACTGCATAAGCAGCGTGATGCCCTGACAAATCCTTTAAAAAAAAATAGATCATTAGTTTTAGGGGTTTTTTATTTTTTTTTATTTTTTTGCTTCAGTAAGGGCAGCATAGGCTAGTGACAGATCCTCTTAGCAAAACACTGGGTCACTTTCTTTAATTTTCCCAGCCTTTTTGCTAAAATGTATTGAACAGCTCCTGTACTGGAGCTGTTAAATACACAATGAGAGACAATGAGTCCTGATATTAATAAGGTGCTGACTTTCCCCACTGCTATGCACCCCAATTTCTATAGCACAAAATTAAAAAAAAAACTGTGGCAGGGAGAGCTGGGTCCCCATGAATATCAGGGCTCTATTTCCTGGTGGTACATGTACAGCCCCTGCCCTCATGAAGTAGATAGCAGCACATTTTTGTTTTTGCAAAAACGGTCACCAGTGAGCCAACTGGGATCTGTTTATTCCCTGATGAAATAACGACGATGTGTCCAGCCCCTGATGTACCAGCAGGATACAATTTATTTCTAGGTGGCCTAGTTATACAATTATATATTGTACAATTAACTCAAAACAGAACCTCACATTGAACACCAAATAGGCATGGGTGTAGTGGAAACCACATTATAATTACCTTGCACCAGAGCACCTCCTAGGCCTGTTTTCCTTTTGATATGATGAGTGCCATGGCTGTAATTACAGGATACCTTTTGCCAAACCTGATAAGAGGAAATGTAATTGCATACAATTTAGATTTTAATAGACACTCTCGTTATGAAAAAGATAGAATCCGATATGTACATTGACATATCGGAAGTGTATTATTCAATTTCACTTACATGTTTTGTGTCGACCAAATGGAAAACCTTTTGGAGGACATTTATTAAGCCCTATAGATTAGGAGACTGGTGTCAAAAAGTTGCAAAGTTCGGCACATGCCCTGATTGGACAACATTTTGCCACTTTTTAGAGGTTTTGCGTCTTGCTTGACACTTTTCCAAAAAGTGAGCAGATTGGGACAGGCCTAGCACATTTATATAATCTATGCCAGGAAACTGGCATAGATTATACCTGAAATCTACACCAACTCTCTTGCTGGTTTCAGTTCTGGTGCATGGATAGGCACAGATGTGCCATAATTATAGAGATGTCGGTCTTCAAAAACATTTCCTTTAGTTTAGAAAGGATCGCCTTATTAATCCTGTATTGGGACCCAGTCTTGTATTTAGCGAAAACAAACAGCAAAGAATCATGGACCTCAGATATAGCTGTGTAAATAAGCCAAGGAACTTCTCTCATCACTTACATTTAACATCCATTGAACATAGACATAAATCAATAGTAAATAGAACTGATAAATCACTGCTATATCAATACATTGTTCTAGCTCTTCGAATGGTCCGCCAACTTTCTTGTAATTAGTTATTCCTGTTAATTTAGACATTTTGCATCTGCCTATAGATCCATGTGTTCCATTTTGTTTGATTACAAGAGAACATAAACCTTGCTGAGGAAAGTTTTATAGTCAGCGAACTCTGGAACAGATTTATCTATTAGGAATACTGATGCTGTCTGGAGCCAGTGACTCATAAAACCTAGATTTGGACCCTGAAGAAAGTAGACTGTAATAATATTTTCAGTACAGTTTGCACAGTGTTGTATACATTGTCCATCTAGCTTGGTAGCTGCTATTACTGGCTGATTTTCAGCACACGTGGCAGCTCATGACCACACATTTCAAGAGAGGAAGCTTCAGAGGTCCCACAAGTCACACTGGATGGAAGCTAACACTAAGAAGCAGATATTGCAGTCTCTGGACATGTAACTTCCAGGGAACGATTGCCATTTTAAACATCTGTTTACAGAATTAATGAGACTTGTGTTTTTTTTGTTACCAGACAGAATTTCTTTCTCACACCAAGAATGCATTTTTGACTCTAATATAAAGTTCTCATGGGTATACCCTCTCTGTTCTCTAATAATGACAAGCAGCTGGAGTAACCCACGGCAATGGGTTACACTTAAACAGTTCTAGGCTGCCTAATCTACAATACAGAACATCTGCTGACAGCATAAATGTCTTGCTGGCCATTTTGTTTCTACAGTCTGACAAAGTTTTTAGTAAACTCAACCTTTGGCAACAAGGGGAGATTAAAATTATCTTCAATTTCCTTATCTGTTGAGAACTTTCCCATCCACACCCGTTCCACATAATCATATCCATGTGAAGAAAGCCATTAGAAAATTAGAAAGTTAACCTAAGAAGAATTTGACCATGAAAAAATAAAACAGAGGAAGAGATGATCATTTAGCACTTGCATACCTCCACACTGGAAATGCTTGTTGATACCATTTCTGACCAACAGAGCACTACTCCATAGGCTAGAAGAAGGTCAAAGTGTTGTTGACCACTTGACTGTAGGAATCCAAAGTGTAAACCTGGTTATACATCAGAGGTGTAACAAAATCTGTAATGTCATTTGTAGTACTGGTCTTTCTTTGAGAACACCCTCAAAACACCCTCAGAATCCAGGGACCAAATGCAACCACAACTTCTGCGCCCTAGAGCACACCCTTGACCATACACCTTCATTTGTATGCCTTCAATTTCCCACTGATATATAGAGACTTCTTCTGGGAGACTTAATTTGCCACAGTAGATGATTCTGGCCTGTGTGTGATACATTTTGCTATTTAAATCTGACTAGAAATAATAATTGCTTTTCTGTTAGTTAGAAAGTGTTATGCTGACATCCCATGCCCACCTCTGCCCCACTCCTCTGAGCGGGCACAGGCACTAATGCTCCCTCCTGCAGCCTCTTCGATAACAGTGGTCTAGGCCTGTTGGCTCCCCCCGCCCTCTCCCCGTGTCTCATGCTCCTCCCTCTGCTGCAGGCCACACCCTGCACTTAAATAGCAAAAAGACACGGACCTCGCTACTCCTATAGAATCCACAAACAGACAGACTGTTAGATCCTCAACCGCTCCTCCTTCAGTACTTTTTCGTGCCGCCGAACACTGCTGCTGGTGTCACTTGCGATACCGCTTCCATATTTCCTGAAACCTGACAGGTTGGATAAAAGGAAGTGAACTGTTAACAGGTACACACCCCTAATGAAGCAGAAGTAAAACCTAGGTTAGGCGAATTACGGCAACCGACTTTTTAAAACATTTTATCTACTTTTGTGTGTATAATAAATCCAACCTTTTGTTGTACAAGTGTCTGTGGAGCTTCAGTATTTTACTACCTGTTTCTTGATTCATACAGGAACCGAGGTTGCAGGAAATGTGGAAGCAGTGCTGCAAGTGATACCAGCAGCAGTGTTTGGCAGCAAGGAAAAGGAGTGAAGTAGGAGCTGTTCAGGATCTAACCTGCCACAATCTGTCTGTTTGTCGTTCCTAGAAGAGCAGCATGGTCCGTGTCTTTTTGCTAATTATGTCTGGTGTGAATTTAACCCACTTCACAAGAAATCTGCAGCGCTCAAAATAGGAGATATAACTTGAGACTATTTTATTAATTTTGCGCACCCTGCACTTGCCAGCTGGGCCTCTCCATTTTTCCCATAGAGCATGCTTAACCATCTTCACCTAGGAGAGAATGCCTGAGAAATGGGTGTTTCTAACTCTCTAGTCCCTGCAAAGGTGTTCTTCTCTGTTCTGCCTATGTAACAACTGGTGTGATTCCTGATTTTGATTCTCTGTTCCACTGTGCCTGATTACTGTATTGACCCTTTGCTTCCTGCCCTGACCGCAGACCTGTTTTACTGATCTTGGCCTGCCCCTGACTGCGATCTTTTTCTGATGTCTCTGTGCTCTGTGTGTCTCTGATCCCCATGGGTCAGCTGTCAACCTGCTCCAACAGGTAGTGGCCTGGTGGTTCCCCTGCAAAGTCCAGATCCTTGTGTAAGGGTTAAAGGGTAAAATCAGGGGACTGCCAGGATAACGCCTTTAGGATTTGTCCGAAGTCAAACCTTTTGGTTGACACAGTGGTTCCACACTCACTGCTTGTAACAGTTTGCACAGGCCATGGAACCTGCTGGACAACCCTGGATGAATCTGCCTAAAGTATTCAAACAACTCAGTCACCAGCGTGGTTATCAGGAGCAACTTCATGTAACATTTCAGCTCACCTGGATGCCTTGAGCCTGCAGTACCACAACCTTCAGCTGCAACATCTGTACCGACAACTCTGACAGTTGCAGCCGCTTGCAGCTCCAGGTTACATCTGCCACTTATTCCTTGTTAGGAAGGGGACCCTACGCTATCCTGAGCGTTCATCAACCATTGTAATATACAACCAGCCAGCTGCAACCACACCAGTTCCCCACAAAGTGGGCCAAAGTAGCCTTCTTGGTCTCACTCCTAACGAGTGAGGCTCTTGCCTGGACCACCCCACTCTGCGAGAGAAGCAACCCTCTGACCAGCATCCTGCAAGAAATCCTATCCACCTTCCACCTAATCTTTAAGAAACCAAACTGCATCTGCCGCCTCTTCTCTTCTGCGACTTTGCCAGGGCAAGCTCACGATTGGCCAACATGCAGTTCGTCACATTGGCTTCCTAACTGGCATGGAATGATGAGGCCCTGGTGGCAGGTATTGGGGAGGGTCGTACATATTAAAGATGCACTGGTAGGTCGTGTCTACCCCAACCCCCTCCCCTCCAAAACTTATCTCCTCCACTCACAGTCTATATGCACAGCGCCACCACCCACAGTATATGTGCACAGCTCCCCCACCCATAGTATAAATATACAGCTCCTCCACCCACAGTCTATACACACTGCTCCTCCATCTACAGTCTATACACACTGCTCCTCCATCTACAGTCTATATGCACAGCTTCTCTACCCACAGTATACAGTATATTCACAGCTCCTCCACCCACAGTCTATATTCACCGCTCCTCCACCCACAGAATACAGGATATGCACAGCTCCTCCACCCACAGTATATACACAGCTCCTCCACCCACAGAATACAGTATATGCAGTGGTGTATCTTGGTTTTGTGCTGCCCTAGGCGAGACTAAACTCGGGCACCCCCTAATATAAATTTGACCCGCCCCTTCCTGTCAAGGCCAAACCCCTTTCTCTGTAAACCCCGCCCTTCCTTTTAGGCTCCATCCTTTCCTGTATTCCTGTATTTAAAAGTGAATAACGACAGCCACACCTCACACCCTCCCTTGATCCCACTAAGTGTCATCCACAGATCCCCCTTAAGTGCCATCCACAGACAGATCCACCCCTACAGTGCCATCCACAGTATCCACTCCTCAAGTGCCATCCACAGATCCCCTCAGTGTCATCCACAGACTCCCCCTATGCCATCCACAGACAGATCCACCCTAAGTCGCCATCCACAGATCTCCTCCTTAAGTGCCATCCACAGATCCCCTCAGTGTCATCCACAGATTCCCTCTTAGTGTCATCCACATATTCCCCCTTAGTGTCATCCACAGATTCCCCTCAGTGTCATCCACAGATTCTCCCCCTCAGTGTCATCCACAGATTCCCCTCAGTGTCATCCACAGATTCCCTCTTTAGTGTCATCCACAGATTCCCTCTTAGTGTCATCCACAGATTCTCCCTCAGTGTCATCCACAGATTCTCCTCAGTGTCATCCACAGATTCTCCCTTTAGTGTCATCCACATATTCCCCTCAGTGTCATCCACAGATTCCCCTCTTAGTGTCATCCACATATCTCCCTCAGTGTCATCCACAGATTCCCACTTAGTGTCATCCACATATTCCTCCCTTAGTGTCATCCATAGATTCCCCCTCAGTGTCATCCACAGATTCTCCCCTCAGTGTCATCCACAGATTCCCTCAGTGTCATCCACAGATTCCTCCTCAGTGTCATCCACAGATTCCCCTCTTAGTGTCATGCACAGATTCCCCCTCAGTGTCATCCACAGATTCCCCCTCAGTGTCATCCACAGATTCTCCCCTCTTAGTGTCATCCATCCACAGATTCTCCCTCTTAGTGTCATCCACAGATTCTTCCCCCCCAGTGTCATCCGATTCCACAGACATTTCCTACCTGCCCAGCTGTTGTAGGTAATTTATTCACTCCACTTTCCTGAGAGAGCGCTGAAGACTCACACAGGCGCACTGGCAGGCGCATGCGCACTTCAATGCCTCTGCCAGTGCGCCTGTGTGAGTCTCTCCGGCGCTCTCTCAGGCAAGTGGAGTGAATAAATTACCTACAACGGCGCTGGGCGGGGAGGAGCGGCGCCGGCGCACCCCCAGCAGCGCAGCCCGGACACAAAAAAAAATCTATCACTGAGGCAAACAAGGCATCTTGCCGCGGCGCCGCCCCATTGAAAGTGCCGCCCAAGGCAAATGCCTTGTTTGCCTCGTGATAGATACGCCACTGAGTATATGCACAGCTCCTCCACCCACAGAATACAGTATATGCACAGCTCCTCCACCCACAGTATACAGTATATGCACAGCTCCTCCACCCACAGTATACAGTATATACACAGCTCCTCCACCCACAGTTTACAGTATATACACAACTCCCCCACCCACAGTTTATAGTATATGCACAGCTCCTCCACCCACAGTTTACAGTATATACACAACTCCCCCACCCATAGTTTATAGTATATGTGCACAGCTCCTCCACCCACAGTTTACAGTATATGCACAGCTCCTCCACCCACAGTTTATAGTATATGTGCACAGCTCCTCCACCCACAGTTTACAGTATATGCACAACTCCTTCACCCACAGTTTATAGTATATGTGCACAGCTCCTCCACCCACAATTTACAGTATATGCACAGCTCCTCCACCCACAGTTTGCAGTATATGCACAGCTCCTAGAAGCAGTTTATAGTGTAACACACTGATGGGCCTATAAACAGACATGGATGAAAGTGGCCTTTCATGTAACTTCCCTGCATTGCTTGCATTTCCCTGTGCTCCTTGGAATCACACTGGCACTGGCTGCTGCTTGGCTTGAAGAGACAATTAACACATCCCTTTTACTGGTACCAGCAGGCTCGGACTGGCCCACAGGGGCCCACCTGTGAGCTCCTGGACAAGGTGGGCCCTTAGTTCCTCACCCCTTTTACAAGTGGCACATGGCACAGTAGACTGACAGCACTAGATATAAATAGGCAGCATAGAGAGTCTCAACCATCCTCTGTTGATATAAAAACCTGGGCACATCATTTACCAAAGTATCCAGTTTATTATTATAGACACATTGGGTGGCTGAGATGACTTTTTGGTATAGAGTCAGGCTCGCCATGTCCTCTCTAACCAGGGACCTGCCCTCTCAAAGTCACTGCAAGGGCCCCCACAATTATATTGTAGCCACTGTATAGGTGGTTAGTCGCATGTCGCATGTAGCTTTATAGTGGGCCCCTAAAATGAATTTCACTGGTGGGCCCTAGGGACACAGAAGCTCTGTAATCTGCTTGTTCTGTCTGGGATGCTGTGCCCATCTGCTAGGCCTACCTAAAGGCCGGTGATAACTACAGGAGGTTCTTCATAGACTTATACTGAGCCACCAGTGCGGGGCTGCTGGCTCATTTCCCTACACTTTAGACTGGCATTAAATGGAGCTGCTAATTATATGTTTAGTGTGCCTCTGGCTAAATACATACGGAGCTGCCCAGCAGCTCTACACTGGTGGCTCAGTGCAGAGCAAAGGAGAAATAAATGTGCTGGCTAGAGGTTCGGGGCCAAATGCTTGTAATCCAGGGCCTAGGCCCTGGATCTAGGTGCCTAGCGACGCTCCTGGTTCAGAGGATACCATGTTTATCTGTTTAATAAAAATGACAGGAGGGAATGGAAAACAGGTCAAAGAGAGTCCAGAATGGGACCCTAAAGTGAGCAGAGAGCAGCCGTGCATGTGTGGCCGCCCTCCATTCATTTCTATGGCAGTTTGAGTGCTGGCTCAGCTATATACGGGTAGTCCTATAGAAGTGAATGGAGCGATTGCCACACTGCACAACCATCACTCTCCATTCATTTCTAAAGTACTTCCAAAAATAGCCAGGCATGGTGAGCTCTCCTTCAGTTTTGGGGGCTCATTTTTGAGATACCTGTGAGGCTCGCACCTATGTGACTGATAACATATCATAGCGATAAGCCATCAAAGTCCAAGATTACACAATCCCTTTAAAGTTAGGGTACTTTCACACTAGTGTTTTAGATTCCGTTTGTGAGATCCATTTCAGGGCTCTCACAAACGGTCCAAAATGGATCAGTTAAGCCCCAATGCATTCTGAATGGATAAGGATCCGTTCAGAATGCATCAGTTAGGGTAGGTTCACACTAGCGTTAGGGATTCCGTTATTGCTTTCCGTTATAATATGGTTATAACGGAAAATAACGGAATGCCCAGACAGAATGCAAAACAGAAGTCTTTAAAAGGCATTTCGTTTGCTTTCCGTCCTAATAGAAGTCTATGGGAAAGCACAACGGATCCGTCTGGGTCCCGTTATGCAAGACGGAAAACAAAGTCCTGTCCACAGGACTTTGTTTTCCGTCTTGCATAACTGGAAGTAGACAGATCCGTTATGCTTTCCCATAAACCTGTATTATGACGGAAAGCAAACGGAGTGCCTTTTAAAGACTTCCGTTTTGCATTCCGTCATAATAGAAGTCTATGGGCAAAAGAACGGATCCGTCCTTCCGTTTTATGGATTCTGTTATGTTCTGTTATAACCACGTTATAACGGAGAGCCATAACGGAAACCATAACGCCAGTGTGAACCCACCCTTAGGCTCCGTTCCGCCTCTATTCTGTTTTGGAGGCGGACACCAAAACGCAGCATGCAGCATTTTGGTGTCCGTCTGAATAGGCGGAGCCTGAACGGATACATTTTTTTTTACAATGTAAGTCAATGGGGACGGATCCGTTTTCAATGACACAATATAGTGCATTTGAAAACGGATCCGTTCCCTATTGACTTTCAATGTAATTCAAAACGGATCAGTTTTGGACTTTGTCTTTTTTTCTTTAAACCTAATGCAAACGGATCCGTTCTCAATTGATACAAACATTTGCATTATAGGTGCGGATCCGTCTGTGCAAATCCTCACCAACGCAAGTGTGAAAGTAGTGTACCTTTCTCGGTATACATCTCAATACCATTTTGGGGTATTCAATTGTATAACTCTGATGGAAAGTTCTGTACTTTTTAGTAGTTGTGTTATTATTTGAGCACCTATGTTCAAGCTAAAGTACATATATGTGCTACCATCATTTATCAGAGTGGAGAAAAGGAAGTTTTCAGTGTTCTCTAAAGTGTACTGACAAATAATTTCCACTTGGGTCACAATATATAGCTTTCAAATAGGATAAACGCTGTACATACTGTAAAAACAATTACATAACAATTTGGCTTGTGATCAATGATAAAAAGTGTACTGTTTAAAAATATATGTATATATATTTTTCCATCTTTTTATATGGGCTGTTGTTTAGTGAACAGAGGATTACTATGCAGACAATATGAATGCGGATCTGTCAGTGGGGAGTGATTGTGCATGGGTGTCCACCAGTTCTTCACTAGTTAAATCAAGTTACTAGTACCTTTTGCGTGGTGTCACACATGACATGCAGTTTTTGATGCAGTTTTTTGAGCCACATCAGAAGTGGGTTGAAAGGGAATGAGAATTATAAAGGAAGTACTTTTACTTCTCCTTCCTGTTAGATTTATTTCTGGCTTTGGCTCCAAAACTGACACAAAAGATTGTGTGTGACACAACCCTCAGGCTACAATCACAGTTTTTTGAGCCAACGCTGTTAAAACAAAACTGAAAACACAATAGCGAAATTGTGTTGTTTTTTCCTATTTCAACCATAAATCATTTTTTGCCGTTTTCCAATAAAAGATATGGTAAATGGTGCCATTACAAGATAAAACCTGTTCTGCAAACAAATAAGCACTATGGGGCACATATATTAAGACTGGTATTTTAGACGCATACATAACTTCGGTGCATCCAGCGCCCCTTCTAAATGTAAGACAGCTTCCTTGCTGTCTTACATTTATACCATTTTCTATGCCTAAAACAGGAGTATAAAATGGTAAATGAGACGGGTCTACCTGCCTGCCCCCTTCCCACCCACGCCCACATTTTTAGACCTGTTGTGAGTAGTGTTGCTCGCGAATATTTTAATCGTGACTTTTTATAGCAAATATTGACACTTCAAGAATTCGTGAATATCTAGAATATAGTGCTATATCTTCGTAATCGCGAATAGTCTAGCTTCATCAGTACCCATGATCCCTCACTGCTTCTTGCTTGTGGGCCAATGAGAAGGCAGCAATATCTTTGACTTTAGGAGTAGTGTTGATCACGAATTTTTATCGAAAATTTTTATCGCAAATTCTCCGACTGCCGATTTTTGCAATCAAGAAAATAATGACTGGAGATCACGAATTCTCGAATTTGCGAATATATGATGAATATTCACCCAAATATTCGCAAAATATCAGAAATTCAATTATTGCCCCTGCCGCTAATCACTGGTTGTAAATGGGGAAAAGTTGTACCGCAATCAGTGCCAGAAATATGCCTAATATAGGCATATTTCTGTTTAATAAATGACCCCTTTATGGCTATGTGAACAGGAAAATAAAACAGTTATAGCTCTTGGATGCTAAAAAATAATAGGCTGTGTCCTGAAAGGGTTAAATGGATGGTATATTCTATGGAGTCTGTTTACATAAAGCCTTAGTACTGAGTCAAAATATGTGATTGATTTAATATATTGTAACATGATGATATCCAAAAACAAATGATGAGGCAGCACTCCAGTATCTGTGAAGGGTGTTAGACCTGTTTATTTCCCCAGTCGCAACGTTTCAGCCCAGCACACTGCCTATATATACCCATAGTGTGATCAAGATCCTTGATCACACTATGGGTATATATGACTGCACATAACATCATCTCATTTGCTTGACAAAGGCCTCATTGTGCTGGGCTGAAATATTGCAACTGGGGAAATGAACGGGTCTAACACCCTTCACAAATACTGGAGTGCTGCCTTATCATTTGTTTTTGGATATTGTCTATGGACTTGTGCCTGAAATACAGGAGGGATTGCACCCACCTTCAACACTGACTGTGCTGCTGCTATTTTTTTGTTTAAGATAGATAGATAGATAGATAGATAGTGTAACACTCCCTAGCAATTAAAAAGTAAGGGGAGTATTCTGAAGGCTTGCAATGTGTGCTATTCACTACTCCTACTTATCTGTGAAGGCTAAAATATTTAAAGCATTTTTGTTTGCATGTCATTTAGCTACAAATGAATTTTGAGGCTAGCGCTTTTGAAGAATCTCCCTTATCGACGATTACATGAAATGGTCACTGAACGCTTTCCTGTAATGTGCTGTGCCTGATAACAGCAACTTCTAGGCTAGTCATGTTTTCCATTTAGACAAGGTAATTCACATTTATTTTAAGTATGTTGAGGCAAAAAGAAAAATCTATCCTGGTACCGAGTAGAAGTATGGATTTTGGAGTCAAACAGATCTACAAATGGCCAACTACTTATATTTCAATAAGATGGTGCTGCAGTGTACATATTAGTGTACTCAAAAAAGGCCACCTTGACGTGGTGAGTTGGCATCACGTATATGTTTATAAAATATGCTTAGAAGCAATAGATCAATGCATGGCCGGTGGATGTGCAATGCATGTCTTTTTTTCGACAGACGGGCATACCAACTAGGTACATGCAAAAGAAAGCAACATAGTTTCATGGTATAATATTGGTGGAATATATATCCTAATTGTTGCGATATCTGTCACAGATATACAGCAAATTTCTTGTGTGTCCTGTGGAAACCTAATACAGTCACCCATCCCACTGAAAAACCTGAGCTGCTTGTGCTATCTGAGTTCTATTGCTTGTTGTATTGGCTTCTACCTGAAGTCCACCTGGAGAGCAAGGACGGACTGGTAACAAAGTGGCCCTGGAACAAAAAAACTAAAAGTGGCCCCATGTTGTAGGAGGGTCCAACTTGACAGAAGGTGGTGCCAGCAATACCTTAGTTCAGCAAAGACCGCCCTAGCAGAACCAAGTACCATAGTGCAGCACAAAATACTGCCCCCTGCTGCAGTATTCAACTGTATTACCATCCTGAAGATGGCGAAATAGTTGAATTTAGGAGTAGACCTGCGGCCGCCTGCCAAGTTCATAAGTGATTGTACATCACATTACTTGTAGATCTACAGGGGTTATTTACCTTATCACACGTCCATGCAATTTAATATATGTGGGCATGACAACCCGTTAACTCCGGGTGAGAACCCTAGAACATGTTAGTAAGATCCGCCTGACAAAAACCATGAAACAAGAAGAACTTGCCAAATTGCAACCTATTGCCCTCCATTTTAAGGACAAACATGCATCTGATCCTAGGGATCTAAAAGTGAGAGGCATTGATAAGGTCACGTTAGGATTCAGGGGTGGTGACTTAAAAAAGCTACTTTTGCAAAGAGAAACCAAGTGGATCGTGCTGCTGAAGAGTGAGATTCCCTTAGGGTTAAATGAGATAGTGAGTTTCAGGTCCTTTTTGTAACGTGTTTTTTTTTTTTTATATATATGTGGTCTGTGTTTGATTTTAATTGTGTCTTTATTTTATATAGTCTTGATGTCACCCACATGGTTCCCCTATGCTGAAATTTGGAGGACGTAAATATGGGAGGCTGGTGTAGGAGTCCTGGAAGGGATAGGCTGAAGCTTCATCACGATTGAGTGGCCTGAGGTGGCCCATGAAGAAATATAATTGCACATTGAAGATTTTATGCACCATGGACACTTGCGATTATTTATTTATTTATTTTTTATGTTTTAAGGGGGGATTTATTATGCACTTTATCTATATAGAGACAAATGTATGAATTGGAATGATTTTGGGGTATATTTATTATGCACTTTATGCACTTTTTATATAAGGATTTATGAATGTATTGGCACTGGTTATTTGTATGATTTGTTTTGGTTTGCACATTATTCTTTACATTTTCTTTTCACTATATTTTTCATGACTGTCCTTTCCTGGTACTCATCCATTATCCAGCCTGACATATAATGGGTAAAATTTCCTCATGTTACTTTGGTGGTGAGCGCAATGCGTGCATGCTCTGTGGTCGGACATCATGACGCCCCTCTATACTCTGTTGCCATGGCGCTGGACCGCGCCGGGGTGACGCAGCGCTGGCACTGGCCACGTCATCACTGTGCGGCCGTGTCTGCGGTCCAGGGCACTGGCAACGGATGGTTTATTTACACCATGTCCCATTTAAAGCCCCCCTGATCCACCCCTAGAGTAGAAATTCCAAAAAAGTGACTCCATCTAAACTATATGGTCGTGCTGTCCTTTTGTCAATACTTATAGACTGGCTGAGACACCTTTAACACAAATCTTGGGTGTCGATGGAACAAACTATGCTAGGCACCTCTTTCAGGGCATTTCTTCTTGGGAAACTCTCTCCTATACCTCCTAAAGCCAACATATCC
The DNA here is from genome assembly GCA_033119425.1 of Bufotes viridis. Classification (NCBI taxonomy): domain Eukaryota; kingdom Metazoa; phylum Chordata; class Amphibia; order Anura; family Bufonidae; genus Bufotes; species Bufotes viridis. The sequence goes on along the minus strand of CM065592.1, from coordinate 158,466,070 downwards.
CCCTCATGAAAGCTACCTTCCAAGCCTGGAGTGCCCTGCAGAGCTCCAACCTAGGAATTCCCTTGCCTTCACCCCTAGTGATGGTAAGAGATATAATTCAATTAGCCCCTCCAGCCTTACAAGATGGGACGCCACCCATTGTTAAACAAGCTGAGATGAGAATCAGGGACTTACATAATAATGTAGACCCTATTACTAGTGAAAACCTACAGCGCTTTTTAGGTGCCCCGACTTTCCGCCCCAAGTCGATATACTTCATAAAAGCATAAATGTCTCAACAAGGTCAATTGAGTGCTCTTCTCAGACCACTGATATGGCTTGAAAGTCTCATCTCTCAACCTACCCCTCCCACTAAATTGATCTCTCAAATATATAATAAACTCCGTGCTCCCCCCCCCTCTAATTAATCCCAGACTTCATTAGACTCTGGGAAAGGGACCTTCACAGAAACTTAGAGAGCGCTGAAATCTCTACAATATGCACCTCCTCACATTCATTATCGAGATGTGTGAAAATCCAGGAGAATGGATACAAGATCGTTACACGTTGGTACAAAACCCCAGATAAGACTTGTCTATACTCAACCACAGCCTCGGATACATGCTGGAGGTGCTCTGCGGACAAAGGAACTTATTTCCATATCTGGTGGAGCTGCCCCAAACTTTCACCTTGGTGGGAAGAGATATTTAAAATTGGAAATCAAATATGTGGGACCTTAAGATCCCTGATACTTGAAAACCTGGGGAGTGAACATTTTTCGCCGCTGTTTCAGATGGAGAGGGCTCATCGTGTTCCAGGAGGCAAGATGATACCAGGAAAACCATCACGGTCAATTTTGATCAAATTATTATCATCTACAGATAGAGATGTCATCCTTAGAAGAGCTAGAGAATGCTCTCCTATTATATATCAGGGCAATAAAATATTCCTGTTTCCAGACTTTGCACGAGAGACACAAGAAAAGAGAAGGGGTTTTTCTGATATTAAGAAGCGTTTAGCCTCTAAAAGTATTAAGTATTCTCTCCTATATCCGGCTAAACTGAGAGTGATTTTTGATGGAACTTCCCACTTTTTTGAGAATCCGGATCAAGCTGTGGATTGGCTAGACCGAGCTGGCATATGACTATTTGCTATTTTTCATTGAAGGGGGAGCTACAGGGGGGGGGGGGTTGGGGGTCTGGGGGAGGAGTAGTGGCCAAGGATGAGAGGTTTACTGGAGGATCTAGGTAGACCACTTGAGGGAGGGGGGGGAGGGGAGTTGGAGGGCTCAAGCATGCCGGGGTTTTTTTTTTTTTTTTCTTTTTCTTCTCTCCTCTTCTTACTTGTTTATAAGTAATGTCAGTTAAGATTGTATCATGGAATGTAAGGGGCCTTGGAGAGAGGCTAAAAAGACAGGCAGTTATGGATGCAGTAAGGAGACACCTCCCCGCAGTAATCTGTCTAGTTGAAACTCATCTTACAGATATTACAGTTTCCCGTTTGGGAATGGGATGGTCTTCCCAGAGATACCATTCAACATTTAATGGTTCCTCAAGAGGAGTTTCGGTTCTGATCCATCGTGCAATTGATTTTAGTTTAATTGACTCTGAAATTGACAGTCAGGGAAGATTTATCTTCCTTTATGGTAGACTTTGCGGTCAGTCGTATATACTCGCCTTTTTTTATATACCTCCTCCCTTTTCTATACACCCCCTCAATGCTTTTTTGTCATTTATCGAACAGAGACCAGAATGTCAGATTGTATTGATGGGAGATTTTAATGCAGTTATGGATCCCAATAAGGATAGACGATCAATGGATGCAGATCCAGGGGGATACGCGAGGGCCTCCCCTCTATTCCAGTTTTGTCAAGAGATGGGCCTGGTGGATATATGGGAACATTATGGAAGGGGAAAACAGGTTTTTTCCTGTGATAGTAAAGGAGGGAGGGCAATGTCTAGAATTGACCTGGCCCTGACGAATAGTAATAACTTGAAAAATATAAAAGCGATTCGATATGGGGTCAGGACGGTTTCGGATCATTCCCCTCTCTCAATAGATTTAACCCCTGGAGAACAGATGGTCAGTTTGAGATCCTTTTTCAAGTTGAACCCATACTGGCTTACTATTATTGAGAATCAGGATTCTATTAAACAACTTGTTTCTACATTTTGGGAAATTAACTATCCCTCTGCTAACATTAACTCGGTTTGGGACGCCTTGAAAGCATATATGAGGGGGGTTCTAATGAGTGATGTTACGGCATTGAGGAGGGGTTTTAGGAAAAGGGAGAAGGAACTGGTGAAGAGGGCGACTCAAGCAACGGAACAATTCACTTTACATAATGTAGATTGCCATAGGGAGGAGATGCAAAAAGCAAGTCTTGCCCTAAAGGAATTTCTTTTTGAAAATGCTCAGCACAATTTATTTTTTAAGGGGCAAAAATATTTTGTAGAATCTGGTCGACCAGGCAGATTACTCACGAGAATTATTGCTCAGCAGGACAATAATAAAAAGGATATTACTTTAATCTTTGGAGCTAATGGAGAGTCTGTTGGCAATCCGGAGGGAATTAGAACCATCTTTTTGGATTATTTTTCCCAAGTATATAGGTCAACCCAGAACATATCGACCAAAGTTATGGATCAATACTTGGACACTGTTTGTCTTCCGATGCTAACAGACTCTCAGAGGTCTTTTTGGATAGGGACGTGTCATTACAAGAGATTCAAGGGCACTTAAAATGATATCAGGAAACTCTGCACCGGGTCTGGATGGTCTCCCCTATGAATTTTATCGAAAATATGGGGCTACTATTCTACCATACCTTGCAGAGGTTTTTGACCAGGCAGTGCAGGAGGTGTTCTCCCTAACTCAATGATGGAAGCACTGATAGTGTTAATTCCAAAAAAGACAAAGATCGACGGGAACTGGACTCCTATAGACCAATTTCTTTATTAAACACTGATGTTAAATTACTCTCCAAGGTCCTTGCCAATAGACTTTCTAAAGTAATTACGTCTGTTATCCATCCTGATCAAAATGGATTTATGCCTGGGAGGGGCACTCATTACAATCTACATCGTCTTTTAGCTAATATTCAGTCTCCGGCGGATGGATCCCGCTCCATCCTGTCTTTGGATGCCACTAAGGCCTTTGACAGGGTGGAGTGGGGGTTCCTCTGGAGAGTGATGGTAAGAATGGGATTTGGTCCAAAATTTATTAAAATGATACAGTTGCTATACAAAGCCCCTGTGGCTAGGCTGAGGATCAATGATGTGCTGACAGGGAGCTTTCCATTGGAGAGAGGAACCCGTCAGGGGTGTCCTCTTTCCCCGCTCCTCTTCAACATATGCATTGAACCCCTGGCGGCCAAGGTTAGACAGGACCCGAGGATGTTGGGGTTTGGAGTTATGGGAACAGTGGACCGAATTTCATTATATGCCGATGATGTTTTGTTTTTATACAACAGACAGAAAATACACTACCTCGAGTGATGGAGATTGTCAATGCTTATAGTGGGGTTTCAGGCTTGGAAGTTAATTGGGCGAAAACCTGCCTTTTACCGCTGGATGATTTATCTACCGAAACTAGAGTACACGGTTTGAATTTCTCTGAGTCATTGAAGTATTTGGGGATTACGGTGACTGCAAAAGTTCAAGACTATATACAGCTTAATTTGATACCAGTACTAGCGAAAATTAGATAAAAAATTAAGTTATGGCAGAAGGTTCCGCTTACTAGAGCGGACAGGGTTTCCTTAATTAAAATGGTGGTACTTCCCCAAGTGCTTTATGTTCTCCGAAATTCCCCCATTTGGATTGAGGATACATTTTTCAAATTGATAGAAAAAATGATTAATGATTCACTATGGGGGAGAAAACGTGTGAGATTGAAGGTGGATTATTTTTCCATGCTATATGAGCAGGGAGGCCTAAATCTTCCGCATTTTAAGGGATATTTTGTTGCCTCACAGTTATGTTTTTTTAATGATTGGAAAAATAGTCCCCTATGTGTTAAACTAGTAACAGAAGCAGGCTTCTCAGATTATTATACTCTATTGGAGTCTAGTTTTTTATCTAAGAATTTACGAGACTATACCTCTTTCTCCAGTTTGAGTATAAGAGTTTGGAGGCTGATTAGGAAATGGTGTAAAGTTACTGCATCATTGATATGCACTCCAATATAGCATAATAAAAGGTTCTATACTCTTTTGAACTTGGAAGCCAGCCATTACTGGAGGACTAAAAACATTCACTATCTCAGTCAAGTGGTAAAAAATGGGCAAATTTTGTCTCTTCCGGAAGTTACTCAAAAGGAAAATATGGGCGAGATAGCATGGTACCCATATTTTCAGTTATGCTTTGCACTTTCTTCTATTTCAGATAAGCACTTTTTTAATATAGAAGCTCCACTTTTTCTTCATAAATTATTATTAGAAAGAGGAACACATATGAAAGTTAAAATTTCACATTGTTATAAACACCTAATTAAGTTTTATTTCTCTGAACGTTACTCTCCAGGACAAAAAGCCTGGACTACTTCACTTGAAAATTATGCTTTACCGGCATGGGACAACATTTTGAAGAATATGATTAATCTTTCACATAATTTTAATCACACTGTAGTACAGTTTAATATTATCCATAAGATTTACATTACACCATTGTGGTTACAAAAGAGAGGTTTTAGGAACTCTTCTAATTGCCTGCATTGTGACTGCCCTGGCGCTGATCACTTACACATGTTCTGGGACTGTCCTCCAGTGAAGGAGTACTGGCATTCGGTTCATACTACCTCGATACAAAAACTCCAAATTTAGATTCCTTTTACGCCTGGAGTATGGATTTTGGGCGATTTCTCTGAGATAGTCTGTCAGTCTTCTAAACTCCGCCTCTTGGTTAAAGTGTCTTTCCTAGCTAGGCTGATTATTTCTAGACTGTGGTTTGCTTCACTCCCCCCAGAGCATCGAATGTGGCTAAATTTAGTCAATAAAGTTAAAAAGTATGAATGGATGTTGTACAAACAAAGAGGGTCTAATGAAAAATTCATTAAGCTATGGAACTGGTGGAATGAATGAGGAGTGAGAAGTTGTTTTTTTTCTTCTTTTTCTTATTGGGCATGCTTGAGGGGGTGGTTGCGGGGGGTGGGTGAAAGATTAGTAAACTTATTTTGTTAATATGATATGTGTTTTGATATTGAGAAAAGTTATGAAAAGAGAAATTAAAAAAAAAAATATATATATATGTGGGACCTCTTTCACCCCCTCCCTTGAACTGTCCCTATTAAAAATCTACCAAAAAGGTACGGGAGTATCCAAAACCAAACTCTTTAAACATTTGTTGAGTGCAGCGAAACTCCTTCTCCCCACCTATTGGCTTTCACCAGATACCCCGTCACGAGAACAGTGGTATCTCAAAATTGACCAAATTTATAGGTTGGAGGAGCTTTCCTCCTGGGAAGCAAGATCACACCATACCTTTGTAAAGGTCTGGGAACAATGGAGCTCCTATAGGGGATACAAAACTTGACTTCTTCCTATACTTCTTATACTTTCTATCCAAGCCTAAGCCTGGGTACTTCTTTTCTTTTCTCTTCTTTCTCTTCTATTTTCTGTCTAGTGGTGCCCTTCAAAGGGAATTGGCTTACTTACCTATATACCCCTCTCCGCAGCCTCTTGGCACCCAATGGAATTTGGTTACTCATAGCGACCTGTCTCGGATTCTCTCAGATTCTCTCAGATCCTCCCAGTCTCTCTTAGATTTCATTATTTTAGACTAGAAAGTCTTAGATACCAATGTGTTAGATGAATATGTATTTGATTTATGTACCTTAGAATATTTAGCCCCAGATATGCACATCTTGGGAACTCACGCTTCAGATTATGTCTCAGTCACTCCTCAAAAATAAATCTGTATTCAGCGCACACTGTATCAGGGCTGTCTGTAGGGTTCCACCCCAATATATGCAATAAGAATGACAGCAGCCTTAGGTATCGTTGCTTGGGTACATTTATTGATGTTGATTCACATGCAGCAGTATAAAATGACGTTTCGGCAAACAATTGCCTTCATCAGATACTGCAGAAAACAGAAAATTTCATATTAACTGTGTAAATAATAGAAATAAAAATAAAATTAAAAATAAAATTAAAAAATGACCAATGATCGTACAGATTCATATACACTGAGAGCGTACATAGTCAAGAAAGATGGTGGCAGGTGCATCATATCCTGCAGAAATATCGAAGAAACCAAATAATGTATATAATGATGATAAAGAATTGTTATTAGCACAATATACAGAACACAGGACTACAAACAGGCAGGGAGGTTAAACATTGTTGGAATAAGCCGATAGAGTGTGATGGATCTTGTCTATTGATCACATGTTAAGGAATATATACATAAACATATATATATATACACATGGCAGTAAGGATATGTAGCTATGATGTAACTTACCTATGCCGCAGGGAGAAGGAGAAAACAGGTTAGGCAGACGTGTGAAGAGATATGCATGCTCATAGCATGCTTGTCTGGAGTAGCGTCTGAAGAGGCAGACAAGCAGCTGGTTTTTGTAGGCAAGTGTGTCCAAATGGTGGCGCCAATTTGGAGGGGAGGAGATAGAGCGGTCAGAGTGCGTCCGTGGCGGAAGTGGATGCGTTCCAGCCTGGAACGCATCTGGCGCATGCGAACAAGCATCGAGCGCCCGACAGCCGGAAGTGACGCGCTCCGTTCGTCGCCGAGTCAGAAGGACTCAGAACAGCAGGTAGAGCGCCCCATCCGGAAGTAGATGCGTTCCAGTGTGAGACGACGCATCCGGATTAAATCGGTGACAGCTGGAGTGTCAATGTTAGATAAGGATTGTATGGTAGCCCTTAATGTAGTGAAAGATAGTAATAGGAGCCACTAAGGTAAAAGGGATAGTATATATGGGATGAGGAACGAAAATTATACAGAATGTGCCGAAAATGAAAAGGCACAGGATAGAAGTGCAGTATGATTAGAGATCAATATCTAGTGAAGAAAGGATACTCGTCTGCGGCACGGAAGTATTCTAATGGGCCTAAAAAGAAATAAAGACGATATTAGTAAACCCTCATAATACTTGGATTACATAGTAATTACATTAATATAATTTATACAAAGCACTGGATCTCATACTCGCGGTTAAGGCCATTTGGTGAAAGGCTATCCAATCGGTGGATCCAATACGCTTCCCTTATTTTTAACAACCGAGTTCGATCGCCGCCTCTTCGTGGCATAGAGACATGTTCTAGTACCTGAAATTTCAGCTGTGCAATATTGTGGCGCATTTGATGGAAGTGGGCAGGGACTGGGAGTAATAGATTATTGTTTCGGATTTTTGATTTGTGTTGGCAGATACGCTCTCGTATCTTCTGCGTTGTCTCGCCTACGTATACAAGTCCACATGGGCATTTTAGCATATAGACAACATGATCTGAATCACAGGTGAAGAAGTCTCGTATAGGGATAGATTCCCTGTACGGGGATGTGAAATGTGGGAACCTTTCTGTACGTGCGAGCACTGCATGCAATGTAAACATGGGAAAGTGCCTTTCTTCCGTGTTTTAAGAAATGTTTGTTGAGGGAGCTCCTTGTGGAACCCTCATCAGCGTGGACCAATAGGTCCCGTAGGTTTTTCGGCCGTTTGTTACATGGTAGGATCGGTTGCCCAAATTCCAAAATGTCAGGGTATGCTTTGCCCAGGATGGACCAATGACTCGAATGGTGTTGAGAATCTTATGTGCACATGGATGGTATGTATGGACAAAGGGGACCCGTGGCGCCTGGGGTAGGATTTTTGTTTTTGATGTAAGTTTTTGCTGGGTGATGGATTTGGGGTAGCCTCTCTCGTGGAATCTCTCTGCCATTTCTTTTAGGCGTATTTCTCTTATGGAGTTATTCTGTACTATCCTGTTGATTCGATGATATTGTGATCCAGGTAGTGCTTTTTTAGTGTTTGGGGAATGGAAACTAGTAAAATGCAAAAGACTATTGCGGTCAGTCGGTTTGCGATAAAGGTCCGTTGTCAGTTTACCTGTCGTGTCACGTGTTATTGTGGTATCCAAGAAATTAATGGTGTGAAGATCGTAGTGAATGGTGAATTGAAGTTCTGGGTAGTTCTGGGTAGATGCTACTCCAGACAAGCATGCTATGAGCATGCATATCTCTTCACACGTCTGCCTAACTTGTTTTCTCCTTCTCCCTGCGGCATAGGTAAGTTACATCATAGCTACATATCCTTATTGCCATGTATATATATATATGTTTATGTATATATTCCTTAACATGTGATCAATAGACAGGATCCAGCACACTCTATCGGCTTATTCCAACAATGTTTAACCTCCCTGCCTGTTTGTAGTCCTGTGTTCTGTATATTGTGCTAATAACAATTCTTTATACCATCATTATATACATTATTTGGTTTCTTCGATATTGCTGCAGGATATGATGCACCTGCCACCATTTTCTTGACTATGTATACTCTCATTGTATATGAATCTGTACGATCATTGGTCATTTTTTAATTTTATTTTTAATTTTATTTTTATTTCTATTATTTACACGGTTAATATGAAATTTTCTGTTTTCTGCAGTATCTGATGAAGGCAATTGTTTGCCGAAACGTCATTTTATACTGCTGCATGTGAATCAACATCAATAAATGTACCCAAGCAACGATACCTAAGGCTGCTGTCAGTCACTCCTCAGGTAGTTAATCTTAGTGACGTGAGCCTCAGATGTATATGTCACTCTGGACAAATTTCTGGTCTGGTAAGACTGCTTAGGAAGTAATTCAACCACTCTGGACGCTGATTTCTTATTACAGTGTTCTGTTGACCGGTGTTACTCTGTTGTGACTTACTGTTTGTAAACAGATTGAACCTTCAGGAGGCATGTTCAATATACCTCCTTTGATCTATTATACCTGTATTTTCTGAATATACTAATAAAAAATTTTGGAAATAAAAAAAAAAGTTACTCCATCTAAGTACACCTCTCAAGGTATTCAAAACTGATTTTACAAACTTTGTTAACCCTTTAGGTGTTCCACAAGAGTTAACAGCAAATGGAGAAACAATTTTAGAATTTCAATTTTTTGGCAAATTTTCCATTTCAATCAATTTTTTTCCAGTAACAAAGCAAGGGTTAACAGTCAAACAAAACTCAATATTTATTGCCCTGATTCTGTAGTTTATAGAAACACCCCATATGTGGTCGTAAACACCTGTATGGCCAAACGGCAGGGCGCAGAAGGAAAGGAACGCTATATGGTTTCTGGAAGGCAGATTTCACTGGGATCATTTTAAGCTGCCATGTCCTATTTGAAAACCCCCCGATGCACCCCTAGAGTAGAAACTCTGAAAAAAGACCCCATTTTGGAAACTACAGGATAAGGTGGCAGTTTTGTTAGTACTATTTTAGGGTATAAAAGATTTTTGGTTGCTCTATATTACACTTTTTGTGAGGCAAGTTAAAAAAAAATTGCTGTTTTGGCACCGTTTTTATTTTTTGTTATTTACAACGTTCATCTGACAGATTAGATTATGTGGTATTTTTATAGAGCAGGTTGTTATGGACGTGACAATACCAAATTTTTGTTTCTCCTTATTCTGAAAGCCATAGTTTTTTTGTTTTTGTTTTCGGGACGACTGTCTTATCTAGGGGCTCATTTTTTTCGGTATGAGATGGCGGTTTGATTGGTATTATTTTAGGGTGCATATGACTTTTTGATCGCTTGGTATTACACTTTTTGTGATGTAAGGTGACAAAAAATTGCTTTTTTGGCTCATTTTTTATTTTTCTTTATTTTTTATGGTGTTCACCTGAGGGGTTAGGTCACGTGATATTTTTATAGAGCAGGTTTTTACGGACGTGGCGATACCTAATATGTATACTTTTGTTTCACTTTAGCACAATATGGGCAGTTTTGAAGAAAAAAAAAACATATTTTAGTGTCCATTGTCTGAAAGTGATTTTTTTTATTTTTTGACTGATTGTCTTAGGTATGGTCTCATTTTTTGCAAGATGAGATGGTGGTTTGATTGGTTGGGAGGCATACGCCTTTTTGATCACTTTGTATTACATTTTTGTGATATAAAGGTGACAAAAATTTTCTTTTTTACACCGTTTTTTTTTTACGGTGTTCAACTGAGGGGTTAGGTCATGAAATATTTTTATAGAGCCAGTTCTAACGGACGCGGCAATACCTAATATGTCTATTTTTAATTTTTATTTTACTTAACTTGATAATAGCATTTTAGAAAAAAAAAATGTTTTAGTGTCAACATAGTCTGAGAGACATATTTTTGGGGTCATTGTCCCATGTAGGGGCTCATTTTTTGCAGGATGAGGTGATGGTTTGATTGGTATCATTTGGGCGTAGATACAACTTTGTTTACCTTTTTGGGGAAGTGAGATGGGCAAAATTTCAATTCTATCATAGTTTTTTTTTTTATGGCGTTCACCATGCGGGGAAAGTAGCATAACTGTTTCATAGATCAGGTCGTTACGGATGCGGTGATATCAAACATGTGTACTGAAAAAAAAATTTTTTTTTACATTTTTCTTTACCCAGACCTACTTGGTTCTTGCAGATCCAGTGGGTCTGATGCCTCTATAATACGATACAGTACACTATATAGTGTACTGCAATGTATTTTCACTTTACATTTAGCCATTAGACTTCTGCCTTTAGCAGAAGTCTGATGCAGCTTAGTGTTGCCATAGCATTCGGACACATCTAAAAGCGTCCAGTTGCCATGGTAATCATCACCTCCTGCTACAACAGAGCAGGAGGTGATGGGAAGGCAGGGGGCCCCCCTCCCTCTGCGATCCCATCAAGTATCGGGTGGCTACAGTGCACAGTAGCCCCCGATGGCAGAGGGAGGGTGCTCCCTCCTCCTTAACCCCTTCCATATAGCGTTCCCTATGGACCGCACCATGAAAGGGGTTAAACAGATGACATCTGTGCCAGAACGGATGACATTCGTTTCAAGCAGAGTATCAGCTCGGTGCTGACACTTTGCTTACACGCTCGGCCATCCTGAAATAAGAGAGAGAGGAGGGGGGCGGGGGTATTGCTGGAGATCGTGCTCCAGCACGCCCTCCTGCACTTCCTCCTAGCCCGGGAGCGATTCCCACCCTCCAGATCTCCCACGCTCCCTCCGACTCCCCGATCACAGTGATATTCCGGGTCATCGGAGACCCGAATGACCCAAAAACGCAGAAAACCGCAGGTCTGAATTGACCTGTGGTTTGCTGTGATCGCCGACACGGGCGGGTCACAGGACCCCCTCGGCATTCTCCCACGGTGCCTGCTGAATGATTTCGGCAGGCACTGCGTTCCGATCACTGCCCGGTCTCGGATTCTCTCAGATTCTCTCAGATCCTCCCAGTCTCTCTTAGATTTCATTATTTTAGACTAGAAAGTCTTAGATACCAATGTGTTAGATGAATATGTATTTGATTTATGTACCTTAGAATATTTAGCCCCAGATATGCACATCTTGGGAACTCACGCTTCAGATTATGTCTCAGTCACTCCTCAGGTAGTTAATCTTAGTGACGTGAGCCTCAGATGTATATGTCACTCTGGACAAATTTCTGGTCCGGTAAGACTGCTTAGGAAGTAATTCAACCACTCTGGATGCTGATTTCTTATTACAGTGTTCTGTTGACCGGTGTTACTCTGTTGTGACTTACTGTTTGTAAACAGATTGAACCTTCAGGAGGCATGTTCAATTTACCTCCTTTGATCTATTATACCTGTATTTTCTGAATATACTAATAAAACATTTTGGGAAAAAAAAAAAAAAGTTACTCTATCTAAGTAAGTACACCCCTCAAGGTATTCAAAACTGATTTTACAAACTTTGTTAACCCTTTAGGTGTTCCACAAGAGTTAACAGCAAATGGAGAAACAATTTTAGAATTTCAATTTTTTGGCAAATTTTCCATTTCAATCCATTTTTTTCCAGTAACAAAGCAAGGGTTAACAGTCAAACAAAACTCAATATTTATTGCCCTGATTCTGTAGTTTATAGAAACAGCCTATATGTGGTCGTAAACACCTGTATGGCCAAACGGCAGGGCGCAGAAGGAAAGGAACGCTATATGGTTTCTGGAAGGCAGATTTCACTGGGATCATTTTAAGCTGCCATGTCCTATTTGAAAACCCCCCGATGCACCCCTAGAGTAGAAACTCTGAAAAAAGACCCCATTTTGGAAACTACGGGATAAGGTGGCAGTTTTGTTAGTACTATTTTAGGGTACAAAAGATTTTTGGTTGCTCTATATTACACTTTTTGTGAGGCAAGTAAAAAAAATTGCTGTTTTGGCACCGTTTTTATTTTTTGTTATTTACAACGTTCATCTGACAGATTAGATTATGTGGTATTTTTATTGAGCAGGTTGTTATCGACGTGACAATACCAAATTTTTGTTTCTCCTTATTCTGAAAGCCATAGTTTTTTTTTTTTTTTCGGGACTACTGTCTTATCTAGGGGCTCATTTTTTTCGGTATGAGATGGCGGTTTGATTGGTACTATTTTTGGGTGCATATGACTTTTTGATCGCTTGGTATTACACTTTTTGTGATGTAAGGTGACACAAAATTGCTTTTTTGGCTCATTTTTTTTTTTATGGTGTTCACCTGAGAAGTTAGGTCACGTGATATTTTTATAGAGCAGGTTCTTACGGACGTGGTGATGCATAATATGTATACTTTTTTTTATTTGTTTCACTTTAAGTTTTGAAGAAAAAAAAATCATATTTTAGTGTCTCCATTGTCTGAAAGTGATTTTTTTTTTTTTTTGACCGATTGTCTTAGGTATGGTCTCATTTTTTGCGGGATGAGATGGTGGTTTGATTGGGAGGCATACGCCTTTTTGATCGCTTTGTATTACATTTTTTGTGATGTAAAGGTGACAAAAAATGGCTTTTATACACCGTTTTTTTTTTACGGTGTTCAACTGGGGGGTTAGGCCATAAAATATTTTTATAGAGCCAGTTCTAACGGACGCGGCAATACCTAATATGTCTATTTTTTATTTTTATTTTACTTAATTTAATAATAGCATTTTAGAAAAAAAATTGTTTTAGTGTCAACATAGTCTGAGAGACATATTTTTGGGGTGATTGTCTCATGTAGGGGCTCATTTTTTGCAGGATGAGGTGACGATTTGATTGGTATCATTTGGGCGTAGATACAACTTTGTTTACCTTTTTGGGGAAGTGAGGTGGGCAAAATTTCGATTCTATCATAGTTGTTTTTTCTATAGAGTTCACCGTGCGGAGAAAGTAGCATAACTGTTTCATAGATCAGGTCGTTACGGATGCGGTGATATCAAACATGTGTACTGAAAAAAATTAAAAAATTTTTTACCCAGACCTACTTGGTTCTTGCAGATCCAGTGGGTGATGCCTCTATAATACAATACAGTACGCTATATAGTGTACTGCAATGTATTTTCACTTTACATTTAGCCATTAGACTTCTGCCTTTAGCAGAAGTCTGATGCAGCTTAGTGTCACCATAGCATTCGGACACATCTGAAAGCGTCCGGTTGCCATGGTAATCATCACCTCCTGCTACAACAGAGCAGGAGGTGATGGGGGGTATCGGGTGGCAACAGTGCACAGTAGCCCCCGATGGCAGAGGGAGGGTAATCCCTCCTCCTTAACCCCTTCCATACAGCGTTCCCTATGGACCGCAGCATGGAAGGGGTTAAACAGATGACATCTGTGCCAGAACGGATGTCATTCGTTTCAAGCAGAGTGTCAGCTCGGTGCTGACACTTTGCTTACACGCTCGGCCATCCTGAAATAAAAGAGAGAGGAGGGGGCGGGGGTATTGCTGGAGATCGTGCTCCAGCACGCCCTCCTGGACTTCCTCCTAGCGCGGGAGCGATTCCCGCCCTCCAGATCTCCCACGCTCCCTCCGACTCCCTGATCACAGTGATATTCCGGGTCATCGGGGACCCGAATGACCCAAAAACGCAGAAAACCGCAGGTCTGAATTGACCTGTGGTTTGCTGTGATCGCCGACACAATGATTTCGGCAGGCACCGCGTTCCGATCACTGCCCGCTGCGTGGTGGTGATTGTAAATACACAGGACGTACTGATACATCCTGTGTCCTTAAGTACCAGGACATCAGGATGTATCGGTACTTCCTGTGTCCCTAACAGGTTAATTAAGGTTGAGAGCATTAGATAATTATGTACCCGGCCAATGGTCATGAAGGGTTCAGGCAGCCCCCTGGGCATTGGCCTACCTGGAAATTTCCCTGTAGGATCTATGGCCAGTCTGTCCCTGCTGGACAGTGAGAGTCCTTCCTCTGTCTGGTGCTTCCATCTGGTGCAGGACTGTGATAAGCAGAAAACTGGTTCTTATTATGGGATAATTAAATTTCTCTAAAGGTAAAAACTCCAAAATATTTATTTATAAATGGCATATAAGATAATTTGTTTAATGCTATATTAAAGTTGTACAATTCATGAGAATGATATTTACAGTAATTTAGCCATTTGCTTTGAAGATGTTGTTTCCCACCACTATAAGTAATGGCATACAACAAGATTTGCCATCACTTGTTGATCAGTGGGCATCTGACTGCTTGAATCCCCACCAGTCCTTAGTAAGAAGAGGCCTTAGTGCAAGTTTAGCAGGACGTCTCCTTTAAATAGAACTTGTCAATGAATGTTTATTTCTCTACCATAAGCTGTCTCCAAAGGTGTTTCAGAGAATTTGGCAGTACATCCAACCGGCCTCACAACTTCAGTCCAACTGTAACCGTAGGAGCGTGTGACGTCACACTGAAGGTTCGTTCCCCTGTAATTACCTGCCGGGCTTCCCCTCGTGTACTGCTGGTTCGAGCCGCACACTGCTGAGAGCAGGAGCTGAAGATCTCGCTGTATTCGACTCCATTTGGCAACCTTTTTTTGACAACTAATGCGGGATTTAAATCATACCATGAACGGCAAGTATTAGACTATCTTGTTTTTTTAAGTCATTTTCAGCACGTGTACAGTTTATTTGGTATTCTTATGCTTCATTGCATTTTGTGTTGACAAGTTCTGTTATTAGACTATCTTGATTATTTTACTCATTGTCAGCGCGGGTAAGTTTTATTTGGTATTCTTATACTCCCAGTATTTATTACTAAGGGTAGTGACAGTAGCCCTTTATACGAACCCAGCAGCGACCAACATTAGTTACATGTAGTATTTTAAGTACATGGTACATCTGATTCATTGAAGCGGCAGCGCGGGTAACAACTCTTTATTTATTTTTATTGTGTTACATAATGCAATTCTGAAAAATCTGCTAAATCTGAAAGTAATGTTATAGAACAGGGGAAGCTGAGTGGATTAATATATATTTTTGTGGCAAAAAATTCAGTAAAACTTTTATTGTATTTTTTTTTTTTTGTGAATACCTATCTGTAGGGGTTGGGGGGGGGGGGGGTTATCAGTGATTGATAACATTGTGTGTATATGTGTGCATACAGAGATAGCTGTCAGTCACTGATAATACTCCCTCCTGTACTGATAGCTTTTCACAGGAAATGGAAAAAGCTAACATAAATTACAAGTTTTACAGAATTTTTTTCCCACAAAAAAATATATCTGCTCATCTTCTGCTGCTCTATAACATGGTGCTTTCAGATTGCATTGCCTTTTGTGGTGACAGATTCTCCCCGAGTCAGCAAGAGGTTGCAGAAGTTACACCCTATTGACTATACAAGTGTTTATTCCTAATTATTTTCTATGTTCAATATTAAAGATTTTTAGTAGCCAAAAGAAAGTTAGACCAGCATCTCCCAACTATGTATAAAGGGAATTCAGGTGCACGCTACCATGGCTGAAATGCAAAAACAAACCAGCACACTGCTTTATACACAATGATACCTGCAAACATTGAAAACATGAATAAATATAAAATGCATTACAGCTATACTTACTATATGAAAATTAAAAGCTCTTGCGCATATTTTTGGTTTAGTTTATAAAATATTTTATTGAAAGGATATACAAATGTCAGCAGAAAATGGTACCAAATGCAAATACAGATACATAAACATAGGTATCCGGAGCACTGACATATATATTGTTTTGTAACAATGGTCATTTTTGTGGTTAACAATAAAGTACAAAGTACAAAGTGTTGCACATAGGAAATAACGTGTGAGAGTACATGAGAACAAATCAACAGCATCTATACTATCAGTTGTATTACGACTAACATTTATTTTAATGGTTGTGTGCGCCGACAATGTCTCCAAGCGTCAGTGGTCATATGGGCCCTCGTGAAAAATTCCTGTACGCTTTCCATGGTCCCCAGGTCTTCTCAAACAAGGGGGTGTTATTGAGCTCCCAGTGGGCAATCTGTTCCAGCCTATATCTTGCGCATATTTTTGATCAAGAATGTGTCTTCTATCAGACAAAACCTATACTAACAGTCTTGCCTCTCTTGGGCTTTTGGCCTACAAATTACATGGCAATGTAGAATGTGTCTTTTTGCATAAAGTAGTGTTCTGCTACTTGTAGTTCTCATTTAAGAAGCCACTTTACTTTGTCACTGTCATTTCAATATACTTTGCATAAATCAATAGTACAGACAATCAAAAATACAAAAGTTTGTAATATATCTTATCAAAGAAAATGCCTAGCAGCTTATTCATTCTCCTTGCTCCATAGACTTATAAGGCCAGCATGTGTGTCTCTGTTTCATGCAATGCAGATCACTTCTCCCTCCTCACCCATCTTCATAGTCTTCTATGGGTAGTATGTAATCTTATCCTTCAGTGAACTGACAGCCATCTTGTCTCTCAAGCACAAAATGTTTGTTTAGGAAGGGATGGAGGAGAAGGAAGCATTTGTGTCTGATATGATATATTACACATTTTAATAGTACAAATATTCAAAAGTTTGTAATATATCTTATCAATGAAAATGTTCCCTCTAGCAGCTTGTTCTTTCTCCTTGCTCACACGTTCATGTAAAAGAGACCTTATTCATAGTCCTTTATGGGCAGCATATAATATGATCTCCCTGTGAACTGGCAGCCATCTTGCCTCTCAAGATGGACTTAGCAGAAATGTTGTTTAAGGCCCCATTCACATGTCCGTGGTGTGTTGCGGATCCGCAAATTGTGGATCCGCAACACACCCTGCCAGCACCCCCCATAGAAATGCCTATTCTGGGAACAAGACTAGGACATGTGCTATCTTTTGCGGAGCCGCGGACCGGAAGTTCGGGGCCATGCTCCGCAAATGTGAAAGCGGAAAGCACATAGTGTGCTCTCCGCTTCACGTCCGGCCCCATAGAAAATGAATGGGTCCGCACCCGTTCCGCACCCATCCCTTTTGCGCACATATGAATGGGGTCTAAAAGGGGCGGGGGAAAAAGGAAGTATTTTTATTGATATATTACACACATTCTTATATTCACCTGTACTATTGATTTAGGCAAATCTTGTTGAAACAGTAGTAATCATGTAAAGCAGAACGTTAATAAATGCAGCAGATGAATAGAAAACCTCCTGACCTGTTATTTTCATCATTAAACGTCTAGCCTTTTTCCAGATCATTTTTTCCTGCATGCTCCTTATGTACAGGCTCTTACTCTGTTTGTGTGGTCCTGAGGAGTGGGCATACAAGAAATAAATATGTTTTTAATAAATTCATTCTGAACAGCCAGAGAGGTTTTTTGTTTTTTTTAATGAAAAATGGGATTTACACATGCTGCAACAAACTACTTCTAAAAATACCCAGAAGGGACATTGTGATAGACATAATGACATATAAAGAAAATATAAAAAAAAATAAACTTACACAAAGTGCAAAGGATTTTTTTGCTCATACTGATAAAGGTTGTGTGCATTCCTGCAATATCCAGTAATTTGATGAAATCACTCTAAACATGTGACTGGCATACAAGAAATTCCACAGTTACAGGAATTCCGATCAGGAGAAAAGTCATAATAGTATCAGGAAACAGGACATGAACGGCTACAGAACAGACGTCTACCTTACATCTATCCACTTGTTCATACGGAAGGAGTAAGTTTTGCTTAATAAACTTTGAGAAGGTCATCATGCGGTCTAGAAGCAGATAACGAATTCTAAGAAACATACTGCAGTATGTGGCATGGACCATGGAGCAATAGACTATAGGATAATACACCAGAACACTTTAGTGATAATTAATAAATGGACAGCAAATTCATTGTCATTAATTCAGCATGTGTGCGACCACCATAATCCAAGATAGGGGATCTTCTAAAGTGTTTTTCTTTAAATAAAGAGCTTGTCAATGGCTTCTAGGAACTAAATATGCAGCAAAGAATACCCTAGTAGTACATGTAACACATAAGGGAAGAGTGGCAATGCTGAGTATATGCTGTCACTCAGTCTCAGGGTTACAGTTAGGGTGCACGGCTTAGGCAGGCTATTGGTACTACGTGTGTTCAGCTCCTGAGGAAGTGCACTATACCGTGCACAGAAACACGTCGAGCCTTAGTCTACCTAGTCTTCGGTCTGGTGGGGCTGATGGTTTGATGTATATGAGCCACATCGGCTGTTCCTCCCACCGGCCCTAGCCTGGCACCACTCTCAGTGTCTGCATTGGATGGCAATGTGCGTAGCCATTCTCTGACTGACAATTGCATATCCAGCCTAATTACAGTCTGGGCTGGGTATGCTGCTTGAGCCAGACGGGTTCACCCTAACTGTGACCCTGGGACACATTTATTCATAGGGTTTTAGGTCACACACCACTCTATTGCTATTTTAATCAGGTTATTACAAATAAACTTTTGTTGTTTAGGTTTTAAACGTCCTCTATCACATTTGCTTTTTCAATTATTTAAGTGGACGTATACCCCAATATAATTTTTCACGTATTTTGTTCGCTAAAAGCTTTCACCACAAATAAATCCAACAGTGAAGTGCTTATATATTTTTGTTTTTGTACTGAAGTAGGCCACTAAATGCTTTCACCACAAATAACTGCAACAGTGAACTGCGTATATATTTTTCTTTTTGTACTGAAATAGGCCACTAAATGCTTTCACCACAAATAACTGCAACTGTGAAATGCGTATATATTTTTCTTTTTGTACTGAAATAGGCCACTAAACGCTTTCACCACAAATAACTGCAACAGTGAAATGCATATATATTTTTCTTTTTGTACCGAAATAGGCCAGTAAATCCCAAATTATCTTTCCCTGCACTTGTAAATCACTTTTCTAGCATTGTCCCTAGCGCCTTCTGACATCTCTCCCTGCATTAGGATGCTGTGAAATGATTCCTCTCTATCCTTTCCCTGCACTTATAAATAGTTTTTTCAGGGTTTTTTCTTCACAATGAGGTTTTTCCTATTGCTGTCCCTAGCGCCTTTTTTTACGTCTGTCCCTGCACTCACAACACTGGAAAATGTCTGAATCCAAGATGGCCGCCGTATTTTTAGGGCTGTGACATCACAGGGCTGGCTGGCAGCTGATTGGCTGCATGCATGGTATTATGGGTCATCCTGCCTTCCCAGAGTTCCTTGCCCCATGACCTCACACATGTAGCCGTCATTTTAGGAAAATTGCGATTCGTTACCACGAAGCGAGGAAATTCTCATTCGTTGCAAATTCGTTTTCCTGAAATTCGAATGAACTCCACTTCGTCAGCTTTGATTTGTTTATCTCTACTGGGGATCATCAAAGATTTGGATATTTTTTTATAACCTAACCCTGACTTATACTTCTCAACAACACTGTCCCTTACTTGTTTGGAAAATTCCTTTGTCTTCATGGCAGTGTTTGGTTAGTGATGCCTCTTTCTTAGGTGTTGCAGCCTTTGGGACCTTTCAAAAAAGGTGTGTATATGTAATGACAGATCATGTGACACTTAGACTGCACACAGGTGGACATCATTTCACTAAAGATGTGACTTCTGAAGGTAATTGGTTGCACCAGAGCTTTTTATGGGCTTCCCAACAAAAGGGGTGAATTCATACGCACATACCAATTTTCTGTTTTCTATTCCTAAACAATAGTTTTATTTATATATTTTTCTCATTTCACTTGACCAACTTAGACTATTGTGTTCTGATCCATCACATAAAATTCTGATTAACAAAACATTGAACTTAAGGCTGTAATGTAACAAATATGAAAAAAAGTCAAGGGGGTGAATACTTTTGCAAAGCACTGTATATAAAAGAATAGCTAACACTCCCTGAAGGCTCAAGGGTTGAACAACCTCAAGGTCTACATCTACAGTAATATATCATGTCTGTGCAACTAGTTTTCTTTAATAATATTTCCTCATTCCATGAAAAAGAAAGGAATGCAACAGGGGACCTTCACTGAGTTATACTAGGATTGTTGCATTTTTTCTTCAAAAATACAGATCTTTAGATAAGAGACTGTTCTCATCAGTGGCTGTCTATATATCATCCTGTTCTGTTACAGAAAATATTTTAACATCCTCTATCTTCAATTGGACTTCTTGAATGTGCTTTCTATTTATTATAAACTGGATGTGTCAGAAACTGAAGCCTCGATTCAGACGTGTACAGAACTATCATTTTTGGCAGGTCCATTGTTACATGTGTACGATTTGATGAGAACGCTCAATGGTCACAGTCTAATTTCTTTGAATGTGAATGTGTTCAACTTGGGTTTGGCTTGGGAAAAAAATACATCCATTTCACTAGCTTATATGAAAGTAAACTGACCTCGGGAACTGCTAGTGGGGTTCCCATTTCTGTCTGGGCGGTTTGTAATCCCAGATATTTAAAGGGGCTGTCTAACTTCAGAAAATATAATTTATTATGTAGACATTGTAAATACAAGCCACTTACTAATGTATTGTGATTGCCCGTATTGCTTCCTTTCCAGTCCATCAGTGGTGGTCGTGCTTGCACACTATAGGCAAAAGCACTAGCCTATGTGCGCTCCAATGATCCCAGCCATCAAATAAACCGGCACTTTTTCCTAGAGTATGGAAGCATGACCACCACTGATGGATTGCAGGGTGCTCATAACCATGAAAACAAGCAGCGTATATGATGGAAAAATGAATCCGGTTAGCAAAGGAGGCAATATGGACAGTCACAATACATTAGTAAGTGCCTTGCATTAACCTTCTCTACATGATAAATGCTGAAGTGACGAAAACCCCTTTAAGTACTTAACCCCTCAAGGACATAGGGCGTATGGGTATGTCCTAATGTCCGAGTCCTTAAGGACACCGGGTGTACCCATACTTCCTGAATAAAACTGCATGTAAAAAAAGGAAAAAATTGGGCTAGGAACATGGTTCCTGCTGCGATCGTGCAGCAGGGACCATGTTCAAATGCCGATGGGGGTCCTGTGACACCCCCATATCGGCGATGGCTGCAAACCGCAGGTCAATTCAGACCTGCGGTTTGCAGCAACTTCTGACATTTCTGATCCCTGCAGTCTGTGACCACGGGGATCAGACAGTTAATTGTGCGTTTAATTTTTATTTTTACCCCCCCTTACTGATTGGCCGGCGGGCTGTGCAGGGGGTTGCGGGTGGCGCTTTTGTGCGGCGGGAGGCGGTGCGTGAGGCGAGCGGTGTGGCAGGGGGGATCACTATTGTCCTCTGTAACATTGTTGGTGGCTAGTAGGTTCTATCCAGAGTGTCAGCACAATGCTGACACTCTGACAGAAACGTCTGGCATCTGTGATTGTTCAGATGCCAGCCGTTTAACCCCTTCCATACCGCGGTCCGTACGGATACCAGATCCACTGGATCCTCATGAACAAAGTGGATCTGGGTCAAAAAAAAATGTAAAAAATTGAAAAAAAACTAAAAATAAAAAAAACACATATCACTGAATAAAAATTTTTTTTTTTAATACACTACACATATTATGTATCGCCACATCCGTAAAAACCTGCTCTATAAAAATATCACATGGCCTGACCCCTCAGATGAATACCATAAAAAAATTGGTTACATCGCAAAAAGTGTAATACCAAGCGATCAAAAAGGCGTATGCCTCCCAAAATAGTATCAATCAAACCGCCATCTCATCCCACAAAAAATGAGCCCCTACATAGGAAAATCTCCCAGAAAAATAAAAAAATATGGCTCTCAGACTTTGCAGACATTAAAACATTATTATTATTTTTTTTAAATGCTGTTATTGTGTTAAAGTAAAATAAATAAAAGTATACATATTATGTATCGCGGCGTCCGTAAAAACCTGCTCTATAAAAATATCTCATGATCTAACCCCTCAGGTAAATACCGTAAATTCTTTTTAATAAAAACAGGGTCAACATTTTTTGTTACCTCACATCACAAAAACTGTAATAGCAAACGATCAAAAACTTATATGAACCCCAAAATAGCGCCAATCAATTCGGAATCTCATCCCGCAAAAAATGATACCCTACATAGGACAAAAGCCCAAAAAAATGTAAGAAATATGGCTCTCAGACTATGGAGACATTAAAACATGATTTTTTGTTTCAAAAATGATATTATTGTGTAAAACTTAAAGAAATAAATAAAAAGTATACATATTAGGTATCGCAGCGTCCATAACAACCTGCTCCATAAAAATAACACATGAACTAACCCCTCAGGTGAACACAGCAAAAAAATATATATAAATACAGTGTCAAAAGCCATTTTTGTCTCCTTACATCACAAAAAGTGTAATAGCAAGCGACCAATATAGTGCCAATTAAACCGCCATCTCATTACACAAAAAATGAGCCCCTACATAAGACTGTCGCCCAAAAAAGAAAAAAAAAATATGGCTTTCAGAATGGGGAGACACTAAAAAATCTTTTTTTTCATAAATGCTTTATTATGAAAAACTGAAACAAAAATTCCCAAAAAGTAGTCATATTTGGTAGTGTCGCGTCCATAACAACCTGTTCTATATAAAATGCACACGATCTAACCTGTCGGATCAACTATATAAATAACAAAAAATAAAAACGGTCCCAAAACAGCTATTTTTTTTTCAAATTTTCCATTTCATTCAATTTTTCCAGTAACAAAACAAGGGTTAACAGCCAAACAAAACTCAATATTTATTGCCCTGATTCTGTAGTTTGCGGAAACACCCCATATGTGTCGTAAACTACTGTACGGGCACACGGAAGGGCGTAGAAGGAAGGGAATGCCATATGGTTTTTGGAAGGTGGATTTCACTGGACTGGTTTTTTGACACCATGTCCCATTTGAAGCCCCCCCGATGCACCCCTAGAGTAGAAACTCCATAAAAGATGACAGATTTGCAGTGAGATTTGCAGTGAACGCGAGATTTGATGCGAGACTCGAGATTTGCAGTGAACGTGCGAGCGGAATTGCGCGCTCACTGCAGGAGGCGGGGAAGAAGTTATTGTACAGCCTGCCAGCGCTGATCGTTTGCTGGCAGGCTGTACATTTAAAAAGAAAAGCGATTAAAATGTAAAATAAAATTAATTACATAAAAATGTAATATTAAACTTTGTGGCTTGCTGCCTGCTCCTCTGGTGGTCCCTTTTGCTTGGGACCACCAGAGGAGCAGGCAGCTATGTAAGTTGCACCAAACACCACACTACCTCCCCCCGTCACTGATTAACCCCTGATCACCCAATATTAACTCCCTGATTACCCCCTGCCACCACCCCGCCACTGATCACCCCCCTGTAAGGCTCCATTCAGACGTCAGTATGATTTGCACATTGCCAGAACTATATAGAAAATGCCTTTTCTTGTCCGCAATTGCAGACAAGAATAGGACATGTTCTATATTTTTGCGGATCTGGAAGTGCAGATCCGCAATTCTGGATCCGAGCGAGACAAACTCTGTCCCCATAGAATTGAATGGATCCGCAATTCCGTTCCACAAAATTTTGCGGAACAGAATTGCGGACGTGTGAATGAGGCCTAAGGGTCCTTTAGCGATCGCAGCTTTACAAGCACTCCTATGTCCTTTCCCCTCTTTTTTTTTTTTTTGCACATTTTTTGGCAGAAATTTTTTCATCCACATTGATCGATGTGAGTTAAGAAATCTGTGCCGTTCTTTTTTTTTTCTGCCCAGATGCTGAACAGAAAAAAAAAATCTCATTACCCGTATGCTCAATATAAGGAGAATAGTAGAAACTCCTAATGCTGGCCATACATGCAATGATTGCGGAGACCCTCAAATGCCAGGGCAGTACAAACACCCCACAAGTGACCCCATTTTAGAAAATAGACACCCCAAGGTATTCACTGAGGGGCATAGTGAGTTCATGGAAGTTTTTATTTTTTGTCACAAGTTAGCGGAAAATGAAATTTTTTGAAAAAAAAAATTCAATTTCCGCTAACTTGTGACAAAAAATAAAAACTTCCATGAACTCACTATGCCCATCAGCGAATACCTTAGGGTGTCTACTTTCCGAAATGGGGTCATTTGTGGGGTGTTTCTACTGTCTAGGCATTGTAGTACCTCAGGAAACATGACAGGTGCTCAGAAAGTCAAAGTGCGGAAATTCACTTTTTTGCACCATAGTTTGTAAACACTATAGCTTTTACCCAAACCAATAAATATACACTTATTGCATTTTTTTTATCAAAGACATGTAGAACAATAAATTTAGAGAAAAATTTATATAGAAATGTAGTGTTATTTGAAAAATTTTACAACAGAAATAAAAAAATGTTTTTTTGCAAAAAATTCGTTAATTTTTTATTAATATCAAAAAAGTAAAAATGTCAGCAACAATAAAATGCCACCAAATGAAAGCTCTATTAGTGAGAAGAAAAGGAGGTAAAATTCATTTGGGTGGTAAGTTGTATGACCGAGCATCAAACCGTGAAAGTAGTGTAGTGCAGAATTGTAAAAAGTGGTCTGGTCATTAAGGGGGTTTAAGCTAGGGGGGCTGAAGTGGTTAATTGGCCGGGGAAGAGGGAGACACAGAGACAGTGATGTCCCCAGCTTCCTTTATATGAAACAGTAGTGGAAGAGCTACTCTGCTGATAGGCCATCTATATATATATCCCAGAAAACCCGTTTAAACAAAGCACCTTATGCTGGCTATGGAACTTGTGACTAACACGTGATAAACTCATAATTACCGTATGCTGCAAGGTTTAAATTATTTTTAACCATAGCTAATATATCACCAGGCAGTAGCTAATATATCACTAGGCAGTTGATAGTGCTATTTCACCAGCTTCATGTAGGAAGGGTTCTGTTATAGACGACTAACATCAGGTTCACAATTAACATTTTTATGATTTATACTTGCAGTTTAGAAAAACTGAATGGACTTAGGCTGCTTTCACATCTGCGTTTTCCTTTCTAGTTTTGAGATCTGGCAGAGGATCTCAAAACTTGAGGAAAACGCTAAAGTTTTCAGTATGTTCATTTTCGATATAAAACAAACGGATCCATTCTGACCGTATTCAACCAGTTATATTATTAAAATGGATGCAATTTGGTGTGGTTGTGAGATCCTGTGACAGATCTCAAAACCGGACAGCAAAAACGCATATGTGAAAGTAGCCTTACGGTAAGTAGAACAAAGACATGTCTAAAATGTCATCCCTGGCTAAATAGAGGTTTTCTTGAACTTGAGAAAGCGGAGCGAAACGTACGTCGGGGTGGGCTCTCCTCTCTGCTAAGAAGCCCGTGTCCTCCTCTTCAAGTGTCCCTCAGGTATACATTTTTGGAACATATGTGTCTCTTTGCTGCATTGCATGTGCGGTATTGTCCACCAGATCAGCTTAGTGGGACACTGTTCTATTTTATATGTTTTTGTATTGGGGATGTGTCTGTTCATGTCAGCACTTTGTAAAGGTTTTTCTACCTTATATAGGAGAGTAATCGGTGTCTTCTGTGCATGGGAGGGGAGCTACATGTCTTGGCTACCATTTGTATTGCTGCCATATATATATTTTTAATATTGATATTGTGTATGTTGTCGGTCTTTTTATCAACTAATAAAGTTTATGAAATTGTATTGCGTGTCCCTTTATGGTTATTTGGTGAACCTTCTTCTGATCTGTCAGAAGGAAGGAAAAATGAGACGCACAACGAATCCTGTCTGTGTAGCAGCTGTAAGGCCTGTATGGGCCCATCAGAATTGGCTTGTGATTTGGTAGCCAAAAGCAGGAGTGGGTACAAAACACACTGTGTCATCTCTGTTTTGGATCCACTCCTGTTTTTTTTTTTTTGCATTAGCAATACTGATGGATTACTGACCAAATGCTGACCGAGTGACGGCGGATACTCAACAGACAGGATATGTTTTTTTGAGGTTACTTTTCTGATGGATCATAGGAAGGGGAAAATAATCAGTGACGTCAACACAAACTTACTGCTGACACCCTCTCCACACTGTCGGGGGCTCTACTTGTATAAGCGTTTAATAGAACAGGTTCTGTGGTCTATGGAATTAGCTGACGACGGTGTAAAAGGGTGTGCTTCTTCTTGGTGCTAACATCGTCCTGTAAGGCTAAGTTCATACTTGAGTTATTTGCCCAAATAAGTGAAGTGTGCAGTGATTCTAAGAGCGATGCCTGTCATCTGCATGTCATACTGACTCACAGTATTATTACACTACCACAGTAAACTTCCTATGCTTGTTACCACAAGGCACAGTGTTCTACACCACTATAAATGCTCTGTGCAGCCAGGAAATAGCAATTTTTTAACGCAATTCGCCTCAAATAAATTTGGATCGGACCAAATTTTTCCAGAAAATTCGGGGGAACAGGCCGAATCGAATTTTTAATTTAAATTCGCTCATCTCTAATTTTAGGTGCCAACACTGTATTGTGGTGCATACACGATCTTCCCGACCTGGGTCTGCTCTGCATCCGCTGGAATCAAACAAATACCTCACCAACAAGCATGCAGTACCGCCAGCGTATGTTGCTTTGCTCCTCAGCTCTCATCAGCGTTCCTGGAAGCAATCCTCGTTGCTCTGGACAGGATCAGGATCTTGGACATGATCAGCTTCACTTAGCTGCAAGCTCTGGTCACTGAGGGATGCTCCCACACCTGGATGTCGACAGACCTTCTGCTCATACAGTTCCTCAGTCTCTTGCAAGCTCTCCCCAAGATGGCTGCTCCATCTCTTCCTCTCCAGGTTCTTGTGAATATGGAACAATATGCAGTCTGTAGCTGTGCATAGAAAACAGCGGCATCTTGTGGCCAAACAGCAGAATGTCAGTCCAGATATTTAACCTACTTTACACAGTGTTCAGCAAATGAGAGCTGTTTCCCCATCTCACAACTACTGTACATACATTCTGTACACAAATTTTGTTTCCACCTATTGCAAAGCTTTCACTTCTTCTTTCTGGACACGTATCTGCCTATTTCTCTGAATTGTGAAAGTATTAGGAGTGGTGGACCAGGGAAACACGTAGGTCTGTTTATCGGTACCACCTAACTTGTTTCCTGTGGTTCATCAAAATAGCATGACCTTGTGTCATTGGTAAGTATTGCAAACTGAAATGTAAAAAAGAGGAACTCATGGTCGAAGTCAATATAGTTCAACAACATCTGCTAGTGGTGACATAAATGAGTCAGATGTCTCAGTCATATGATAACCCTCAGTAGGATATTTTTCCATGTAAGTCATTACTACGAGCCACTCATTGCTCTCCCAAGTATGTGGAACACTTTTACTTAAGATATGAAATGACATAATCCTTTATTAGTCCCACCATGGGGAAATTCACAGTGGTACAGCAGTACAGAGTACAATATAAAGGCATTAGAGTGACAGTAGATTACAGAAAGCAAATATAAAATAATAAAGGATATAAATATCACAGCTTATAGAATACAGTCTCTGAATGGAATGATATCAGCAGGAACCTGTAGGCGATTAGTGCAGTCTATCTCCGTTTAGGTGTTGTTGGTTGTACAACCTAACCGCAGCAGGGAGGAATTACTTCCTATAGCTCTCCTTCTCACACTTGGGGTGAAGCAGTCAGTCACAGATTGTACTGCCCAGTACTATCACCATCTCATGCATGGAATGGGAGTTATTCTCCAGGATTGTATCCAGGATAGTATCCTTCTCTCGTCTACCACCTGCACTGGTTCTAGGGGGCTCCCCAAGAAGGAGCTAATCTTTCTAATCAGTTTGTCAAGTTTTTCCTTTCCCTGGTTGAGATGCTGCTACTCAAGCAGGCCACTCCGAAAAAGATGGCTGATGCCACCACAGAGTTTAAAAAAAAGGCCGTAAGAAATGCCCTCTGCACTCCAAAAGCAGGTAAAGCCTGCTGTGACTCTTTCTGTATAGTGCATCCATGTTATCTGCCCAGTCCAGCTTATTATTGAGGAGTATACCCATGCATGTATAAGTGTTGACTACCTCAATTTCCATCTCCTGGATGTCCACTGGTTTAGAAGGATGTCTGTATAATGCCCCAGAGTGGCATCGCCACCTTTGCGCCTTACTACTATCTCTAATGGGCTAGTGTCATGTCATCTGTGTATTTATTCCCAGGTTCTGTACGATGTGCATTCATAATCTTGTTATCTAACTGTTCATGTGTAATATGCCTGGTTCACCAGCAGATGGCAGCATAAATGGCAGAGCTATCTTAAATAGAATGGAGCCTTTCATTCCATTCAAAGCCTGCTGGGAACCAAGACAAAGCCTGAAACTGTTTGGAGAAACATTTATGGAAAGTAAAGCTGTTATCAACTTCACCACAAGGTCTGGACTCAGTTATTTCTTCAAATCCCTCAATTATTCACCCTATTTTTCTGCTTTCCGAGGGCAACGCCTGGGTTTCAAGCATATCCATGTAGGAGCACCGTGACACGTGCACAACACCTAAAGGGACATTATAGGCCACCCTACACCACTCTGGCATTCCTACACCTGGGTACCATACACAGTATCACTAAAAGGGGCCCTGTGCCCTTGTTGCTTCACTGCAACTGGAGTAAAAAAAGACATGTATTTTAAGAAACCCCTTGCCGTGTGCCCGTCGACTGCATCTGTGCTTGCGGAAGTCTTAGTGTGCCACGGCATTGATCCCTCCTTGGCCTTATCAAAAGTTGAAAGGTATGCTGATTGTCACAAACTATCGGGAGTGAACCGACTGTGCCACTTGTCCTACCTCCTCTAAGGGCATTGTCTAAGTGAACCCCTCGATTTTCACAGTACTCCTGATGATGGGGATAATAGACTTTCCCCGAGGGGAACACCAGGTCGCTACCTCTTGAGGAGGATAGGCACACGAGGCAGCTGGTCCAGGCAGACCAGGAGGTAACTGAGAAGGTATCAGAGGTACAGGCGTTGTTAACAGGCTGAGTCATTACCAGGAGCAACAGTGCAGGACCAAAGGAGGAGGCAGAGGTGAAGTCAGACAGGCAATAGGTCAGGGAAGGTGGCACAGGTACAGGTCAGGCAATCCGGGTCTGCAACAGGAGAGTCAAAGGAAGCATGCAGGGATTAAACAAGTAGCAGAGTCCAGGAACACAAGTACAAGTCAGAAACACAGGAGGATATCAGGATCCTTAGCAGGACACAAGGACCTTGACACTGAGGCATCTGGGAAGGGGGCTGAGCCACTCATATATGTGCAGGAGGGCTAGGGTTAGTTGGCGAGGTGACATGATCTAACCCATAAAACACAGGAAGTGACGGGCACCGGGCCTTAAGGAAATGCTGCAGGAAACAAGCAGCAGGCATGCTGTGGCCAGGGCTGAAAGGAAACACTGGCAGCAGATCACCGCTGAACATGGCGCTCGGGGACCGCGGCAGTAAGCAGGGGAACAGCAGCTCACAGCAGCCGCTGTTACACTGATAATTATTTTTTACATCAAAAATTTGTATTGCCAAAGAGGACCTGTCATATTAACTAACATGTCTGTTAGTAACTACTAGCATTACACATGTAGTAAGAATTCTGAACCATTTATTCCTAAGATGCTATGTTGTGCCATTACTTCTGCTAGAAGCGTATGAAAAAATTGCCAGCAGTCTGCAATAAAGTTAAAACTGGATGTTTCCAGTTGTGGTGTTTCCCTGCACAGCCTGATCCTGGCTGCACTAATTAAGGTCCCCACCTATATAACTACGTGGTCAGGAGTGTTAGGAATCCTAACCAAATAAACTACCCAATAACCATGGAAATATTGTGTTTCAGATGGAACTTTAAACTTCAACATAGAAGAGGAGTTGAAGAAACTAATAAACATTTGACATCTTGAAGGTTAATTCTTTCTAAAAGGTTTTAGTGAAAAACGCAACAAAACCGCAACCAAACCGCATGGTTTTAGATGCGTTTTTTGTTTTTTTCGTAAGGGCTTGCGATCAGAAGTAATTGTATGCTTGGATTTTCTTAGGGGCTCTTGCCGAGTTTTACAGCCGAATGTAGAAAAGTGAAAGTTGAAAGATAACGTAAACCATGTTGTATATGAAAGAGGAGATACTACTGTTATACTATTAGGCATACTTTTGTTATGTTACATGATGAATATCTATTAATATAAGAATGTTTTTAGTTATTTATTCATTTATTATTGAACTATTGAATCCGGTCCAGTTGCAAACAAAGAATCCACTCCAGATTTAAACTATTGCCAAAGCCTTATAAAAGAGAGAGAATTGTGGGGGCACGGTAACCACTGAGGAAGGGGTCATTGACATACCCCGAAACGCGTTTGTTCAAACTATACCCCCCTACTTGTTTTGGATCCAACAGATCTCTGCCGGGAGCAAGGACCGCCAAACGAGGTACCATCTTCCACGCAAGGAGAAACATATAAGCGCTGTGCGGGACCGAAGGGAGACCTGGAGCCCACGTGCAACGCCAGTATCCAGCAGAGGAGTTACAGACTGGAGCAGCTTGAGACACTGGTGAAGTTGGGCCGTGTCAGGAGCGGGGCTGTAGTCCTGGTGAACCCCGGTAAGATCGTCACAATTTACATGCAAGCGCTACTTCATTTGACTGTGAGCTCAACCATCATTTACAGCGGGACGCCGCTGCTGTATTATAGAGCGGGACGCCTCTCTCACATACGGAGAAGTCAATTAAGGACAGAATGATGTATGCAAAGAATTTAGGGGACTAATTTTAACCAAGTATTTTGGAGCGGAATTAAGGGACCTATATTGACACCATTTGAGGACTACTAATTACTATTTGCTGCTATTTTCTATTGTTCATTGCTACCACACTCCAGTCATCTGCTGCTATCACAAGGCATTTGCTGCTACTTACCTGGTAATACGATCAACGCAGAGTTTTAGGGTCACTATATGTATTTAATGAATGGAATATATGGGTACTTATTTTAATGAGGTCATTTTTGTTGTACTTATTTTAATGAGGTCATTTTTGTTATGCTATACTAACTATTAATTTCGATTAATTTTCGATTAATTTTAATAATAAATAGCCGATTTGCTTCTAACTATCTGAGAGTGCCCAGTTTTTGTATTATATAGCGATTTACCATTTATAGATTGGGTGTATCTATATACTGTGAGCATCTCATTTGGGAGATAGGCGTTCTTGTGCGACACAATACATTGTGTTACTAATTAAATACTGCTAGATTATGTGGGCAAATACCCCCAACTGTTAACACCTAAGTAGACCTTTATTGTAGACTGCTGGCAGTTCATCCATTCAGCTTCGAACAAGCATAATAGAAAAATTTGATTCGGCCAATTCAATGAACTTTAACAATAAATTTGATTCATTACGAATTCATTTGTCATGAATCGCGATAAATCAGGTACACCCAGACCGCTTTGCCTAATCATACTCATCCCACTTGGTGGCCCAATGTCAGTGTAAAGGCTTGGAACTTAAACTGCAGGGAGAGTGCATCACAGTGGGCATTACGTTCTAGTGCACCCACATTCATAGTTAATTTGTTCTGTAGGTACGGTGCCATTACTATTATAGGTGTAATTTATTGCCATCGACACCACTGTCCAGTGCACCAAAGTTTATAGCTAATCCCTTCTGGTAAACAAAAACAAAAGCATACATCACTCTTCACTTAAGCAAAAACCTTGTGTGCGCCCCTGCAGGAGCTGTGTCCAAATGGCTCCTTAGTGGAACAAAATAAAGAAATGGAGGCAGCATTAATAAAGTAGTAAAGAAATAAGTGCTCTTTTAATGTCTGTTGTTGCAGTCCAAACACATGCTTTTTAATCCCCTCTGTTAGCTGTAGATTTACTGTGCGTCAGTATTACATGACAATGTTACGTCAAGTCTAATTTATTGCCATGGACTTAACCATGCAGTGCCCCAAGATTCAAGTAGTGGCCAGCATTGGCAGTACCAGTGACAGTAGGGGACCCATGACAGAGTGGGGAGAGTGGCAGCAGTGACAGTAAAAGTGACAATAGTGGGCCTATAACAAAATAGAGATGGGGCCAACAGCAGTGGCAGCTACACGGACAATAAAGACCATATATATATATTTTAGCTCTTTTGAACCGTCAGAAGAACAGAAAACTTTAAAAATGAAGCCTGTATTTTGAGCATCCATAAAGCCTGTTTCAGACAGTCTGAATTTGATCAGTAATTCTAAGCCAAAACCAGGAGTGGGTCCAAAACAGAGATAAAATGTAATAGAAATTAGGGTTGCTCCGGGTATCGAATTATCGATACCCAATCAATACTTTTGTACTGGTATTGATTCGATACCGGAATTTGCCTTTTGCAGCTCAAGGAGGGCGTGTTTTGCACGGTAAGAGTGACTAAAGTGCGTGCACAGTTTCCTGAACATTTTTAACAGCTCTTGCAGTTCA
Source organism: Bufotes viridis (assembly GCA_033119425.1). Classification (NCBI taxonomy): domain Eukaryota; kingdom Metazoa; phylum Chordata; class Amphibia; order Anura; family Bufonidae; genus Bufotes; species Bufotes viridis. The sequence goes on along the minus strand of CM065592.1, from coordinate 158,433,299 downwards.
GTGGAAGACTTGATAAACCAGGTGATTTTTGGATATGTTGTTCACCCAGATCAGGGCTATCCGGGGATGTAAGATTTGTGGGAATATGTTGTGTTTTGGGGTGTTTTCTGTGTTTTGGGGAAAATGTGGTTTCCATTGGTCTGTGTGTTTGTCACCCAGTTCCCCATCAGGTCCAGATGGGAGGTCCCCTTGCATGGGGACTTGCATATAAGGCCAAGTGTGACACCAATAAAAGCGGATCTTCTTTACCCTCAACACATAGCCTGGTCTCGTGATTGTATTGAAACAGCTATTCAAGTATCACTACTAGCTCTTATAAGAGCTAGGTATTCTCTTGAATTGCGGAATGGCTTGGAGTTCGTGAGAGGGATGCTACAGCGCTACTCTACTAAAGGGACAAGGACACCCCTAAACGGTCTACTACCCTTCCTCTCACAATTAGCCGTTACATAGTGCTCAGTAACTGCATCAGTAATGAAACGGATTAACTAAGAATGTGGCAGCAGTTCAACAAGATGCACACAGCGATATATTAGACCGCCCTTAAATACTGAGGAACAGTAATTTTATGAATAAACTATCATATTAACTGTGAATGTGCCAACAGTTCGATAAGATGCATGCAGCGATATGTTCGGCCTCTCTTTAATATCGAGGCACAGAAATTCTATGTATATACTAACAGATTAACTATGAATGTGCCAGCAGTGCTACGAGATGCACGCAGAGATATATTAGACCGCACTTTGATTATCTACTACAGGACCGCCTAACGCAGGGATGCGTCCTGCGGGCGGTCCTGTTGCTCTGAGATGACGCGTCGGCGCGTCATCTCGTGAGAGCCGAGATCTCCTGTCAACCCGCGCGCGTGCGCGCGCGTTCACAGAGAAGCGCGGCACGGCAGTTAGGCTACAGCCTGCCAGCGATGATCCATCCGCAGATCCTCAGGCACAATAATTTTATGTATAAAGTAATAGATTTACTGGGATTGTGGCAACAGTTGAACAAGATGAACATGGAGATTAAAGTCAACCTGTACTGTCCCTACTGTCTCCCTACAGTCTCTAAAACTTCTCCTCATGATCTCCACCCACTGTCCCTGCACTCTCCCTATACAATATTCTACTACTTTTAATAGCTTTCTAAAACACTGTCCCTAGCGCATAAGAGCTTTTCATGTCTTTCCCTAAACTTAGGTCACAGTTAAATGGCGGAGACCACGCAGGATGAGGCTTTTATAGGGCTGTGACATCACAGGGGATGGCTATCTGCTGATTGGCTGGCTATATGGCTTTATGGTCACATCACGTTCCTGGGCTTCTTACTTTCACTTTGTAACATGTGCTGCAGCAATTTTAGAAAAAAATTATTTGTTTTCACGAAGCGCAAGGAACTTCGGATTAATGCTGAATTGAATTTTTCCTAAACTTTGGATCGAATTTCATTTCAGATGCTTCAATTTGCTCAGCGCTAGCAGGACTATACATAAACTATGTTCTGGACAACAAGCAGAACATTAAAAAGGATACATGTGAACGCGGAAAGCTTTACACTGAGTCTGTTTTCTTCTGTCATACCATATGTATTCTCACTCCCCACTGTGAGATGAATGTGCTGTATGACAACTGCAGCCAAGGGTCTAAGAGCATGAGTAATGCATAGCTAGATGGTGGAAACCAAAGTATGAAATTTAACATTTGCCCTCAGATTTTGAATGCAAATAGAAACAAAACAAAAAACATGGGATAATATTTTTAACCACTTCCAGTCCGGGCCATTTTTCCCTTCCGGACCAGGCCTAATTTTGCAAATCTGACATGTGTCACTTTATGTGGTGGTAACTTTAGAACATTTTTACTTATCCAAGCCGTTTTGAGACTGTTTTCTTGTGACATATTGTACGCCATGATAGTCATAAATTTTAGTCAATATACTTCACCTTTATTTATAAAAAATCCAAAATTTCCCAGATTTTTTAAAAAATTCGCAATTTTAAAAATTTCTATTTCTCTGCTTTTAAAACAGAAAGTGATACCTCATAAAATAATCATTACTTAACATTCCCCATATGTCTACTTTGTGTTGGCATCATTTTGTAACTGTCATTTTATTTTTTTAGGATTTTAGAAGGCTTAGAAGTTTAGAAGCCATTCTTAAAATTTTTAAGAACATTTTCAAAACCCACTTTTTAAGGACCAGTTTAGGTCTGAAGTTACATTGTGGGCCTTACACAGTGGAAACCCCCTATAAATGACCCCATTGTAGAAACTACACCCCTCAGGTTACTCAAAACTGATTTTACAAAGTTTGTTAACCCTTTAGGCGTTCCACATATTTTTCTTTAAAACATCAAGGGTTAACAGCCAAACAAAACTCAATATTTATTACCCTGATTATGTGGTTTACAGAAATACCCCACATGTGGTCGTAAACTGTTGTAAAGGCACACGGCAGGGCGCAAAAGGAAAGTAACGCCATATGGTTTTTGGAGGGCAGATTTTGCTGAACTCGTTTTTAGATGCCTTGTCCCATTTGAAGCCCCCCTGATGCACCCTGACAGTAGAAACTCCCCAAAATTGCCCCTATTTTGGAAACTAGGGGATAAGGTGCCAGTTTTATTGGTACTATTTTGGGGTGCATATGCTTTTTGATTGCTCTATATTATATTTTTTGTGAAACAAGGTCTGTTTTGGAACTGTTTTTTTCTTTAAACATTGATCTGACAATAGATCATGCACTATTTTTATAGAGCAAGTTGTTACGGACGAAATTATATAAAAAATGTCTACTTTCTTTTTTGGTTTGTTTCAGTTTTTACATAATAAAGCATTAAAAAAAATTATGTTTTTGTGTCTCCATTTTCGGAACGCCGTATTTTTTTTATTTATCTGCCGATCGTCTTGTGTAGGGACTCGTTTTTTGCAGGAAGAGTTGATGTTTTTATTCGTACCATTTTTGGGTACATATGATTTTTTGATCATTCATTATTACACTTTATGGGGCAAGGTGACCAAAAAATTTGTTGTTTTAGCACAGTTTTTATTTATTTATTTTTACAGCGTTCACCTAAGGCCTCTTGCACACGGGCGTCATGTTTGACGCCCGGATAAGAGGCGGATGAGTTGCGGGAATCGCCGCGATTTTTCCGTGCGTGTGCTAACGTTTGTAGTGCGTTTAGCACGCACGTGAAAAAATCCGCATGCTTGGTACCCAGACCCGAAGTCAGACTTCATCACTGAAGTCTGGTTTCGGGATGAGTATTCTGTATATGTAATTATTTTTCTTTATAACATAGTTATAAGGGAAAATAATCGCATTCTAATTACAGAATGCAATGTTCCCCGGGCTATAGAGGGTTAAAAATAATAAAGAGTTAACTTACCTTCTCCCATTGTACGCGCAGAGCCCCAGAACGTCTTCTCTCTTGATGATTGCTTGCTTCAGGACCTGTGGTGATGTCACAGGGTCACATGGTCCAATCATAGAAGCATTTGAGTGGACCATGTGATCCTGTGACGTCACCAAAGGTCCTTCATCCAACAGATGTTGGATAAAGGACCTGCCGTGATGTCACAGGATCACATGGGTCACAAAGGAAAATAATAACGATCGGGTCCCCATCCCGATCGTATCCTAGCAACCATGCGGGAAAATCGCACTGCATCCGCACTTGCCTGTGGATGCTTGCGATTTTCCCGCAGCCCCATTCACTTCTATGGGGCCTGCGTTGCGTGAAAATCGCAGAATATAGAACAAGCGGGGATTTTCACGCAACGCAAAAGTGATGCATGAAAATCACCGCTCACGTGTGAAAGGGGCCTAAGGGGTTAATTCATGTGATATTTTAATAGAGCAGGTTGTTACGGATGCAGCAATACCTAATATGTATAATTTTTCTTATTTATTTAAGTTTTACACAATAATAGCATTTTTTAAACCAAAAAATTTATGTTTTAGTGTCTCCATAGTCTGGTAGCCATAGCTTTTTTATTTTTTGACAGATTATCTTAGTTAGAATCTCATTTTTTGCGGGATGAGGTGACGGTTTGATTGGTACTATTTTGGTGAGAATATGCCATTTTGATCGCTTGGTGTTGCACTTTATGTGATGTTAAGTGACAGAAAGTGGCTCTTTTGGCACTGTTTTTATTTTATTTGTATTACTGTGTTCATGTGAGGGGTTAGGTCATGTGATATTTTTATAGAGCTGGTTTTTAAGAATGCAGCGATACCTAATATGTATACTTTTTGAAATTTATTTCACTTTAACACAATAATAGCTTTTTTTAAACAAAATATTATGTTTTAATGTCTCCATGTTCTGAGAGCTATAATTTTTTAATTTTTTGAGTGATTTTCTTATGTAGGGGCTCATTTTTTGCAGGATGAGGTGACAGTTTTATTGGTTTTATTTTGTGGGACATATGCATTTTTGATCGCTTGTTGCTGCACTTTTTGTGATATAAGATGACAAAAATGTTTTTTTTTACACAATTATAATTTTTTTTTATGGTGTTTATCGGACGGGGTAGTTGATGTGATATATTTATAGAGCTTGTCGTCATGGACGCGGCAATACCAAATATGTCTAATTTATAAATTTTTTCTATTTTTAACATTTTTTTCTTTATTAATTAATTGGGGATTTTTTTTTAAAGTAAAACCATTTTTTAAATTAAATTATTTTTTTTTAATTTATTTTACACTTTACGTCCCCCATAAGGTCATACAAGACGTCCATTCAGAGATAGACAACCGCCCATAGGACGCTTATATCCTATGGGCGGTCGTCAAGTGGTTACATTTGTTGTACCAATGCTATAGAAACTATAATGCAATTCAGTAAAGTAAATAAAACAGAACTAAACAATATTATAGGTGCAGCAGGTTAGGAAGATTGTGCTGGAGACAGTTTATTAGTAAGAAATAGGACTAGGTGGCATTCACAAGTCTGATGTTTTCCAGCAATTCTATGGGATAGAGCTTAAAAGGGTTATCCCATGAGTAATGTAAAAAATAAAAATCAGACATTGTATAGTGCATGAGAATCTTATTGTAACAAAGCTCTCTCCCTATCACAGCTCTGGAGGCACTTGAAGGATGAAACTGAGCATGTGCAGTGAGCAGGGCGAAGAAATAAGAAAAAAAAAAACAGCAGGTGGCTCTATACAGATACATTTCATTGAATAACTCCGTGGCTAGGCTAAATTTTTGATTAAATGCAATTGCAAAATCATTCAGATCCAGGTGCTGGTTTGAAAACTGTAAAATAGTTTTCGTAGGACAACCCCTTTAATTTACTGTATGCACATGTAGCAGGACAGCGTAAGGTGGGCGCGTCAGGTTGGCACTGTGTATTGCAGCTCCAGGTGGGTGCTGTGTATGGCAGCGTCAGATGGGCGCTGTGTATGGCAGCATCAGGTGGACGCTGTGTATGGCAGCAGTGGTCTTATGTTTAGTGTATGATGTTGGATAAATGTAAAATTGTCTACATTTATTTCTGAATGGGAGACTAGCAATGGTTTCCCTGCAGAAATATCAGCCTCATAATGTTATGTGGGCCTATGCATTATATATGTGAATTATCGCCAAATTCGTACTCCTCCTTGGCTAACAATATTCCTAAATTGTTAAGAGGACTATTTTTACTCTTCTGGAAAAAATGTAGTGCGATGTCTGGTCACCTCCCCTCCTCTTCATTCGTGGCGCAGTGGCAGTTCTGATCGGAGCCCCAGCAGTGTAATCGCGGGGCTCCGATCGGTTACCATGGCAGCCAGGACGCTACTGAAGCCTTCCACGGCTGCCATGGTAAGCTCCCTGCTGCCATATGCACAAAGCAGCGGGCAGCAGGGACAGTGTGAAATCCTATTTACCCTAATAGATCTCTATTAGGGTGAATAGGACAAGGGATTAAAAGATCCCAGGTTCTAGCCCCTGAGGGGGAAAATAGTTAATAAATAAAAAGTTTTAAAAAAAAGTAAAATAAACACACCAAAATATTAAGTTTAAATCACCCCCGTTCCCAATTTTACATATAAAATATTTAAACAATAAATAAATAAACACTACATATCGCCACTTCCAAAAAGTCCAAACTTTGGAAATAAAATATAAAAAAATATTTGCTATGCGGTGAATGCCGTAACAGAAAAAAATAAATAAAAAACACTAGATTCATCATTTTTTAATCACCTTGTCCCCCCAAAAAATAGGATAGGACAGTTCAATTATGGGCCGGATTTTTCATAAAATGCGGAATGCATGCAGCGTTTTTTGTGTTCTACTTTTTTCACTTGGTATCGAATGGTATCGAGTATCGCAATACTTTTTTATGGTATCGAAATCAAATCAAAATTTTGGTATCGTGACAACCTATTACAAACAACTGTTGTTTGATAAATTGTAGGAGAAGCAGGGTGGGCTGTTTGAACCAGTTGGATACCAAAAGCTCGTCTGCAAAGTTCCTATACAAGTGAGGCATAAACCTCTGATTTTGCAACCAAGGCTTACCTGCCTCCACTGTAGTGTCTCCCAGCATCCAATCTAAACAAGCGTTTTTAGTAAATGGAACTTAATTAAAATTTTTTAGTTTTTATTCTTTTCTAACAACCAGTTGTACTTTTTATTAATGGCTTAAAAGGGCTGGCCACTTTTTGGCTAAGTTTTACCAATGTGTTTGCAAGATGACTATATGGCACTTACTAATATAGTCTTTGTTGATATTCTGTGTCGTTTGCTATATTTCTTAAGTAATGTCCCTTGTTAGGCAAATCTTCTGTGCTGACCACCTAAAGGTCCTGTCCATAAGATGGCCGCTGATGGAGGGTCATGTGTCCAGGCACATCACTTAGCCTCCTCCATTCAAGCACACTGCATTAAACTCCCAACAATGTAGATGGCAGGTGCAGTGTAGTTGAACAGAGAACATTTTCCTGGAGTCGATTTGCCTGGTCACAAGACTTAGCAAACAAGAGCGGAATACCTTATGAAATATAGAAAATAGTGCAGAATTTCTACAAAGACTATACTGTATTAATAAGTGCCATATTGGGTAACAGTAGCCAGAAAATGGTCAACCCCTTAAATTTTATTTTTAACCAGCGCTTACAATTAAGCTTGTATTTCTTATCCACTACCCGACCGCCTAACACAGGGATGCGTCCTGCGGGCGGCCGTGTTATTCCTCATTGACGCATCAGAGCGTCATCTCGCGAGAGGCGAGATTTCCTGTGAACGGATCGCGTCGGGAGGAAGGTAAACTACAGCCTGCCAGCGCTGATCATGCCTTTTGTTAACAGCGTCTGATATGCCTGCTGCCTGCTCCTCTGGTGGTCCCTTTTGCACCAATCACCACACAGACTCCCCCATCCACCCCCCCTGTCACTGATTAACCCCTGATTAACCCCCGATTAACCCCTGATCACCCTATGTCACCCCCCTGATAACCCCCTGTCACCCCCTGCCACTAATCACCCCCTGTAAGGCTCATTCAGTCGTACGTACATCGGACACCGGTGGGCCCCTTTGCGCACCTAGGCTGCAAAAAAGTGTCACACATGTGTATCGCCGTACTCAGGAGAAGTAGGGCAATGTGTTTTGGGGTTTATTTTTACATATACCCATGCTGGGTGAGAGAAATATCTCTGTAAATTGACAACTTTGTATAAAAAAATTTAAAAAGTTGTCATTTACAGAGATATTTCTCACACATAGCATGGGTATATGCAAAAATACACCCCAAAACACATTGCCCTACTTCTCCTGAGTACGACAATACCACATGAGTGACACTTTTTTGCAGCCAAGATGTGCAAAGGGGCCCTAATTCCAATGAGTACCTTTTAGGAGGGCATTTTTACGCATTTGGATTCTAGACTTCTTTTGACGCTTTAGGGCCCCTAAAATGCCAGGGCAGTATAAATACCCCACATGTGACCCCATATTGGAAAGAAGACACCCCAAGGTATTCCGTGAGGGGCATGGCGAGTTCACAGAAGATTTTTTTTTTTTGGCACAAGTTAGCGGAAATTGGCTTTTTTTTTTCTTACAAAGTCTCATATTCCACTAACTTGTGACAAAAAATAAAATTTTACATGAACTCACCATACACTTTACGGAATACCTTGGGGTGTCTTCTTTTTAAAATGGGGTCACTTATGGGGTATTTATAGTGCCCTGGCATTTTAGGCGCCCCTAGCTTGAGAAGAAGTCTGGAATCCAAATGTGTAAAAATGCCCTGTGAAATCCTAAAGGTACTCATTGGAATTTGAGCCTCTGCGCACCTAGGCTGCAAAAAGTGTCACACATGTGGTATCGCCGTACTCAGGAGAAGTAGGGCAATGTGTTTTGGGGTGTATTTTTACATATACCCATGCTGGGTGAGAGAAATATCTCTGTAAATGACAACTTTTATATATTATAATTTTTTATACAAAGTTGACAATTTACAGAGATATTTCTCTCACCCAGCATGGGAATATGTAAAAATACACCCCAAAACACATTGCCCTACTTCTTCTGAGTACGGCGATACCACATGTGTGACACTTTTTTGCAGCCTAGGTGCATAAAGGGGAGTAAAGTCCAACGAGTACCTTTTTTACAGGGTTGCTCACAATTTAGCCCCGCCCAAAATGCCAGAACAGTAAACACACCCCACAAATGACCCCATTTCGGAAAGTAGACACCCCAAGGTATTCACTAAGGGGCATAGTGAGTCCGTGGGTGATTTTTTTTTTTTTTTGCCAGAAGTTAGCAGAAATGGAAACTTTATTATTATTTTTTTCCTCAGAAAGTGTCATTTTCCGCTAACTTGGGAAAAAAAATTAAATCATACATGAACTCACCATGCCTCTCATGCGAATACTTTGGGGTGTCTTCTTTCTAAAATGGTGTCATTTGGGGGGTATTTATACTATCCTAGCATTCTAGCACCTCAAGAAACATGACAGGTGCTCAGAAAGTCAGAGCTGCTTCAAAATGCAGAAATTCACTTTTTTGCACCATAGTTTGTAAGCGCTATAACTTTTACCTAAACCAATAAATATACACTTATTGGATCTTTTTTTATCAAAGACATGTAGAACAATAAATTTAGAGAAAAATGTATATAGAAATTTACAACAGAAAGTGAAAAATGTCATTTGTTTTGCAAAAATTTCGGTCATTTTTGATTAATATCAAAAAAAGTAAAAATGTCAGAAACAATGAAATACCACCAAATAAAAGCTCTATTAGTGAGAAGAAAAGGAGGTAAGTTGTATGACCGAGCAATAAACCGTGAAAGTAGTGTAGTGCAGAATTGTAACAAGTGGTCTGGTCATTAAGGGTGTAAAAGCTAGGGGGGCTTAGGTTTTTTAGGTTTTAGGTTTTTTAGAGGAAAAAAACAAATAATACATTTATTAGTAAAACTGGTGGTAAAATGCCCCTTATTGAATGAAAATACTGGCAAAAAATATCTAGTGAAAAAGAACATTTGATACACAACTTGGCTTCTGCTCTAACTTTTACTTTTACTAATATAAGGCCATGTTAAGTTGTGCGCAGAATGCATTACTATACTTTGCATGACCTTTGGACCTACGTCCGGTATGTCTTTTATAATCATGTGGTATTTGCTGTCTGTCACAGAACACAAAAGTGTGGGAAATCTGCTCAATCAACATATTGTTCATAACAGGAAGCATGACCCATGTCTCTATTGTAAGAAAAGTGTCCAAAGCAAGGAATGAAAAAATACTGAACAATGCCGACTGATTTGAAATTCTTTATTTCCAGGGTGAATTTCTTGAAGATGATGATGGCCCTTACCAGCGAACACTGAATTTATCAAGACTGGAATTCTCATATGCCATTCTGGACCCCCCTGCGCTGGTGTAAGATGTGCGATTATAGTAAATCCGGTGGGTGCTGGGAAGTCCCACTGCTAAGCATGCCCCTTCTGCTAATCGCCACCTCATTTCTCCTATGTTCAGAAAAGTCTTGAGAAGCCGAAAAAGTCCCAAATTACTGTATGGTGTACAACTTATTTGCGCTACATTAGTGATGTAAAAGCTTTAAAGGGGTTTCCTGAGACTTTGATACTGATAGGTCATCGGTTTCTGATCGGTGGGGGTCTGACACCTGGGACCCCTGCCAATCAGCTATTTGAGACACTGGGACACATGGTAGCACCACAACCTTTTTGCAACTTAGCCTAGGCCATGTAATGTCACGTTCATCAGTCACATGGCATAAGAACAGCTCAGCCGCATTGAAGTGAATAGGGCTAAGCTGCGATACCAAGCACTGCTGCTGTTCAATGTACGGCACTGTGCTTGGTGAGCGGAGAGAAAGCCGCAAACAACTGATCAGCTGGGGTTTTGGGTGTGAGACCCCCACAGATCAGATAAGAACCAGAAATTAGCTTCCACCTTTCATTTTTAAAAACTCCTTGGAAAATGAAAGGTGGAATCTGATTGTTTGCTATGGGCAACTAAGCCAGTTCTACTTTACACCAGTTTGATAAATGACCCCAGTTGTCTAGAAATGCACTAGATTTATCAGAGTGGCTCAGGCTTAATGATAAATGTGGTGCAGGGATAGAGACTTTTGTCTAACTTTATACCAGTTATTGGTTGGTTTACATGGGTGCATCTAGCCTTCCTGCTGCCTGAGGCAAAAACTGAAAGGGTGCCATTTTTCAGGAGCTCTGAAAAATGAAAGGTGGAATCTGATGGGTTGCTATGGGCAACTAAGACAGTTATCCTTTACATCAGCTTTGATAAATCTCCCCCATAGTGTCCTCCAAAAATAAGTTTGCTAAGCTAATGCTGTGCCAGGGTGCCTCCCAATGTGACAGTCCTCCCAAAAGTCCCACTAATAGTAATGATACTCTGTCAGAGTGCACTATGTGGTAACAGTGCACCCAATAGTAATAATGTCCCTCATTCTGCCCCCAGAAGTAATAATTCCCCCATAGTGCCCCCAGTATTATTAATTCCCTTTATAATGTGTGCCGATACAAAAAAGTAGGGATGTCCCGATACCGATACTAGTATCGGTATCGGGACCGATACCGGCATTTTCACGAGTACTTGTACTTGTAAAAATGCCGCCGATACCACTGCCAATACCGGAAGTTCCGGTTCGGCAGCGGCTATATTCTGTTTCATTAACCCTAACTTACTGTGCCCGTGATTACACTATGCGCAGTCCCTCCATGCTCTGCGCCGCTTTCTGTAATCATAAGTGGGCGGAGCGGGCAGGCAGACATGAGGCGCATGAAGGAATCGGGCAGCTTGAGCTCTCAGTTCCTCCATGCGCCTCATGTCCTCGCCTGCCCGCTCCGCCCACTTTATGATTACAGAAGGCGCCGGGCAGGAGCATGGAGGGACTGCGCATTAATAGTTAGTAATCACGGGCACAGTAAGTTAGGGTTAATGAAACAGAATATAGCAGCTGCGGGGCCGGTGTATGAGTCAAGCTGCACCGGCCCCGACACTAATGGGGATCTGTGGATGACATGTATATAGCATAAGATGCTATATATGTGTCATCCACATAGCCCCTAACAGTGTCATCCACAGATCCCCCCCCCATTACAGCCTCATCCACAGATCCCCCCCCCCCATAACAGTGATGTCCACAGGTCGTCGTCCCAATAACAGTGATGTCCACAGGTCCCCCCCCCCCATAACAGTGATGTCCACAGGTCTCCCCCATAACAGTGATGTCCACAGGTTCCCCCATAACAGTAATGTCCACAGGCTCCCCCATAACAGTGATGTCCACAGATCCCCTCCCCCATAACGGTGATGTCCACAGGTCCCCCATAACGGTGATGTCCACAGGTCCCCCCATAACGGTGACGTCCACAGGTCCCCCCATAACGGTGACATCCACAGGTCCCCCATAACGGTGACGCCCACAGGTCCCCCATAACGGTGACGTCCACAGGTCCCCCCATAACGGTGCCATCCACAGATTCCCCCATAACGGTGCCATCCACAGATTCCCCATAACGGTGCCATCCACAGATCCCCATAACGGTGCCATCCACAGATCCCCCATAACAGTGCGTCATCCACAGATCCCCCATAACAGTGCATCATCCACAGATCCCCCATAACACTGTGTCATCCACAGATCCCCCATAACAGTGCGTCATCCACAGATCCCCCATAACAGTGTGTCATCCACAGATCCTCCCACAACAGTGTGTCCTCCACAGATCCCCCAAAAACAGATCCCCCTGGAGGCACATTGGTTTGAAAACGCTATTATATTATCATTTATTAATTTATTAACACTTGTACAAAGGAAAAGAAAAGCAGTTATTCATAGCAACCAAATTCCAGCTTTAATTTTTTTCATTGCTATCAGTAACTGCGGGGCTGTTTATACGAGGTATCGGTAATTGGTATCGGCGAGTACTTAAATAAAAGTATCGGTACTCGTACTCGGTCTTAAAAAAATGGTATCGGGACATCCCTACAAAAAAGCCCCCTTATAATGTATGCCAGTACAAAAAAAATGACCCCTTATAATGTTTTCCAGTAAAATAATTCCCCCGTGCAATGCATGCCAGTACAAAAAAAACAAAACCTTTTAGTGCCCCCTGTAGAACAAATGTCCCCATAGTGGCCATCTTAGAATGTGTGTCAGTACAAAAATGCTCCCATAAAATGTGCGGCAAGTACAAAAAAAATGTCCCCATAGTGCTATTTCCAGTTACAAATTAATGACCCCTTCCCCACTGTGGCCCAACACCATGTTGCCAAGTAAAAGTAATAAACTGTAATACTTACCTCCATTCTGCTGTCAGCGATGCAGTGCAAGACACAGAACCCTTCTAGTCTGTGCCCTGAGCTCTATGAAGCCCGGCTCAGGCGGTGCAATAATGATCACACCGGCCTCGCATAGGCTACAGGAACTAGGACTAGATTAAGGATGAGCGAATCAACTTGGATGCTTCATCCGAAGTCGATTCGCATAAAACTTAGTCGTATTACTGTACGGAGCTATAAGAATGTATTGGCTCCAATGAGCCGAAGTTATTACTTTGCAAAGTCTCACGAGACTTCATGTAATAACTACGGAAATTAATTACTGTAAAAAAACCTTGGTACCGAATTTGGGTTCTGTTCCAAGGTACCGCTAGAAACCAAACCCAAGTCCAGTACCAAGGTTTTTTACAGTAATAATTAATTCCCGAGGTTATTACACAAAGTCTCGCGAGACTTCGCAAAGTAAGAACTTCGGCTCATCGGAGCCAATACATTCTGATACTGTACAGACCGGGAGCTCCGCACAGTATTACAACAAAGTTTTATGTGAATCGTCTTCGAATGAAGCATCAGAAGTCGATTCGCTCATCCCTAGTAGAGATGAGTATTTCCAACGTGGAAGGGCTCATTGCCCATGTCCCTTCCACTGCCCCCTCTTGCCACTACCTGGTGCTGCCTAAGTCCTCACCTCGCCTGATTGGCGGTGCACCCTGTTGGTTTATTTTGAGAAGGGATTTTATGCCAGAATTGTGTTACAATTTTGGCACTAAATGTTGCATATTAGGCTATGCCCCTTTTTCAATGACACCCATCCAAAGCTTTTTAATACTGTATAATGAATGACAACACCAACAATGTGAAACCTGCAGAAGGTGTTTAATATCTAGGACAAAAATACTTAATTTTTCTTATATTTTCCTATTTCCTTAGGTGTCTATTTACCATATATAATTCAGTAATCAAGTATGACTTGTTTAAAAAACCACTCCCATGGGTTTTTATCAGACTTGCATTTCAAATAGATATTAACCCCTTAACGCATAATTGTGTACATGTATGGCATTATGTGCCTGCAATTTTATGGAGAGGGTTGCTGCGCTGAGCCCGTTCCATACACAGCCGGTGCCGGCTGTATAATACAGCAGGCACCAAGCCACAATGACTAAGAATGGCAATCATGCTGAACCCTGTCATTTAACCCATCAGATGTGACTTCAACCAGCTGATCGGCGAGGGTGCTAGGTGTCAGACCTAAGCCGATCTGATATTGATGACCAATCCTGGGGATAGGGATGCAGCTCCCTCTGCCTTCCCATTGGAGCCCCCGCAGTGAAATCAGGTGTGCATCAAAATCCTATTCACCCTAACAGATCTCTATTAGGGTGAATAGGACAAGGTATCAAAAGATCCCAGGTTCTAGCCCCCCTTCAGGAGAAAAAATCAAACAGAAAGTTTAAAAAAACACCCCGCCTTTCCTAATTTTATATATTAAAATATATAAAAAATAAAAATATTAGGTATCGATGAATTCAAAAATGTCTGAACTATTAAGCTATTAAAAAATGTCCTGGGGATAAACACTGTAACGAAAAGAAAAACACATGGTTCGCCATTTTTTTTCTTACCCCCCCCCCCCCCAAAAAAAAAAAATAATTTGAATAACAGTGATCAAAAAGTGGTACATACCACAAACAAGGTACCAATAAAAATGACAGTCTGTTTGGCAAAAAAAAAGCTCTTATACAGCTCTATAGATCAGAATATAAAAAAGTTATGGCTGTCAGAAAATGGTTATGCAAAGAAAATTTTTAGTTTTTCAAAGATTTTTTATTTTAATCACTTCTATGGGACGGCTCATTCCTATTCCAGTGTATACTACAGAGTCTGTCCCATTGAAGTGAATAGGACGGCTTAGGTGTAATTACACTTGCTCACCGCTGTGGTTGTGGCAGTGAGCAGGTAAACAATGAAGAGAAGGCAGCACTCACACTGCACGCGACTTCTCTTCAACCAGCTGATCAGCGAGGGTGCCGGGTGTCAGACCTCGGCCATTCTGATATTGATGGCCCAGCCTGGGGATAGGTATACAATAAAAATAACTTGTACATCCCTTTGATCTAACTGGAATAACCCTTTAATGTCACCTTTGGACTTTTATATAAGGTATTTACTTATCCCCAAAACATAAACTGAGAAACCATACTGTATTTGTTTAGAACATGCCACAAGATGTTCCATTCCTTATTATCAAATGCTTTTTCAACATTTAACAACAGGATGGAGCAACCCTCTAGGTTACTGCTCTCCACTCCGCAAGCACCCAAATAACTTACTAGTGAATTTACACTGGTCATCTGTAACCAGGATAGACACAACTCTATCTACCCTAGGAGACAGTATTTTAGCCTGAGTCATAGCATCCAAGATTAATAAAGAAATCAGAAAGTAATTCTCCAGGCTAAGCTAATCTTTTCCTGAATTTTAAACTTAAATTCAACATATTCCATTAATGCATTGTACTAGATATATCCACAGCATTTTGTTGTAGTATAAAAGTACTCACAGTCAAACTCAAAAAGCTCATGTTGTAGAAAAACTGAATATTAATAAATAGTTTTGCAAATACAGCTGCAATGCTAGATATTGCGCACTGGTGCGAGAAGCCTATATTACCTTAGAGGATACCAAACAGCATACTATAAGGTGAAAGGAAAAATTGGCATAAACAAACATCTTCTTTATAAACAGTATTCAGATGGGAAATGACCTACTGAATATGGGGAAGAATTGGGTTTTTTCCAGTGTCCAGTAATCACCAATTTGGTGTACAATCAGTAGGTGAGCCATTACTGTTTTACAGTCTTAGAGGAAAACATTCATACTGTATCAATAAAACGCAAGGCTATACTTGGACTGCTAGTCCTTCCTGGTGATTTTTCAGGTCAAATAAAAGTCAGTTCTACATACCAAGACACCTAGGTTTTTGTTCTGAATAAAGAATTATTTTCTCTCAAATGTGGGGTATTATGTGTTCCTATAGGGTTGTTCTCCAATTCCTTAGATTTATATTAGTAAAGAAATTTTAATCGAGTCAATATTTGGTATGACCACCCTTTGCTTTCAAAACAGCATCAAAACCTCTAGCTACACTTCCGACGACAGGGAGGTGGTTCCAGACATCTTGGGAAACTAACCACAGATCTTCTGTGGATGGGATGTAGGCTTGCTCAGATTCCTCTGTCTGTTCATGTAATTCCAAACAGACTCCATGATGTTGAGATTAGAGCTCTGTAGGGGCCATACCATCACTTCTAGGACTCCCTGTTCTTTTTACGCTGAATGACATTGGCTGTATGTTTGGGATCATTGTATATCTACTGTAGAAAATTTTTAAATTTAAACTATCACTTACTATCACACTACATTTGAAAGAGGTCTTACACAATTTTTCCACTCCTAGCTGAAACTTTTGCATGGTATTTTATATCTGCTAAAATGTATTTCAATCTCCTCCCACCTTTCTGTCAGAAATGCATGTCCACTCAGTCTCAGTTTCAAACAGAATTTTTCTATCTTAATCTTTGGAGTTTTTGGATTTAGTTAATGTCAAATCAGCTGAAAACAAAATAGCTACTAATAACTTCTTTACGAATTTCGACGTTAACAACTATAAACATTTCTTGAGTAGTCACTTTTCTAAATGACTACTGAATGTCCCCTTGGTCAATATAGAAGAATAATAAAAAACTGCACTCATCATTAGGATTTCAAAGCACAAGCTAATGTCCTACAATGTTGTTATTCTAAATAGATTATAAAAATGAATATAAAGAGCAAGTCTATTAATCCATGATGATTGTTTGAAAACAAAAATAAATACATTTTAGATAAATAGAATTTTCTTACAACATATAATTCTGCTTATGTAAGAGTTAGACAAATTTTAAACCAACACTGACATATGATTTCTAATGATTCTATATTGGGCCCACTGCTGCCGATGAAACCAAGACTTTTATTCAGAAGAGGCCATACAATGAAGAACCTATTGGTCCTGAGAATTTTGCGAAATGTAATTCTTAACAGTCACATGAGATCATTCACTATTATCCCAGGAACTTTCTGGTGTGGAAGCACACATTGCCTCTGTTCAGGCTCATTGGCCCTGGTGCAGGAGTTCAGCTTGGGCCCCTCTTCCCTCATTGCTTTGTGGCAAGGGTGCACCTAGCCTTTCTGCTGCCTGAGACAAACTGTCGCACTGGGGGCCACGAAACAATCCGACATGGAGAAATTCCTTCATAAGAAAGCAGCCTCCAGCCCGAGACGCGTGTCCAAGATGGCACAGCTTCCCACCACTGATGCAGAGGGCTATTCAGATAGCGACGCAGACAGCCTAGCTCCCCAGACGGGGGATCAAGAACCCATCACAAAAGCGTATTTTATATCTGCTTAATCCTATGTTACAGGAGCTCTCAGAGATCAAAAAGGAGATACAGACTATAGGCCATAGAGTAGACCAGGTGGAGAAAGTGGTCTCGGACTCCCTTAACTTTTGCGACATGGCCGGGCACATGATTAGAGTGCAAGAAACGCAGCTTAACAAATCATTTACTTTAATAGAAGACGTGGAGAACAGAAGGCGCCGCAAAAATGTGCAATCAAGGGCTTACCGGAAATACATCCCAGTGAGGCGTTGGAAGGTGTGCCGCAGCAAATATTTGCTTCTCTCTTGGGCCCTGAAATAGCAGCCAAGATTATTATAGAGTGAATACACAAAGTGCTCTGTCCCTCTCCCAGAGAAGGTGAGCAAGCTAGGGATGTTGCGGATTGCTCAGCTTTGTAGACACTCAGCCATTTTGCAGGCCAGCAGGGAAAAGCCCATACCATGCCATGAGGACCACCAGATCCACCTCTACCACGATATGTCCCCTACCACATTGGTGAAGAGACACACCCTTCGACCTTTTCTGCAGAAGTTGAGGGACCATACACGTGGCTTTATCCTTTGGGCCTAGCAATACACAAAGATGGCTGCCGGATTGTAACCCATACACCCGATGATCTTTCCGAAGCCTGGGCCTGCCTGGGGATTTCACCTATGGCCGTACCACCGTGGATGCCCATCTCATTGGATGTAGTCTTGCCAGTGCCTCACATGGAGCCTTGGTCGGTGGTGTCCCTGGGACAGGCTTCCAAACAGAGAGGATCGACTTCGAAGGAACCAGGCACACTCCTGCCTGAGGGCTACATAGGCTCGTATATCCTTTTTCTCTATTTTTTGGATCTTAGTGGCCGTCGGCGGCAGCACACCTGAGTCCTCTGACTGTGGGCGTGAGTGGGGGGTTGAAGCTCATGTGCCTAGCCAGTGTTTTTTTTAGTACAACAGTTAGGCCGGCTACGGATGTCGATAACTGGAGGTATGGCGTGATGGCCTGTCTCCCTTCTTTTGGGGCAGTGCTACTTCCCCAGCTCTAGCTCCTGCCCTCCTTCCCCCTCCAGTTTTTCATTTGTTAACTGTTTTTTTGTCTGCCATTTTTGTCTAATTTTGCTGTGTTTCCACCAGCTATGTTCTTGGAATTGTGCTGGGGGCTCCTATACGCCACTAACCTTGTACACCTGTACAGGTTGATATATGATACCCCCTGGGCTTTATTTATTTCTAGGTGGCCTGTGGGTTAAATTATCTTTTCTATATGGGGAATGGATACACAGTGCCTCGGCTCAGGATGTTCTCCTTCTTCCATCCTCACTATTCTATCCTTGCTATCTATCTCTCTCTTTTTTCATCCTACTTATTCAACCTTTCACTTTTTTTGGATACTTTGGGCACACCACTCATCCTACAGAATGTACCACATAGTGCCAGTTAGCATTTGCATTTACTATTGTACTTGTTTTTGTGATAATTGGTTATGCTGTTCTTGCATCTGCCTTTTGTTTTGCCAATACTATGCCAGCACGCCCCTCATGTGAATCAGCCATCTTACCACATTCATAAATAGCAGACCTTATAGTATGAACATATAATGTGAAGGGTCTAAATTCTCCTACTAAACGTAGCCATCTATTGTTGCTATTGAAGAAAGACAGGGAGTCTGTTTTGATGTTGCGGGAAACGCACTTTAAGACGCACAAAATACATAAATTACCTACTTATTACTTCTCTTCTTGGTTTCATCATAGTAATGATTCTTCTGCTTCAAAGAGTGTCTCCATCGCCTTTCACAGAGAGATCCCCTTTACCTGTATATCTATATATCAAAACTCAGAAGGTCAGGCTCCCTTTTTGAAAGGTAGGATTGGCACATCGATCTATACATTTGCGAATCTATACACTCCCAACACCTCACAAATTACTTGAGGAAATTGGAGGATGTACAGATGTTTGCAGAAGACCCTATCATATTAGGTGGTGATTTTAACCTAGTGTTAAATCCTTTGTTGGATGCATCTACGAAACGTTCCATATAGTCCAGAGCCAGTCTCCATAGACTTTGCAATCGCCTAGTCGCTGAGTCTCTCGGATGCCTGGAGGTCTTTACACCCGACAGACCTAGACTACACCTTTTTCTTTACACTACACAATTCTCACCAATGTCTGAATTACCTTTTTCTACATGATAGCATTCTCCTTGCCCTTAAAAATGCTGACATAGGTCCCTCCACCTTTTCTGACCATTCACCAGTATTTATGTGCCTTTCTGTTGCGGACCTTCCGAGAAGGGACTGGACCTGGCGCCTTAATGAATCCTTATTAGATAATAAAGAAGATGTTGCCTATCTTACACCCCAGCTCCAGTTCTTCTTTTATTCTAACGCACCCCTGATTTGGCTGAATCCACGGTTTGGGAGACACACAAGTCTTATATGCTAGTTCTTTTATTAGCGCTGGGCACGAGGGTTAAGAAACAAAGAGATCCTAGACCTGCTCTCTCAGATTAGAAATCAAGAGAAACTGCATAAACAAGCTCCCACATCCACTGTGCATGCTGAGTTATCTAAGTTGAGTGACCAACTGAAATTGCTCTTAAATAAAAAAAAACTTGCAAAGAATGTATTATATTACCAACAATAACTGTATGCCCATGGTGATAAAGGGGGTAAATTAATGTCTGCACTGATTAAAAAATGAAGAGAAAAGTCCTTCATATCTAGCATCAACACCCAGGATAGCAATAAGGTGACCCGCACCTCAGAAATTGCAGCTACATTTAGTAACTACTATTACTCCCTTTATAATTTGGCAAATTCTAACCCACTCCTGTGTGCCTCCGATAGGAACTTTAGCATATCATCCTTCTTTACAGATCTGAAGCTCCCCATTCTCTCTGAAACAGATAGACAAGCCCTAGAACAGAGAGTTACGATACAAGAAGTGAGGGACACAATGCTCTCTTTCGCTTCAGGCAAAAGCTCAGGCCCTGATGGATTTTCCCTACTATACTATAAAAAATTCCAAGTTTTGCTGCTACCTTGCTTCACCCTCCTCTGTAACCACCTTCTCTCTGGAGGGTCTTTTCCGCGACAGGCACTTGAGGTGCACATCGCAATATTACCCAAAGAAGGTAAAGAGCATAATCTTTGCTCTAGCTACCGACCCATCTCCCTACTAAGCATCAACGTCAAAATATGGGCAAAACTCTTAGCTAGATGCCTTACTAAATTACTCCCTAATACAGGGAGTGCAGAATTATTAGGCAAGTTGTATTTTTGAGGATTAATTTTATTATTGAACAACAACCATGTTCTCAATGAACCCAAAAAACTCATTAATATCAAAGCTGAATATTTTTGGAAGTAGTTTTTAGTTTGTTTTTAGTTTTAGCTATTTTAGGGGGATATCTGTGTGTGCAGGTGACTATTACTGTGCATAATTATTAGGCAACTTAACAAAAAACAAATATATACCAATTTCAATTATTTATTTTTACCAGTGAAACCAATATAACATCTCAACATTCACAAATATACATTTCTGACATTCAAAAACAAAACAAAAACAAATCAGTGACCAATATAGCCACCTTTCTTTGCAAGGACACTCAAAAGCCTGCCATCCATGGATTCTGTCAGTGTTTTGATCTGTTCACCATCAACATTGCGTGCAGCAGCAACCACAGCCTCCCAGACACTGTTCAGAGAGGTGTACTGTTTTCCCTCCTTGTAAATCTCACATTTGATGATGGACCACAGGTTCTCAATGGGGTTCAGATCAGGTGAACAAGGAGGCCATGTCATTAGATTTTCTTCTTTTATACCCTTTCTTGCCAGCCACGCTGTGGAGTACTTGGACGCGTGTGATGGAGCATTGTCCTGCATGAAAATCATGTTTTTCTTGAAGGATGCAGACTTCTTCCTGTACCACTGCTTGAAGAAGGTGTCTTCCAGAAACTGGCTGTAGGACTGGGAGTTGAGCTTGACTCCATCCTCAACCCGAAAAGGCCCCCCAAGCTCATCTTTGATGATACCAGCCCAAACCAGTACTCCACCTCCACCTTGCTGGCGTCTGAGTCGGACTGGAGCTCTCTGCCCTTTACCAATCCAGCCACGGGCCCATCCATCTGGCCCATCAAGACTCACTCTCATTTCATCAGTCCTAAAGTTCTAAAACCTTAGAAAAATCAGTCTTGAGATATTTCTTGCCCCAGTCTTGACGTTTCAGCTTGTGTGTCTTGTTCAGTGGTGGTCGTCTTTCAGCCTTTCTTACCTTGGCCATGTCTCTGAGTATTGCACACCTTGTGCTTTTGGGCACTCCAGTGATGTTGCAGCACTGAAATATGGCCAAACTGGTGGCAAGTGGCATCTTGGCAGCTGCAGGCTTGACTTTTCTCAGTTCATGGGCAGTTATTTTGCGCTCTGGTTTTTCCACACGCTTCTTGCGACCCTGTTGACTATTTTGAATGAAACGCTTGATTGTTCGATGATCACGCTTCAGAAGCTTTGCAATTTTAAGAGTGCTGCATCCCTCTGCAAGATATCTCACTATTTTTGACTTTTCTGAGCCTGTCATGTCCTTCTTTTGACCCATTTTGCCAAAGGAAAGGAAGTTGCCTAATAATTATGCACACCTGATATAGGGTGTTGATGTCATTAGACCACACCCCTTCTCATTACAGAGATGCACATCACCTAATATGCTTAATTGGTAGTAGGCTTTTGAGCCTATACAGCTTGGAGTAAGACAACATGCATAAAGAGGATGATGTGGTCAAAATACTCATTTGCCTAATAATTCTGCACTCCCTGTATGGTCAGACTTGACCAAATGGGATTTGTAAAAGGCAGAGATGGCAGGTTAAATGTTATACGTCTCATTAACTCAATTTCTCTAGCACAATCTCGTAATTTATCGCTTGCGCTCTAAAGTTCAGATGCCGAAAAGACCTTTGACAGGGTCACATGGGATTTTATGCACTAAACCTTAGTTAAATTTAATCTCCCATCCTCATTTATCGAGGCCATTTTCACCTTATATATAGTCCCGACTGCCCGGGTCAAGGTCAATTATCTTCTCAATTTTGCCAACACAAACGGAACTCGGAAAGGATGCCCCTTGTCTCCCATCATGTTCATACTCTATATGGAAGTCCTCCTGCAAAAATTTAGGCAGGACGCCGTCATCAAAGGCTTCACTATAAACTCTGAAATCCACCTCATATCAGCTTTTGCAGATGATTTATTATTGTTGATCTCCAACCCCTCCTGTGCATCCTCTCCTTTTCATTGGGCAGAGGACTAGATAACCTACTTGGGAGTACAAATGCCAAGTAAACCAGAGGATCTCTATCCATTAAACTTCCACTCTCTCGTGCTTAAAAAATCCCGCCTACTCAGAAAGTACAATTTTCCATATTTATCGTGAATGGGTCGCAAAAACTTACTGCAAACTAACTGTATATATTTCCCCTGGTTCTTTATTATTTACAGATGCTACTAATGCACCTCCCCAGGTCATTCCACGATTAGGAAGCATTTTTCTCTTTTCTTATGGAAAGGGGGCAGGCCCTGTTTATCTTACCAGATACTGACACAGAAAAAAAGTAGAGAAGGTCTTGGGCTCCCCGACTTTAAACAATATTATACTGCTATCCATC
Organism: Bufotes viridis; assembly: GCA_033119425.1. Lineage (NCBI taxonomy): Eukaryota > Metazoa > Chordata > Amphibia > Anura > Bufonidae > Bufotes > Bufotes viridis. The sequence goes on along the minus strand of CM065592.1, from coordinate 158,410,438 downwards.
TGCAAAGGTCACTAGATCTAGCTACATCCACTCCCTTGGATATTGGCCGGGGACCTGACCTCTCAATCAGGCGACCTGACCATCTTAGGCTACTTTCACACTGGTGTTTTGGTTTCTGTTTGTGAGATCCGTTCAGGGCTCTTACAAGCAGTCCAAAACGGATCAGTTTTGTCCTTAATGCATTCTTAATGGATAAGGATTCGCTCAGAATGCATCAGTTTGGCTCCTTTCCACCTCCATTCCGCTTTGGTGTCAGTCTGACGAAACTGAGCCAAACGGACCCGTCCTGACACACAATGTAAGTCAATGGGGACAGATACGTTTTCACTGACACAATATGGCACAATAGAAAACGGATCCGTCTTGAACACCATGAAAGTCAATGGGGGACAGATCCGTTTTCTATTGTGCCATATTGTGTCAGTGAAAACGTATCTGTCCCCATTGACTTACATTGTGTGTCAGGACGGATCCGTTTGGCTCAGTTTCGTTTTGGCTATGTTAAATATAATACAAATGGATCCGTTCTGAATGGATGCATGCGGTCGTATTATCTGAACGTATGCATTTGTGCAGATCCATGACGGAGGGAAGGGGAGGGAAGAAGAAGAGTTTGAGTACAGCAGCTTTATGTTGGAGCCCTGAGTATTGAGTACAGTACGTCTATGTAGGATGATGGTGAGACTCTTACCTTCATCCTCAACAATATAATCTCAGCTGTATGGTGTTTGTTGGGAGGGGCCTATTATATGTAGGATGGGCTTATAACAATGGGCAGGGTCAACAGTGTAAGCCTGACCCCCCCCCTAGGCAAAATTTCTGGGTGCTCCCCTGGCTATGACTACAATCTTACCCTCTGACTGAGTATCAATGGTTACAGAAGGTGCATCAGTTGTGTCGTATGGAGGAGCTGACTAGCTGGCAGGCCCATAGACACAACTCTTTCATGCGTACTTGGGGCCCTTGGCTGCAGTATGCTAAAAGCATTTAATTATTTTTGTATGCCTTTCACTTTATATCGTATCACTCATACCCGGTCTGCCGCTCCCCTTTCCCAACTTCCCTCCTTCTCCCCTCCCGACACCCCCTCACTTTATGCTGGCATGGCATGTGACGATATTCAGTGCATGTGACAATATTCAGGATATGTGGACATTGGTGTACATGTTCAAGTATTGCAACTGTTATGCACTTCTATTTTTTATTGCCTATACACTAACTATTTTTCATACTAAGATATCAATCAATGTCATGTTGTTATACAATCTGATGTAACCCTGTACCCATAATGTCTACAACTGTACTAGATGATCATAATGTATTTTGTTTGAATAGTTTTTTTGTTTTGTTTTTTGGTTTGTTCTTGGTAAAATTGAATAAAAACAGATTTGATAAAAAAAAATAAATAACTGCGCCCAACAGAAAATTGTCCCTGACACAGACATTACTTCCTTGCTCTACCGCAGCACATAAACTGTATCGCCGTCCTGAGGACAATAAGCGCTACTGGCTTAGTGGCCTGGTCTCAATTGAGACAGCCGAGACCCCTATAGCTACACACTTTTCCATGTGTCAGTCGTTAAGTGGACCTTCTCAATAACTGCATTGGTCAGGGCACAGGTGATGTTACGGAACACATGCCGGTGTAAGGTGGGTACGGCACACTGTGAAAAATAGTGTCAGCTGACGACTGAGTAACACGGGACAGCGACCACCATCAGGCTGCGGAAGGCCTCTGTGTCCACAAGCCTAAATGGCAACATTTTCAGGGCCAGCAATTTGGAAAGGTGCGCATTTAGTGCTATGGCCAGTGGGTGGGTGGCTGGGTATTTGCGCTTTAGTTCAAAGGCCTGGGGTATGGACATCTGTACGCTGCACTGGGACACAGGTGCAGGGCAGGAGGCATCCGGGACTGCGTCTTGGACATTGGATTGGCCAGCAGGTAACACAGGGGAGCAGGAGGCAGTGGTGTGACCCGCAGACACTGATTGTGGACCCAGGCGTTCGGCCCACCTATTGGGGTGCTTTGATACCATGTGGCGGATCATGCTGGTGGTGATGAGGTTGCTAGTGTTCACGCCCCTGCTCATTTTGGTACGGCACAGGTTGCAAATGACAATTCTTTTATCGTCCGCACTTTCCTCAAAAAAGCGCCAGGCTGCTCTGGGGAACAGTTGTGGGCCTGTTTGGTGTGGCCCACCTTCTCCCTTTTGCCACCCCACTACCTCTTTCAGCCTGTTGCGGTTCTGCGGATCCCTCCCCCTCTGTATTGCTGTCCTCGCTCAGCTTGCCACCTTCCCAGGTTGGGTCAGTGATTTCATCGTCCACCACCTCCTCTTCCACTTCCTCACTCTGGTCATCCTCCTGACTTGTTGACCTAACAAGAACCTCACTTATTGACCACTGTGTCTCATCCTCATCATGAACCACTTGAGACACTAATTGCGGTTGACTTATTGGCAACTGTGTCTCATCATCATCATCCACCTCGTGAAACACTAATTGTCGTTCCCCACTGCCATCTTCTTCTGACTGTGGATGTGAATCAGGGCACAAGATCTCCTCATGTCCCTCTTCAAGCAGGCTTGGCGAGAGGGCCAAATCAAGGAATGGCGATGAAAAGAGCTCCTCGGAATATCCGAGTGTGGGATCACTTGTTTGCCAAGATTCTCCATGGTGGGAGGAAGGAAGATCAGGGTGAGGATTCTGTTGACCAGACTCTTGGCTACAGAGACTGGACTTTGTGGAAGACAGGGTGGTGCTTAACCGACTGGAAGCATTATCTGCTACAATCCAACCGACTGCCTGGTCACACTAGTCTGACTTCGAGAGTCTTGTCCTGCGCCGCCCTGCAAACTGGGACATGAAGCTAGGTATCGTGGATGAGTGTGTTTCTTGTGCTCTGGCAGCAGGCACAGTTTCACCGCGCCTAGGCTTACGCCCTCTGCGTGCACCATCAGCAACACGGCCACTTCCCTGTCCCTTACTGCTCGCCTTCATCATATTAAATGGTATATATGCTTGTCACACGTACAGTAGTGCAGGTTTTGTAAGTGTATGCGCAAATAAATTACAGTGAATGTCACAGATATTTGGGATACAGAAGCGTTACACAGGGGATGCAGCGCAGGGAATGTCCCTGCTGTCAGCAGTGGCTAATAAAAAATTACAGTGAATGTCACATCTATTTGGCATGCACAAAAGTTATACAGGAGATGTAGCGCAGGTAATGTCGCTGCTGTCACCAGCGGCTAATAAAAAATGACAGGGAATGTCACAGCTATTTGGGATGCGCAAACGTTATACAGGTGATGTAGAGCAGTTAATATCGTTGCTGTCACCAGCAGCCAAACAATTGCATGCAATTTAGCACACATTTTGCTAATATATTTCGCAGCCACATAAAACAATAGTCCTTAAAAGGACTGTTGGGTATCTTACATCTTTAAACACTTAAAACTTCTTTTAAAAGAACACAATTCCTCTAACTACATTATCTGTCCCTTCTAATGCAGCTCGCCCTGACTAAGTCTGAGCCGAACCACATGTCATCAGCACCCGATGACCCGTTCCGGCCAGCCAATCACTGTAATGCCAGTAACCAACATCACTACGACATTACAGTGAGCGTCAGTTCTTCACCGCACGTTTATTGGCTGCGTAGCAGCCAACAAACATTCGGGGAGGAGACTCAAGCATCGAGCTCGAGCACACGCGGTGTTCGGGTGAGCATGCTCGCCCAACACTAATGAATACATTTAACTATTTAATTACAGAATAGCAGTTCCAGATCCAGAATCACCTTACCTGATCATCCACACATGTAATATACTGTACCTTCTCAATACCCTTGTTAGTTACAATATGTTGGCCATATGACCCAAATGATGCATACTAGACTTAATACCCACAAGATACAAACAGCAACATAAGGGCAGATATATCATTAATATATGCCAAACTGCATGTTTGCAACTTTTTCAACAGCACTTGTAAAAAATTTTTGTGCAATTGACGTTTCTCGGCCATTTTCCTTAAAAGGGGGTATGGCAAGGGCAGGTTGCATGGCCAGTCATCTTTTACGCCAGTTTTCAGGGGCTAACAAAATACATATGGCAGCACACTGTCATACATGCAAACAAAAGAACTGTGGATTAGGGATTATTTAGGATTACAGTGGTACTATACCTACTATACATGAAAAATGGAAGGTCTCATTGGAAGGTGTACATTTTTGATCAAACGTGTTGGGCCCATCTACCAACATCAAGGTGGCTTCTGCGCAAAGAGCTTCCTCCTTATTATCATAAAAATCTGATATGTCCCCCTTTAATTCATTTAACTGGATATGTATTATATCCCAGACTCTTGTGAGGTACCAGTCCCATATAATTTATGGTTATTCGTACCTCTTTTTGACTACATTAATCAGATATCGCCCGCTAGAATATGTATTTTTGGTTATCTTTAGATCCAGCCTCTACTGTCCCTTGTTGCAATTACATTAGTATGCTATACACATCCTTTCTCTTTCCCCCTGATTACTTTCATCATGTTATAAGCCGCTTGATGATCCCCTTGTTACCTATGACACTTTGTCATTAGGAGGTAGAAGGCCAAGGAGCCGGTGAGGGTGCACCTCCTCGGGAAGTGCCCTCCTTTTATTTGTGGCACATTCCAACTTAAGCAGCTCCTGTCAGCGTGCGAGTACGGCCATGATAGCACCAGAGACCTAGCTGGCTGCACACCATCTAAGTAGCCAGCACTTTGCAGATTAGGGAAAATTTGCTTTAGTCAGCACTAGAATTGGATTTTAGGGAACTATAAACTCAACTAGCTACCTAGCTCCTGATAAGACATCAGATACAAGCGTGTCAAAGCACGCTGAGCAGGATAGCTTCCCTTCCTACACAGTGCCTTTTTTCTGCCTGGTCGAGAGCTGTTGTAGACGCTATGTCAGCATGGATGCATATGTGTGCTACATGTAGCTTTTGTATATTGCTACTTTTGATTACACAGTCTCCAATATATTGCCCTCCAGTTATTTTGTTACAACTTGGCAGTAGCAATATTTACACTCACTAACTGTCAGGAGCTCTACTATACCTGGGCTGTTTCTCTTTGGAAGCTTATTACAGGCCAATAGATATCAATAGTAATAATTAGCCCCATATGTCTGTCTTGTATATGGGGTGTTTGCCCATGGTTTGAACATTATATCACCAATAAAGTTTTGTTTCTTAACCGTCTAATACAGACAGTGATACGATTTAACTTCGGAGACGGAAACCTATTTATATCTGTTCACATTTTAACATCTTTCCAATAAATATTTTCATGGCAGGATTCTGGATCTTGATTTTTTTTTTCTATGTCCACCAAGTGTGACAGTTGATCTAATATGAATGCTAATTGATAGTCTTGTAAATCAGGCAAACCCTGTCTGCCCACCATTTCTATGAAGATTCATTATTTATTAAAGCTGTGCAACATTTATTCCAATTTCAAATACATTTTTGAAGGTGTTTGTTATAGCTATAGTAAAGAACTTTAGAATGGTCATTGGGGTGCCTGGGTCTCCATTAGGCCTTGGCTGCCATGCAAAGACATTGGCACCTTGCGATTTCACTTCTAGGGTGCCAATAGTGACCTAAGGGGTTAAACGGGCCAGATCAATGCTATTGCTGATCCAGGCCATTAGAGCAGGAGCCTGGCTTTCAATGAGAGAGTGGAGATCCTGCTCTCTGCTACACACGAGACCCATTTAGGGCTTATTCTAGGCCACGGTAAAAAGGCAGCAGCCTAGAATTAAGCCCATTAATGACCTCCTTAAAACAAATTGGTGGTCATTAAGGGGTTAAAATGCCCCTCCTAGGGACTGTCACATGTTGTCAAATGTTGCAAAAAATATAGTATTGTCTGCAAACAACAAAGTTATGAACTGACGGAGCTATGGAGATACCCTTGATATGAGGTGTTATAGCATAGCTACATGCCTACCGCCATTCTACTGTATGGGGCGGACACATGTTTCTTACTTACTATGAGTATAGCCTGACCCTTCCGTGCTTTGCACTGGTGTCTCTGACACCTGTGGGTCAGCTGTTAACCACACTGGTACTACTCCAATAGGTAGCGGCCTAGTGACTCCCTTGCAACAAAGTCCAGATTCCTGTATAGGGGTTAAAGTCGGAATTCTAGGGCACTTCCAGGATAGCGCCCTTAGGATTAGCCCTCTGTCAAACTGTTTGGTTGATAGAGTGGTTTCATTTCCACTGCCCATGACAGTTTTCTGAGGCCTTGAATGGGTTTTCCTGAGGTATTCCAAAAACTGGCTTAAAAGTGTGACCCCCAGGAGCAACTGCCATCCTGTATGCACAACATAACTGCTCGTTTGAATGCCTTGTTCACTTCTGCAGCTGTATCACAATCTGAAGCTGCAGTACCAACTCCTTATCAAGCCAAACCCAAAGGGATATCGTGCTTATTAAAGATGAGCGAATCGAAGCTGACGAAGTGGAATTCGATCCGAATTTCAGGAAAAATTTGATTCCCATCGAAGCCGAATTTCCTCACGCTTCGCGGTAATGAATCGCATTTTTTCCTAAAATGGCTGCTCCATGTGTGAGGACATGGAGAAAGGAACTCTGGGAAGGCGGGATCACCCATACTAACATGCATGCAGCCAACCAGCAGCCCCAGCCAGCCCTGTGCTTAATGCAAGTAGAGACGTGTCTGCAGGCACTACGAACAGTGATAGGAAAGACTTGATTGTGGTGAAAAACGATGTATAAGTGCAGGGAAAGGATAGGGAGGAATCATTCCACAGCATTTATGTAGAACAGGGTTCAGTAGGGGAGGTTACAAACTGGGTAATAGGAACAATCCTATTACACCTTGGTGCACTGACTGGGGATCCAAATTGCCATTATACAGCTCTGTCATTCCAGCAAACAGGTCTTGTTATTGGGGTGCAAGTGCTGTTTGATACAGCCATTAACAGGGTTTATTACAAGGAAATATTTCTACAGTATTTTTATTTGCCCTTGTGCACTGCAGTTATATATTCAAAAGCCCAGTTTGCAGTGTATTAGTAGCGAAATAAAAATAAAGCCTTTTGTGTTATGGAAAAGTGGAAAAAAGGGTCTAATTGCCATTCTGTGGTGCAGTGATATATTCTAAAGCCCAGTTTGCTATGTATTAGTGGCAAAATAAAAATATTTGAGCTAACATTTATTTATATGATCTAACAGTATGTCAGACAGAGAAGTGCCAAGCCCTGCACAGAGGAGTGGCAGAGGCCTAAATGTTTCTGGCGCAGACAGAGGTCGCAGCACAGTAAGGAGCCGTGGCAGCAGGGGTCACTTCGAGAGGCTTGAGCTCCCAGTGTCAGCTAGCGGTCATTTCGTCACCAGCAACCCAGCTGTTCTTAAATGGTTGACTCGATCTTCGACTTTGTCGCAAGTGACATCAGACACCCCCAGCCAAGAGTAAGTGGGTTCGTCAGACACAACCCTTAGTTAGCATGGCCCGGGAGCAGGCCCTGTGCCCTCACCTGTCCTCAACCTGCCTCTGTCCTGGCCTTGTCTGGCGGGCAAGTAGTGATGAGGAGAGTGGCGTGGGAGCTGGTGTTGCGAGCAGTCAGGCTCCTGACCCAGAGACGGTTGAGAAGGACATCAGTGACGTGCAGACAGTACTCGATGATGATGATGTAGCTGATGGCACTTTGTAGCCAGGTGACGAAGGGTCTTTATTTTTTCTTTCTTTATAATAATAATGTAATATTAGAAAATCCGGTGTATTCATGATAAATCTGCAGCGTGGGGGCTCTGTGTGGCTTCTACACACTTTCAAAATAATCCGTCAGTGGGGCGAATAGATGCCGGATGACCGGGACGCTCTATGACCTTCCCAGGAGCTTCTTTAGGGAGCAGCAGTTCATTTCTGAGATGTCCATATAGTGCAGAGGGAATCCAAAGACCCTTTCCATCTCCGTGCACCACAGGATGTCCTCCTTCCCATCCATGATAACTGGGAACTTATGATGTTTTCCCTGACGAAGAGACCAGGGGCTGGTAGTTATGGTTTGAATCTTGATGAACTTTGCGACTCATCTGGGCTCCAAGCAATCTTGAAGCTTTGTCTTCTCATTGTCTGTAGCTACTAGGGGCCTGTTCATGCAAGGCACGTTCCCCCAGAAGTATCTGGCTTGATGAGCAGCCGATACCGCACTTGCATCAATTTTGACAGGATTTGTCTCCAGAAATTTCTTTTTGGAATGCTTTCTCCATCGCAACCACGTTCTCGAATAACCAGAAGACTGGCCAATTCTCTCCTGACTTAGGCAACACTTTATTGAGTAATTGTGGAAACGTCAAAAACTGTTGTCCACTGCCCCCATAAAGGCCTTTCCTGGGTGGGTTAACCACAGATAAGTCATTACCAGGAGTGCCGCCAATTATCAGATCGAATTGTCCCCATTTTTCAATCTGTTAAATTAAATTTAAAATATTAAATTGAACCAAAACTTGATTTAAATTTTAAGAAACTAAACTTAAGTTCGAAATAAGGAAAAAATATAGGGACTCATCCCCCTGTTGCTATAGATGTGGTGCTCTTGTCTAGTTGACTCGCTCTGTCAATTAGAGATGGCCCGAACTATCCGCCGGCGAACAGTTCCCGGCGAACATAGCTTGTTCGCGTTCGCCTCAACGGGCGAACACATGCGATGTTCGGTCCGCCCCCTATACATCATCATTGAGCAAACTTTGACATGGTACCTCACAGTCAGCAGACACATTCCAGCCAATCAGCAGCATACCCTCCCTCCCAGACCCTCCCACCTCCTGCACAGCATCCATTTTAGATTCATTCTGAAGCTGCAGTCTTAGTGAGAGGAGGGAGAGTGTAGTTGCTGCTGATTTAATAGGGAAATCGATAGCTAGGCTAGTGAATTCAGTGTCCACTCCAGTCCTGAAAGACTCATCTGATCTCTGCTGTAAGGACAGCGTCCTGACAGCACCCCAAAAGCCCTTTTAGGGCTGCTACATTAGTCTGCTTTTTTTCCTTTATATACATATTGCAGTTGCCTGGCCTGCCTGTGTGTGAGGAGCTGCAGGCCCACAGACTGTAGTGTGCCCACTGCCAGTGCTCCACCCCTGTCATTCCGTGTGGCACAGGACTTTGCATAAAAAAGGCATTTAATTTTTACACTTTAATCTAAGGTTAGTTGCCTGCCAGTGTGTTTCAGGCTGACTTCCACTGACTGTAGTGTGCCCACTGCCAGTGCCCACCACTCATACCGGCTGGCACAGGACTTTGCATAAAAAAAGCATTTAATTTTTACACTTTAGTGTAATTTCAGCTGCTTGCCTGCTGCTAGTGTGTGTCAGGCCGACTTCAACTGACTGTAGTGTGTCCACTGCCAGTGCCCACCCCTGTCATCCCGTGTGGCACAGGACTTTGCATCAAAAAAAGGCACTTAATTTTTACACTTTAATCTAAGGTTAGTTGCCTGCCAGTGTGTGTCAGGCTGACTTCCACTGACTGTAGTGTGCCCACTGCCAGTGCCCACCACTCATACCGGCTGGCACAGGACTTTGCATAAAAAAGGCATTTAATTTTTACACTTTAGTGTAATTTCAGCTGCTTGCCTGCTGCTAGTGTGTGTCAGGCCGACTTCAACTGACTGTAGTGTGCCCACTGCCAGTGCCCACCCCTGTCATCCCGTGTGGCACAGGACTTTGCATAAAAAAAAGGCACTTAAATTTTATACTTTAATCTAAGGTTAGTTGCCTGCCAGTGTGTGTCAGGCTGACTTCCACTGACTGTAGTGTGCCCACTGTCAGTGCCCACCACTCATACCGGCTGGCACAGGACTTTGCATAAAAAGGCATTTAATTTTTACACTTTAGTGTAATTTCAGCTGCTTGCCTGCTGCTAGTGTGTGTCAGGCCGACTTCAACTGACTGTAGTGTGCCCACTGCCAGTGCCCACCCCTGTCATCCCGTGTGGCACAGTACTTTGCATCAAAAAAAGGCATTTAATTTTTACACTTTAGTGTAATTTCAGTTGCTTGCCTGCTGCTAGTGTGTGTCAGGCCCACTTCCACTGACTGTAGTGTGCCCACTGCCAGTGCCAACCACTGATACCGGGTGGCACAGTAGCTTGCCGATAAATAAGGCATTTCATTTTTAGACAGTAGTCTAAATTCAGTTGCTTGCCTGCAGCCAGTGTGTGTCAGGCCCTCTTCCACTGACTGTAGTGTGCCCACTGCCAGTGCCAACCACTGATACCGGGTGGCACAGTAGCTTGCCGATAAATAAGGCATTTAATTTTTAGACAGTAGTCTAAATTCAGTTGCTTGCCTGCTGCCAGTGTGTGTCAGGCCCTCTTCCACTGACTGTAGTGTGCCCACTGCCAGTGCCAACCACTGATACCGGGTGGCACAGTAGCTTTGCCGATAAATAAGGCATTTCATTTTTAGACAGTAGTCTAAATTCAGTTGCTTACCTGCTGCCAGTGTGTGTCAGGCCCTCTTCCACTGACTGTAGTGTGCCCACTGCCAGTGCCAACCACTGATACCGGGTGGCACAGTAGCTTGCCGATAAATAAGGCATTTAATTTTTAGACAGTAGTCTAAATTCAGTTGCTTGCCTGCTGCCAGTGTGTGTCAGGCCCTCTTCCACTGACTGTAGTGTGCCCACTGCCAGTGCCAACCACTGATACCGGGTGGCACAGTAGCTTGCCGATAAATAAGGCATTTAATTTTTAGACAGTAGTCTAAATTCAGTTGCTTGCCTGCTGCCAGTGTGTGTCAGGCCCTCTTCCACTGACTGTAGTGTGCCCACTGCCAGTGCCAACCACTGATACCGGGTGGCACAGTAGCTTGCTGATAAATAAGGCATTTAATTTTTAGACAGTAGTCTAAATTCAGTTGCTTGCCTGCTGCCAGTGTGTGTCAGGCCCTCTTCCACTGACTGTAGTGTGCCCACTGCCAGTGCCAACCACTGATACCGGGTGGCACAGTAGCTTGCCGATAAATAAGGCATTTAATTTTTAGACAGTAGTCTAAATTCAGTTGCTTGCCTGCTGCCAGTGTGTGTCAGGCCCTCTTCCACTGACTGTAGTGTGCCCACTGCCAGTGCCAACCACTGATACCGGGTGGCACAGTAGCTTGCCGATAAATAAGGCATTTAATTTTTAGACAGTAGTCTAAATTCAGTTGCTTGCCTGCTGCCAGTGTGTGTCAGGCCCGCTTCCACTGACTGTAGTGTGCCCACTGCCAGTGCCAACCACTGATACCGGGTGGCACAGTAGCTTGCCGATAAATAAGGCATTTAATTTTTAGACAGTAGTCTAACTTCAGTTGCTTGCCTGCTGCCAGTGTGTGTCAGGCCCGCTTCCACTGACTGTAGTGTGCCCACTGCCAGTGCCAACCACTCATACCGGGTGGCACAGTACCTAGCACGCGTAGTACCACTTATCTAAAAAAATAAATGACAGGCAGAGGCAGGGCCGTCGTGGTCGTGGTGCTGTGATTTCCACTGTCCCTGGAATAATGCCCAGTTTTCAGAGGCCACGTACCCTGAACCCGAAAAATTCAGAGGACGTAGTTGACTGGCTTAGTGTCACGACTGTGACTGATCCAGATAGGTCTGGGAAGAGAAGGTCGAGCGACTTGCTACTCGCGATAGCTTGTAGAGTTTGCTTCATGGTTCAGGAGTATGTCATCCAGGTTTTGCCTTGTTAACCTTTTTGTCCTGACTGGGAGTTTGTAGGCATTCTTCTCAGGTGAGTGCTGTCTGCCACTCCCAGCTACTATATTAGTTTCAGTTTCACTTGCAGTCATTGCCAGATATAGTCCTTACTTCCAGTGCTATTCTGACCTTTGAAGGAGATCGTTTGACGGTATTGCTGTGGAGCTCTTGTCTGGCGTGGACTGTCGTTGTTGGGATCATCTTCTCTGCTCGTGACTGGATAAGTCTATCTCTGCTGGAGATTGTTTGTTTGTTTGTTACTGTCTTCCCCTGTTGTTCTCCTAGACATGAGTGATGGTGACTAGTGCTCTCATCTGCCTTTCCCCAGTCTAGTCTTCTGAGGGTCACTCAGGGTTTAGGCATCCTGCTCGCCGCACGGGTTCACACCCCGTCTAGGGTATCAGGGCAAACAGATGCCAGCGTAGGGTTTTGTCAGGGGTGGCCGTTCTATTTCCCATCCGTAGATAAGGGTCCCCCTTCCCCTCCGTCTGGTGCGACACGACTGCTGCTGGGATAGCGGTCGTGACACTTAGACAGGACACCCAATCTTCAACAGCTTCCGCTAAGAACCTTGACGCACCATCCTCCTCCAGCTCAGCTTCGGTCACCTGCTCTCAAGTTACCACGCACCCGCCCGTCGCCACCACCACCACTACCACCACAGCCACCACAGCCGCTTCACTTGATCCGTCAGAGGAGTTATTTACACATCAGTTGGATGCAATTAGTGATGCGCAACCATTATTGCCAGATGATGCAGATTACGGGGATATGTCTCAGTCAGGCAGGATTACACACATGGACGTACAGTGTGATGATGATGATGATGATGTTGTACCCGCTGCTGCTTCCTTTGCTGAGGTGTCAGATACAAGTGAAGCGGTTGATGATGACGATGTGTCCACGGATGCCACGTGGGTGCCTGCTCGAAGAGAAGAAGAGGGGAAAGTTCTGAAGGGAGACAGAGAGAATGAGGAGACGAGTTGGAAGCAGGGGAGGTCGTCGCAAGGAGTTAGTGGCACAGTCAGACAGCATGTATCGGCACCTGGGGTCAGCCAGACAGCACGCCAGTCAACGCATGCTGTTGCCACCACTAGAATGCCGTCATTGCAAAGCTCAGCAGTGTGGCATTTTTTGTGTGTCTGCCTCTGATAAAAGCAATGCCATTTGCAACCTGTGCCAAAAGAAACTGAGTCGTGGGAAGTCCAACACCCACCTTGGTACAACTGCTTTGCGAAGGCACATGATCTCACATCACAAGCGCCTATGGGATCAACACATGAGTACAAGCAGCACACAAACTCAAAGCCACCATGCTCCTCCTGGTCCAGCATCTTCAGCCACGTCAACCACTGCTGTCCTCCCTGCCCCCTCTCAACCACCCGCCACTCCATCTCTCACCTTCAGCAGTTCCTGCTCATCTGCCCACAGTCAGGTGTCTGTCAAGGACATGTTTGAGCATAAGAAGCCAATGTCACAAAGTCACCCCTTGCCCGGCGACTGACAGCTGGCTTGAGCGGAACTCTTAGCCCGCCAGCTTTTACCATACCAGCTGGTAGAGTCTGAGGCCTTCAAAAAATTTGTCGCTATTGGGACACCACAGTGGAAGGTACCCGGACGAAATTTTTTTTCAAAAAGGCAATCCCAAACCTCTACCATGTCATTGAAAAGGAAGTCATGGCATCTCTGGCATACAGTGTTGGGGCAAGGGTCCATCTGACCACTGATACCTGGTCTGCAAAGCACGGTCAGGGCAGGTATATCACGTATACTGCGCATTGGGTCAACCTGCTGACGGCTGACAAGCATGGAATGCGTGGCTCCGCAGCGGAGTTGAGTGACACCACCACGACTTGCAGGCAGACCTACTGCCACCTCCTCTACTCCTACTCCATCCTCTTCAATATCCTCCTCGGCTGAGTCCTCTTCTGCTGCGGCGTCTGGCTGCACATCAACTGATTCCCCCAGCTCCCCAGGGGCTATTCCACATCCCGGATACGACAGTGTCACGCTATCTTAGGGTTGACTTGCCTGAAAGCAGAGAGCCACACAGGACCAGCACTCCTGTCCGCCCTGAGCGCACAGGTGGATCAGTGGCTGACCCCGCACCAACTGGAGATCGGCAAAGTGGTGTGTGACAATGGAAGCAATCTGTTGGCGGCATTAAATTTGGGCAAGTTGTCACATGTGCCGTGCATGGCACATGTGTTGAATCTCATCGTACAACGTTTTGTGTCTAAGTACCCAGGCTTACAGGACGTCCTCAAGCAGGCCAGGAAGGTGTGTGGCCATTTCAGGCGTTCCTACACGGCCATGGCGCACTTTTCCGATATTCAGCGGCGAAACAACATGCCAGTGAGGCGCTTGATATGCGACAGCCCGACACGTTGGAATTCAACACTCTAATGTTCGACCGCCTGCTCCAACAAGAAAAAGCCGTCAACGAGTATTTGTATGACCGGGGTGCTAGGACAGCCTCTGCGGAGCTGGGAATCTTTTGCCACGTTACTGGACACTCATGCGCAATGCCTGTAGGCTCATGCGTCCTTTTGAGGAGGTGACAAACCTAGTCAGTCGCACCGAAGGCACCATCAGCGACCTCATCCCATTTGTTTTCTTCCTGGAGCGTGCCCTGCGAAGAGTTCTGGATCAGGCTGTAGATGAGCGTGAAGAGGAAGAGGAAGAGTTGTGGTCACCATCACCACCAGAAACAGCCTTGTCATCATCGCTTGCCGGACCTGCAGCAACGCTGGAAGAGGAGTATGAGGAAGAGGAGTCAGAGGAGGAATGTGGCGGCTTTGAGGAGGAGGAAGACCAACCACAGCAGGCACCCCAGGGTGCTCGTTGTTGTCACCTATCTGGGACCCATGGTGTTGTGCGTGGCTGGGGGAAGAACAGACCGTCAATGACATCAGTGAGGACGAGGAACGGGAAATGAGTAGCTCTGCATCCAACCTTGTTCAAATGGGGTCTTTCATGCTGTCATGTCTGTTGAGGGACCCACGTATAAAAAGGATAAAGGAGAACGATCTGTACTGGGTGGCCACGCTACTAGACCCCGGTATAAGCAGAAAGTGGCAGAAATGTTACCAAATTACCGAAAGTCGGAAAGGATGCAGCAGTTCAAAACCAAACTAAAAAATATGCTTTACACAGCTTATAAGGGGGATGTCACAGCACAACGGGAATCTAACAGGGGAAGAGGTGAGTGTAATCCTCCTCCTACCACGGCGGCAAGGACTGGACGATTTACAGATGTGTTGTTGATGGAGGACATGCGGAGCTTTTCAGTCCTACTCATCGCCACAGCCCTTCGGGATCCAGCCTTAGAGAACGACTCGACCGACAGGTAGCAGACTACCTCGCCTTAACAGCAGATATCGACACTCTGAGGAGCAATGAACCCCTTCACTACTGGGTGTGCAGGCTTGACCTGTGGCCTGAGCTATCCCAGTTCGCGATAGAACTTCTGGCCTGCCCTGCTTCAAGTGTCCTGTCAGAAAGGACCTTCAGTGCAGCAGGAGGCATTGTCACTGACAAGAGAAGTCGCCTCGGTCAAAAAGTGTTGATTACCTCACCTTCATAAAGATGAATGAGGCATGGATCCCGAAGGGACTGACAGTGGGGATACGTTTGACTAACAAAAGGCCTGATTACATGCCTTGGCCTCAAAATGGTCCCCACGCTGCTGTATTTAATGTCTGCATACCGGATGACTTTCGTGAATTCTCCACCACCAACTAGGGTTCAAGCCGCAATGTTTTAGTCACTTTTCTGCCTGGAAAACATAAATTTTTCCGGCCGCTGCTACAATAGCGGCTGCAACAGTGCCATTATTTTTCAGGCATGTGTACATGCCTAATTTTTCTGTCCTATGGTGCAGCACTGTGGCTGCAAAAACAAACCAAAAAAAAAGGCACATACAAGTGTCAATTCCCCTTCGTGATCGTTACCTTGTTGTGGTGAAGGGGCTTGCGTATCACAATGAAGCAATCATCATCACCTCTATAAGTGTGTTGGCAATGTTGCCACACCCCAGATGATAAGGCCGTTGCTTCATTATGGTCAGACCAAAAGCGATCGGACGGCTGGATAATATTTCATAGAAAAAACATTAATTTACCTTTTTTTTTATATGTTGTATGGGTTTTAATACATAAAATAAAAAATCATAATAAAGTCTCTTAATAGTTTATTAGAAATGATGCAGGCAATTAAAAAATCCCCATCAATTCCAATACAAAGCAAGTACAGAGCTCAGAACTAAATTATTTCATGATGTCGTAATGGTTCGCTAATTCGACAATGGTTAATCAATTCGACCGGATAGGGTCCGTAACAGGGATTAAACTGATAGGAATAGTACTAGTTAAGACACCACTCATATAGGGTGTCACAGCACATTGCTCTGTGCACGTGCAGTGCCCCAATTTGGGAGTAAGAGGACCGACCAAGCTGCTTTTTCCATCTCCCGGTTCCTGAAATCAATTCAGTTTAGTGTATGAGAGTTTGGTCTGTCACTGTGAAGGCAGTCGAAGGTACCCGGCCTAAATTTTTTTTCACAAAGGCAATCCCTGATATGGGACGTAACAGGGATTAAACTGATGAGAATAATACTACAGAAAATACCACTCATATCGGGTGTGACAGTAAATTGCACGGCGCAGACGCAGTCACCGTGGTTTAAAACAGAGTGGAGGGAGCCAGCGTTTTTAACCATCTCCCGTTCGAAAAATCTATTCAATAAATGGCCCCCAGATTGGGAGTCGGGGACGTTAGAGGATTAAACTGATGAGAATAGTACTACAGAAAATACCACTCATATCGGGTGTGACAGTAAATTGCACGGCGCAGACGCAGTCACCGTGGTTTAAAACAGAGTGGAGGGAGCCAGCGTTTTTAACCATCTCCCCGTTCGAAAAATCTATTTAATAAATGGCCCCTAGATTGGGGAGTCGGGGACGTTAGAGGATTAAACTGATGAGAATAGTACTACAGAAAATACCACTCATATCGGGTGTGACAGTAAATTGCACGGCGCAGACGCAGTGACCGTGGTTTAAAACAGAGTGGAGGGAGCCAGCGTTTTTAACCATCTCCCTGTTCGAAAAATCTATTCAATAAATGGCCCCCAGATTGGGGACGTTAGAGGATTAAACTGATGAGAATAGTACTACAGAAAATTACCACTCATATCGGGTGTGACAGTAAATTGCACGGCGCAGACGCAGTCACCGTGGATAAAAACAAAGGGGAGGGAGCCAGCGTTTTTTAACCATCTCACCGTTCGAAAAATCAATTCAATTCATCTTTTGGGGACCCTTGGTGTTGTACGTGGCTGGGTGGAGGAAGAAACCTTCAATGACATCACCGGGACGTGGCTAGCTTGGTATCCAACCTTGTGCAAATGGGGAGTTTGCGGTTGTGCAAATGAACTGTTTGCGGTGCATTAAAAGGGGAGTTTGGTCTGTCAATGTCAGTGAAGCGGGCGTAACCCTTACACTACCTGATCGATACAACATCATACCTGATCGTATACACACACTGGATGTTTTAAAGCACGTTATTCCAAACAATTTAGGAATGTTAGTTGATTTATGCCCTTTATGGATTAAAACCCGACTCTGCGTCCACTACGTAATTTTCCATAGGAGTTTTGCCATAGATCCCCCTCCGGCATGCCACAGTCCAGGTGTTAGACCCCTTGAAACAACTTTCTCATCCCTATTGTGGCCAGAAAGAGTCCCTGTGGGTTTTAAAATTCGCCTGCCAATTGAAGTCTATGGCGGTTCGCCCGGTTCGCCCGTTCGCGAACATTTGCGGAAGTTCGCGTTCGCTGTTCGCGAACTGAAAATTTTATGTTCGCGACATCACTACTGTCAATACGATAAGTATATGGAATTACATTTAAGACAGGCACTGTCTTAGACTTAAATTCGCCAAGCCTTTTGTCCCGGAGAATGTGTATTATTAAATCATGTTTTAGCCAACACTTTATAAAGTTGAGAAATTTTAACCTTCTGTCATAAATGAATAGAGGAAGAGGGGAGATCGAGAAATCGATTACACAGGGCATGGGGAAGGAGGGGTCAAACATGGAGGCAGAGGAGGACACAAAGCAACATATCTTCGATACTTCAAACGTCAAACCTGTTACCAAGTCCCAGCCGACACCGAAGATCAAAGGAGGGGGACGGCAGGAAGCAGCAGAGACCAAAACATCAGAAGGAGGGCGACCACCCCGTCTGCGAGCAAGGCAGCAAGCAGACACCACCAGACCATCAAAATGTACACTAACGACCTCTTATAGCTTCTAGCATAGAGACAGGGCAGAGCGCTGGTTGCAGAGTGCTGTTGTTTTTTTGTGTTTGTGTATTTTGCCATAGCTACGTGCACCTGCATACAGGGACATGCTGACTGACCTCCCCTTGTGTTTCTGTTTAGTATATGTTGGAGGTGTGGCAGCCTCCTTTTCAGTCGTGCACACCTGACTAGTTTGTCTGCCTTAGAGGCTGGTTTTAATCAGAGTGAGTATAAAACTGAACTTGCATTCATAGTACTTGCTAGTAACCATCTGGCTCCAGGAAGAGTACACAGTGGGCTCAGGCATTTCATTTTTACACTTTAGTGTAATTTCAGTTGCTTGCCTGCTGCTAGTGTGTGTCAGGCCCACTTCCACTGACTGTAGTGTGCCCACTGCCAGTGCCAACCACTGATACCGGGTGGCACAGTAGCTTGCCGATAAATAAGGCATTTAATTTTTAGACAGTAGTCTAAATTCAGTTGCTTGCCTGCTGCCAGTGTGTCAGGCCCTCTTCCACTGACTGTAGTGTGCCCACTGCCAGTGCCAACCACTGATACCGGGTGGCACAGTAGCTTGCCGATAAATTAGGCATTTAATTTTTAGACAGTAGTCTAAATTCAGTTGCTTGCCTGCTGCCAGTGTGTGTCAGGCCCTCTTCCACTGACTGTAGTGTGCCCACTGCCAGTGCCAACCACTGATACCGGGTGGCACAGTAGCTTGCCGATAAATAAGGCATTTAATTTTTAGACAGTAGTCTAAATTCAGCTGCTTGCCTGCTGCCAGTGTGTGTCAGGCCCTCTTCCACTGACTGTAGTGTGCCCACTGCCAGTGCCAACCACTGATACCGGGTGGCACAGTAGCTTGCCGATAAATTAGGCATTTAATTTTTAGACAGTAGTCTAAATTCAGTTGCTTGCCTGCTGCCAGTGTGTGTCAGGCCCGCTTCCACTGACTGTAGTGTGCCCACTGCCAGTGCCAACCACTGATACCGGGTGGCACAGTAGCTTGCCGATACATTAGGCATTTAATTTTTAGACAGTAGTCTAAATTCAGTTGCTTGCCTGCTGCCAGTGTGTGTCAGGCCCTCTTCCACTGACTGTAGTGTGCACACTGCCAGTGCCAACCACTGATACCGGGTGGCACAGTAGCTTGCCGATAAATAAGGCATTTAATTTTTAGACAGTAGTCTAAATTCAGTTGCTTGCCTGCTGCCAGTGTGTGTCAGGCCCTCTTCCACTGACTGTAGTGTGCCCACTGCCAGTGCCAACCACTGATACCGGGTGGCACAGTAGCTTGCCGATAAATTAGGCATTTAATTTTTAGACAGTAGTCTAAATTCAGTTGCTTGCCTGCTGCCAGTGTGTGTCAGGCCCGCTTCCACTGACTGTAGTGTGCCCACTGCCAGTGCCAACCACTGATACCGGGTGGCACAGTAGCTTGCCGATAAATAAGGCATTTAATTTTTAGACAGTAGTCTAACTTCAGTTGCTTGCCTGCTGCCAGTGTGTGTCAGGCCCGCTTCCACTGACTGTAGTGTGCCCACTGCCAGTGCCAACCACTCATACCGGGTGGCACAGTACCTAGCACGCGTAGTACCACTTATCTAAAAAAAAAAATGACAGGCAGAGGCAGGCCGTCGTGGTCGTGGTGCTGTGATTTCCACTGTCCCTGGAATAATGCCCAGTTTTCAGAGGCCACGTACCCTGAACCCGAAAAATTCAGAGGACGTAGTTGACTGGCTTAGTGTCACGACTGTGACTGATCCAGATAGGTCTGGGAAGAGAAGGTCGCAGCGACTTGCTACTCGCGATAGCTTGTGAGTTTGCTTCATGGTTCAGGGTATGTCATCCAGGTTTTGCCTTGTTAACCTTTTTGTCCTGACTGGGAGTTTGTAGGCATTCTTCTCAGGTGAGTGCTGTCTGCCACTCCCAGCTACTATATTAGTTTCAGTTTCACTTGCAGTCATTGCCAGATATAGTCCTTACTTCCAGTGCTATTCTGACCTTTGAAGGAGATCGTTTGACGGTATTGCTGTGGAGCTCTTGTCTGGCGTGGACTGTCGTTGTTGGGATCATCTTCTGCTCGTGACTGGATAAGTCTATCTCTGCTGGAGATTGTTTGTTTGTTTGTTACTGTCTTCCCCTGTTGTTCTCCTAGACATGAGTGATGGTGACTAGTGCTCCCATCTGCCTTTCCCCAGTCTAGTCTTCTGAGGGTCACTCAGGGTTTAGGCATCCTGCTCGCCGCACGGGTTCACACCCCGTCTAGGGTATCAGGGCAGACAGATGCCAGCGTAGGGTTTGTCAGGGGTGGCCGTTCTATTTCCCATCCGTAGATAAGGGTCCCCCTTCCCCTCCGTCTGGTGCGACACGACTGCTGCTGGGATAGCGGTCGTAACACTTAGACAGGACACCCAATCTTCAACAGCTTCCGCTAAGAACCTTGACGCACCATCCTCCTCCAGCTCAGCTTCGGTCACCTGCTCTCAAGTTACCACGCACCCGCCCGTCGCCATCACCACCACTACCACCACAGCCACCACAGCCGCTTCACTTGATCCGTCAGAGGAGTTATTTACACATCAGTTGGATGCAATTAGTGATGCGCAACCATTATTGCCAGATGATGTAGATTACGGGGATATGTCTCAGTCAGGCAGGATTACACACATGGACGTACAGTGTGATGATGATGATGATGATGTTGTACCCGCTGCTGCTTCCTTTGCTGAGGTGTCAGATACAAGTGAAGCGGTTGATGATGACGATGTGTCCACGGATGCCACGTGGGTGCCTTCTCGAAGAGAAGAAGAGGGGGAAAGTTCTGAAGGGGAGACAGAGAGAATGAGGAGACGAGTTGGAAGCAGGGGGAGGTCGTCGCAAGGAGTTAGTGGCACAGTCAGACAGCATGTATCGGCACCTGGGGTCAGCCAGACAGCACGCCAGTCAACGCATGCTGTTGCCACCACTAGAATGCCGTCATTGCAAAGCTCAGCAGTGTGGCATTTTTTTTGTGTGTCTGCCTCTGATAAAAGCAATGCCATTTGCAACCTGTGCCAAAAGAAACTGAATCGTGGGAAGTCCGACACCAAACCTTGGTACAACTACTTTGCGAAGGCACATGATCTCACATCACAAACGCCTATGGGATCAACACATGAGTACAAGCAGCACACAAATTCAAAGCCACCATGCTCCTCCTGGTCCAGCATCTTCAGCCACGTCAACCATTGCTGTCCTCCCTGCCCCCTCTCAACCACCCGCCACTCTATCTCTCACCTTCAGCAGTTCCTGCTCATCTGCCCACAGTCAGGTGTCTGTCAAGGACATGTTTGAGCATAAGAAGCCAATGTCACAAAGTCACCCCCTTGCCCGGCGACTGACAGCTGGCTTGACGGAACTCTTAGCCCACCAGCTTTTACCATACCAGCTGGTAGAGTCTGAGGCCTTCAAAAAATTTGTCGCTATTGGGACACCACAGTGGAAGGTACCCGGACGAAATTTTTTTCAAAAAGGCAATCCCAAACCTCTACCATGTCATTGAAAAGGAAGTCATGGCATCTCTGGCATACAGTGTTGGGGCAAGGGTCCATCTGACCACTGATACCTGGTCTGCAAAGCACGGTCAGGGCAGGTATATCACGTATACTGCACATTGGGTCAACCTGCTGACGGCTGACAAGCATGGAATGCGTGGGCTCCGCAGCGGAGTTGGTGACACCACCACGACTTGCAGGCAGACCTACTGCCACCTCCTCTACTCCTACTCCATATTCTTCAATATCCTCCTCGGCTGAGTCCTCTTCTGCTGCGGCGTCTGGCTGCACATCAACTGATTCCCCGCAGCTCCCCAGGGGCTATTCCACATCCCGGATACGACAGTGTCACGCTATCTTGGGGTTGACTTGCCTGAAAGCAGAGAGCCACACAGGACCAGCACTCCTGTCCGCCCTGAACGCACAGGTGGATCAGTGGCTGACCCCGCACCAACTGGAGATCGGCAAAGTGGTGTGTGACAATGGAAGCAATCTGTTGGCGGCATTAAATTTGGGCAAGTTGTCACATGTGCCGTGCATGGCACATGTGTTGAATCTCATCGTACAACGTTTTGTGTCTAAGTACCCAGGCTTACAGGACGTCCTCAAGCAGGCCAGGAAGGTGTGTGGCCATTTCAGGCGTTCCTACACGGCCATGGCGCACTTTTCCGATATTCAGCGGCGAAACAACATGCCAGTGAGGCGCTTGATATGCGACAGCCCGACACGTTGGAATTCAACACTCCTAATGTTCGACCGCCTGCTCCAACAAGAAAAAGCCGTCAACGAGTATTTGTATGACCGGGGTGCTAGGACAGCCTCTGCGGAGCTGGGAATCTTTTTGCCACGTTACTGGACACTCATGCGCAATGCCTGTAGGCTTATGCGTCCTTTTGAGGAGGTGACAAACCTAGTCAGTCGCACCGAAGGCACCATCAGCGACCTCATCCCATTTGTTTTCTTCCTGGAGCGTGCCCTGCGAAGAGTTCTGGATCAGGCTGTAGATGAGCGTGAAGAGGAAGAGGAAGAGTTGTGGTCACCATCACCACGAGAAACAGCCTTGTCATCATCGCTTGCCGGACCTGCAGCAACGCTGGAAGAGGAGTATGAGGAAGAGGAGTCAGAGGAGGAATGTGGCGGCTTTGAGGAGGAGGAAGACCAACCACAGCAGGCACCCCAGGGTGCTCGTAGTTGTCACCTATCTGGGACCCATGGTGTTGTACGTGGCTGGGGGAAGAACAGACCGTCAATGACATCAGTGAGGACGAGGAACGGGAAATGAGTAGCTCTGCATCCAACCTTGTTCAAATGGGGTCTTTCATGCTGTCATGTCTGTTGAGGGACCCACGTATAAAAAGGATAAAGGAGAACGATCTGTACTGGGTGGCCACGCTACTAGACCCCGGTATAAGCAGAAAGTGGCAGAAATGTTACCAAATTACCGAAAGTCGGAAAGGATGCAGCAGTTCAAAACCAAACTAAAAATATGCTTTACACAGCTTATAAGGGGATGTCACAGCACAACGGGAATCTAACAGGGGAAGAGGTGAGTGTAATCCTCCTCCTACCACGGCGGGAAGGACTGGACGATTTACAGATGTGTTGTTGATGGAGGACATGCGGAGCTTTTTCAGTCCTACTCATCGCCACAGCCCTTCGGGATCCAGCCTTAGAGAACGACTCGACCGACAGGTAGCAGACTACCTCGCCTTAACAGCAGATATAGACACTCTGAGGAGCAATGAACCCCTTCACTACTGGGTGTGCAGGCTTGACCTGTGGCCTGAGCTATCCCAGTTCGCGATAGAACTTCTGGCCTGCCCTGCTTCAAGTGTCCTGTCAGAAAGGACCTTCAGTGCAGCAGGAGGCATTGTCACTGACAAGAGAAGTCGCCTCGGTCAAAAAAGTGTTGATTACCTCACCTTCATAAAGATGAATGAGGCATGGATCCCGAAGGGACTGGCAGTGGGGGATACGTTTGGTCAGACCAAAAGCGATCGGACGGCTGGATAATATTTCATAGAAAAAACATTAATTTACCTTTTTTTTAATATGTTGTATGGGTTTTTAATACATAAAATAAAAAATCATAATAAAGTCTCTTAATAGTTTATTAGAAATGATGCAGGCAATTAAAAAAATCCCCATCAATTCCAATACAAAGCAAGTACAGAGCTCAGAACTAAATTATTTCATGATGTCGTAATGGTTCGCTAATTCGACAATGGTTAACCAATTCGCCTGGATAGGGTCCGTAACAGGGATTAAACTGATAGGAATAGTACTAGTTAAGACACCACTCATATAGGGTGTCACAGCACATTGCTCTGTGCACGTGCAGTGCCCCAATTTGGGAGTAAGAGGACCGACCAAGCTGCTTTTTCCATCTCCCGGTTCATGAAATCAATTCAGTTTAGTGTATGAGAGTTTGGTCTGTCACTGTGAAGGCAGTCGAAGGTACCCGGCCTAAATTTTTTTTCACAAAAGGCAATCCCTGATATGGGACGTAACAGGGATTAAACTGATAAGAATAATACTACAGAAAATACCACTCATATCGGGTGTGACAGTAAATTGCACGGCGCAGTCGCAGTCACCGTGGTTTAAAACAGAGTGGAGGGAGCCAGCGTTTTTTTAACCATCTCCCTGCTCGAAAAATCTATTTAATAAATGGCCCCCAGATTGGGGAGTCGGGACGTTAGAGGGATTAAACTGATGAGAATAGTACTACAGAAAATACCACTCATATCGGGTGTGACAGTAAATTGCACGGCGCAGTCGCAGTCACCGTGGTTTAAAACAGAGTGGAGGGAGCCAGCGTTTTTTTAACCATCTCCCCGTTCGAAAAATCTATTTAATAAATGGCCCCCAGATTGGGGAGTCGGGGACGTTAGAGGGATTAAACTGATGAGAATAGTACTACAGAAAATACCACTCATATCGGGTGTGACAGTAAATTGCACGGCGCAGACGCAGTGACCGTGGTTTAAAACAGAGTGGAGGGAGCCAGCGTTTTTTAACCATCTCCCCGTTCGAAAAATCTATTCAATAAATGGCCCTCAGATTGGGGACGTTAGAGGGATTAAACTGATGAGAATAGTACTACAGAAAATTACTACTCATATCGGGTGTGACAGTAAATTGCACGGCGCAGACGCAGTCACCGTGGATAAAAACAAAGGGAGGGAGCCAGCGTTTTTAACCATCTCACCGTTCGAAAAATCAATTCAATTCATCTTTTGGGGACCCTTGGTGTTGTACGTGGCTGGGTGGAGGAAGAAACCTTCAATGACATCACCGGACGTGGCTAGCTTGGTATCCAACCTTGTGCAAATGGGGAGTTTGCAGTTGTGCAAATGAACTGTTTGCGGTGCATTAAAAGGGGAGTTTGGTCTGTCAATGTCAGTGAAGCGGGCGTAACCCTTACACTACCTGATCGATACAACATCATACCTGATCGTATACACACACTGGATGTTTTAAAGCACGTTATTCCAAACAATTTAGGAATGTTAGTTGATTTATGCCCTTTATGGATTAAAACCCGACTCTGCGCCCACTACGTAATTTTCCATGGGAGTTTTGCCATAGATCCCCCTCCGGCATGCCACAGTCCAGGTGTTAGACCCCTTGAAACAACTTTCTCATCCCTATTGTGGCCAGAAAGAGTCCCTGTGGGTTTTAAAATTCGCCTGCCAATTGAAGTCTATGGCGGTTCGCCTGCTTCGCCCGTTCGCGAACATTTGCGGAAGATCACGTTCGCTGTTTGCGAACTGAAAATTTTATGTTTGCGACATCACTACTGTCAATATGATAAGTATATAGAATTATATTTGAGACAGGCACTGTCTTAGACTTAAGCCTTTTGTCCCGGAGAACGTGTATTATTAAATCGTGTTTTAGGCAACACTTTATAAAATTGAGAAATTTTAACCTTCTGTCCCATATTCCCTTTAAATGAATAGACGAAGAGGGGAGATCGAGAAAACGGTTACACAGGGCATGGGGAAGGAGGGGTCAAACATGGAGGCAGAGGAGGACACAAAGCAACATATCTTCGATACTTCAAACTTCAAACCTGTTACCAGGTCCCAGCCGACACCGAAGATCGAAGGAGGGGGACGGCAGGAAGCAGCAGAGACCAAAACATCAGAAGGAGGGCGACCACCCCGTCTGCGAGCGAGGCAGCAAGCAGACACCGCTAGACCATCAAAATGTACACTAACGACCTCTTATAGCTTCTAGCATAGAGGCAGGGAAGAGAGCTGGTTGCAGAGTGCTGTTGAATTTTTGTGTTTGTGTATTTTGCCATAGCTACGTGCACCTGCATACAGGGACATGCTGACTGACCCCCCCTTGTGTTTCTGTTTAGTATATGTTGGAGGTGTGGCAGCCTCCTTTTCAGTCGTGCACACCTGACTAGTTTGTCTGCCTTAGAGGCTGGTTTTAATCAGAGTGAGTATAAAACTGAACTTGCATTCATAGTACTTGCTAGTAACCATCTGGCTCCAGGAAGAGTACACAGTGGGCTCAGCATGCATGTTGGTACCTGCATCCCTGGATCTAATGGAGGCTGTTATAGCACCAGAAAGGGTTAATAAGCACGGTTGATCCTAGCATGCATGCTGGGCCCGCACTCCCTGGATTTTGTGTGGCTGTCATGGCCCATAACAGGTAGGATTTAGCGTTAGGACCACTCATAGAGGCGGCCTTGGAGTGGCGAGTGGCTTATTACCTTTTGATCAAAATGTACACTAACGACCTCTTATAGCTTCTAGCATAGAGGCAGGGCAGAGTGCTGGTTGCAGAGTGCTGTTGCATTTTTGTGTATTTAGACACCACCAGACAAGGCGGACAAACGCAGGGGATCCGCCGAGAGTCCTGTCAAGCAGAACGCAAATGGCCTCGAGGTGGGGGATCCCACGGTTCAGATAGAGAGGCTCATGTCTTGCATAGTGCGGCGGGATAGAACGGTCAGAGGAAAGAGCGATGTAGCAAACCTACATCATCACGTCTTCACCCCCTCTGACGAAGGGGCTTCATCATCAGGAGAAGAGGGTGGCAGCTTGCCTGTGAGGCAGCAGTGGAGCCAGCAAGTCGTTTGCATGGTCAGGAGTCATCAGGGTGGAAGCAGTGGGAGGTCGGTAGCCAAACAGGCCCGAGGTAGACCGCCCGCTTCGCAGTAGCCTACCTGCCCAGGAAGTAGTGGTGGACGGGTTCACGGAGGCAGCGGCAGTAGCAGTCAGTCAGTGCGTAGTGTTGGGGGTAAAATCACCTACTCGACAGTGTGGCAGTTTTTTGTTAAGCCGCCGGAGGAGGTGAACATTGCCATATGTAGAATCTGTGGGCAGAATGTGAAGCGTGGCTAGGGTGCCAATGTTGGCACCACGGCCCTGTGTCAACATATGCAGCGTCACCATAAAGCGGCCTGGGAGAACCGTGGATATGTTGTGTGGTCCAGCCTGCCGCAGCAACCGCGGTAATACCCAGTGGCACACAGCCGAATTTAAGGCAGTAAAGGCTCCACAGCCCAAGGGAGCTGTCTGCCCTTCCCTTCTGCACCTCGTTTACGCCACAGTCAGGATCCGTTTTTGGGGGGTTCCTGTTATGACAGATCAGAGGAAGGGCAAAATAATCAGTGACGTCAACTCAAACTTACTGCTTAAACTCTCGTCACTCTGTCGGGGGGGGGGGGCTCTACTTGTATGAGCGTTTAATAGAACAGGTTCTGTTGACATCTAAGTGGAATCAGCTGACGGCGGTATAAAAGGAGTGCGCTTCTTCTTGGCGCTAATATCGACCTGTAAAAGTTCATCGGCCTGAAAGAGTTCATACTTGAGTTATTTGGTCAGTTTTGGCCCCGTGCCCAAATAAGTGAAATGTGCAGTGATTCTAAGGCCCCTTTCACACGGGCGAGTTTTCCGCGCGGGTGCAATGTGTGAGGAGGACGCATTGCACCCGCACTGAATCCGGACCCATTCATTTCTATGGGGCTGTGCACATGAGCGGTGATTTTCACGCATCACTTCTGCGTTGCGTGAAAATCGCAGCATGCTCTATATTGTGCGTTTTCACGCAACGCAGGCCCCATAGAAGTGAATGGGCTGCGGAAAATCGCAAGCATCCGCAGCAAGTGCGGATGCGCTGCGATTTTCCCGCATGGTTGCTTAGCAACGGGACTCGATCTTTATTATTTTCCTTATAACATGGTTATAAGGGAAATAATAGCATTCTTAATAAAGAATGCTTAGTAAATGAAGTGGAAGGGTTAAAATACAAAGTTAACTTACTTTAGCCACTTGATCGCGTAGTTGCGATCTGTCTCTCTTTCCCAGCATCAGCTAGAACTTAGGACCTGTGATGACGCCACATCACATGGTCCAATCACATGGTCCATCTTACCATGGTGATGAACAATGTGATTGGACCATGTGATGTGACGTCATCACAGGTCCTTTAGTTCATAGCTGATGCTCGGAAAGAGAGGACGGATCGCAACTACGCGATCAAGTGGCTAAGGTAAGTTAACTTTTATAATTTTTAACCCCTTCCTCTTCATTTTACTATGCATTCTTTATTAAGAATGCTTTTATTTCCCCTTATAACCATGTTATAAGGGAAAATAATAAATTCTCCAGAAGACCCGAAACCGGACTTCAGTGATGAAGTCCGGCTTCAGGTCTCTGTACCAAACATGGCGATTTTTCTCACGCACGTTTGCAAAACGCATTACAAACATTTGCACCCATGCGGGAAAATCGCGCACATTCCCGCAACGCACCCGCCTCTTATCCGGCCGTCAAACATGACGCCCATGTGAAAGAGGCCTAAGAGTGACAATTGTCATCTGCATGTCAAACGGACTCACAGTATTATTTCACTACCACATCAGACTCCCTATGCTTGTTACTGCAAGGCAAGGTGTTCTACACCACTATAAAGGCTCTCTGCAGGCAGGAAATAGCAGTTTTTTTTACTAAATTCGATTGAACCGAATTTTTTCCAAATGTCTGACAGACCAGTGAATCGAATTTTTGAAAAATTAGCTCATCTCTAGTGCTTATACCTGTCACTTCCCCTTGTTATGACGGGGACCCCAAGCTGTGTCTTGGCTTTATCAACCAGTGTACTATCCTCTTTGAATTGCAGCCACACCAGTTTACGTCCGGGCCAAAGTTTTACTGACTCATTTCCCACAAAAATATACATCAAACTGCTTAGCTCTTCCTGCTCTATAACCAGCTGCTTGCAGATTGCACTGCTTTTTGTGATGACAGTTCTTCTTTAACAGGGTTATGCCCCCATGATTAATGTAAAAAATTAATTAGTGAACCTATTTTATGTTGGATCTTTATGTGCCCAATTTTTGCAAATTGCTGTTTTATTGTGGCCTTAGCTATAAGACCATGGCAAAAACTGTGATAAAACTGCTTTGTGCAATAATCCCTGATCTGAAATTTACACTGGTAAATAGTCAAGCATATACTGCTTGTTCTAAATTCGGTTACCACATCCTACTGAGTTCAAGCCAGGCCAGTCCAAAAATGTTGTTACTCTTCAGACTTGCTTTGGAGTTTTGCATTATTGTCTTCCTTCCTGTACAACAGCAGTGTGTGTGATGCTGATTACAATTTCAAATGCAACAACTAAAGTAGAATTAGGTGGCATTTCCAATAGGAGACCGTAGAATATTTATCCAACATCTAGCATTAATTCAAATGAAAATAGACAAACCTTTAAGGCAGCAACAGTATTTTATAACGTGCCTTTTACACATTTGTGTGTGTACAAACTGGCAATTTCTTGCTCACACCTTTCCTCTTGAAAAAAGATTGAACAATGCAGGTTTACATGTGGCAATTCCTAGACATAGCGAATAATGAAATTGTAACTGCAGTCACATGGTTCAAAGGTAAGTACCACATTCCAGATGTTTTATTTCATTTCCATGCAATTGTATTTACACACAGTAATTTGCACATTTTATGAGTATAATTTTTAACATACCTAAAAGTGTTTGCATCTGTGTATTTACAAATTGAGATGATTGTAATGATCGAAAGCAATGATCAACATTTGTTGAATTGTACACATCAACAGGCATAAATGGCACCCTTACCCAATCAAAATGTACACAGTGATAACTGCATTGTCAAAGAGCCATGTTGCCACAGGCAAAAATATACATGAATCATGTTTATGTGAAACAGTTAATATCTCAATACAAAAGTTAACATCTTATAGGCCTACTAGTTTGAATCTGGAGCAGGACAATTTGGTGGAACTAAGATATTCACTAATACTATAGGCTCAGTAGGAATGTTGAAGTGGTTATAAAATGTTCTCATCTTTATCAAGACAAAACATTGTACAGTTGTAAGGAACAGTTGTACTGATGTTGTGAAATAAAGTAGATAGTAAATTATATTACCAGAAGGAAGACTGCATCTGTGTAACATCACAAGATTACATTGCAATTCATGTCCTAATGTTCTACTGGTTGTTTTAGTGTGGTTCATATATGGGTTTTTAATATATTCTGTAGTAGTGGTTGTAATAGTCATCCTGTCACTTGTATTGAAATTAGCCCAGGAGTTTAAAAGTTTTGTTAGCATATAAGAACCCCTTTTTTGCTCTGTAATTGATGTGGATGGACAAATTAATGCTTCTAATGCCAACACAGGTGTGGTCTTTAATGTTGGAGGGTTTGTGCAAATAAGTGACATATGGTTTGGTACCTTTTCCGTATTCTTTTCCAACCAGGATTTAAACTCTATAAGCTTACAATCACACATCCAGGGATTGCCCTCAAGATGAACACTTTGAAGTTTTGGCAACAACTTGAACAAGTCCCCTGGTAGGGTTGTTATCTTGCTGTTGTTTAAATAAACATTTTGAAGTTTTATAAGAGGTCTCAATAAATTATCAGGAAGGTCATCAAATGTATTACTGTACAAGGAGAGATTTTGTAGGCTTTGTAGATCCTGGAAGAGTCCCACAGGAAGAGAGCTGAAGTTGTTAGTATGTAAATACAGTTCCACAAGTTTGGTCAGACCACTGAAAGTATCTTTAGGAAGAGACTGAAGTTTTGTGTTCTTGGTTAAGATGAGAACTTCTAGATTGGTTAAATTACTGAAAATAAAATTAGGAATTGTAGAAAGGGATGTGCCCCAAAGCCTGAAGGACCTGAGTGTGTCTATTTTACCGAACAGTACATTAGGCAGTTCCTTTAATGGATTTTCATACAGAGACAAGCTTTCCAACTTATGTAAATAAAGAAATAATCCATCGGCCAATGTTTTTAGGCAGTTTTTCTGCAATGATAATTTTTTTAGTTTCGGAAGCTGATAAAATGCTTCTTTGTCAATCATTTCAATTAGGTTTGAATGGAGGTGGAGTTCAACCAGTTCCATGAGGTTATCAAACATCCAATTTGGTATCTCTACCAATTGATTACCATTAAGTATAAGGTGTGTTAATTTAGACAATGATCTAAAAATGTTTTTTGGTAAAGCTCGGAGTCTATTTATAGACAAATTTAGAATATTTAGACTGCTCAGATTATTGAATATTGATGGATCAAGGTACACCAACACATTTTCATCCAGGTACAAATGTTCAAGGTAGATTAATGTACTAAATACTTCAGAAGACAAAGAGCTCACATTGTTTTTTGATAACCTGAGAGTTTTCAGGAGAGGAAATTTCTGAAATGCCCCTGGTCTTATTATAGAAAATCGGTTGCTCTGTAAGAACAGGCGTACCGTAAATGGCATTTGTTGGAAGCTGAACTCTGTTAGTTCTGTAGCTTGTGTGCCACTTATACGAACATATGTAAAATTATGAGGAATGTTAAAAGTGGTAATGTCTGCAACTGTTTTATCCTCACAAGCAACTGAATCTTTCACTGTACATGTGCATCTAACAGGACAGACCGTGGAAACAGAGACAAAGCCTGGCATGGTGAGCAGTAAGAATACAATCATGACTGATGAAGACCCTAAAAAGGCAAAATGAATAAAGTTTGTGTTTTGGTAATAACTCACAAAAGGTGCAAACATACAAATGTAATAAATTAATAACGAAGTATATAAAATGACTATTTTGATAAAACAATAATTATGCACAAGCTAAATATATTCTATAAACTTACCTGTGCAGACAATGTACTACATTAAAGACAGATGCCACAAATAATTTAACTAAAGGGCTGCATTTATATAGAAGGGCAACAAAGTGCATCCTGCTGATAACACAGATGCTGTCAAGAGTCGAAACAAAGTTAGAAATAGAACTCGAACATCCTATATTCATTTTACAAGAACAGAGCATAAGGAAATTAAAGTTCACAAGATCATAAGCCCATTATAATAAATAAATTGTAATTCACAATGTAAAGGTCCAAAAGCAGAATTATGAAAAGATTTTGAGGAAAACAAACTACGGGTATATAAAAGAGCAAGCGGGTATATTGACTAATGTGCAGTTATTTTTGAAATGCCACTTTCTGCTATTTTTGAGGAACTGAGCAAATAGCATTAGTGTATCTTGAATGCTAATGTCTCTACATTAACTGAATTTACATAGCATAATTCATATTAAATACCAGAATCACCAATGCTAGGTGTACTCTACTCTGCAGGGTGTGTGACATCTGGATGGCCTACAGCCACTTTGAGAACAGAAGAGGTTGAATCTGTATGGTACAAAGAATTATGTTGGTGCCTCCCACTTAGATGATAAAAAAAGATACAGTACGTATTATGAAAATGCTAAATAAGATATGAATCAAGAAAGTTGATAAATGATCCACTTTGTTCTTAAATAGAGGGCTTGGGTTTGACATCTGGTTAGTGAAGATAGGTTTTAATATACAATGTACTCCATGGTTCTGCCACATATGGCTTTCAGACTATCTGTATGTGGACCAACAACTGTTGATAGCCGCAGATAGTACTGTCATCTAGTGGCACCAGGGGGGGTTAAAACATTTGTACCAGTTAAAACAATATCACTCAAAATCATCTGACCTAGAAACATGTCTTAAAATTCATTGAAGAAGAAATTGAACGGCACACCTCTAATGTGGGCGGTGCTCAGTGGTATATTGATACATGTAGATAAAGATGAACCCCGGCACTCTAATTTTGCTGTTACATCAATTTAGTTTATTCATTTGTTCATTTTTTTGCATTTCATCCAGGCAATAGATATCAGCGTTAACCAGTTGTTATGTGATCTCTCATGACCTGCTGCCACTTGTTGATATATAGTGACATCAATTACCTTTTATATATTTCTACGATTCCCTGTACTATGGATTTTTATATAAACCCTTGCTCTATGCTTATATGTTTGTATCAGGCCGTGACCAAGTTCTAATGTTGACCGAAACGTTGGCCAGTGACAAAGATATCTATTGCCTGGATGAAATGCGAAAAAAATAACAAATGAATAAACGAAATTGACACAACAGCAAAATTAGAGTGCCGTGGTTCATCTTTATCTAAAATTCACTGAGACACTGCATTTTTAGCATGGAATGCACAATAAAAATGCAACAAATTCACCAAATATATCCTAATAGAAGTTCTAGTCAGTTCACCACACTTGCAGGCAATTGTTTTCAACTGGTTGCACGGTATACAGCTTGATCCATAAATAAAAGCAAAAGATCCAGCCCTCCCAAGTAAAAACTTGTTCCAGCTTTATTGAAGATACATGAGACACACTAACTCAAAAGCAGGATAAACATTGTTCTGCCACCATATAAAGTTTCATGAACAAATATTCCAGCCCACATTAGTAACAATATTGTTTGAACTTGCTTAAAAGGGTGCATAATACTTAACACTTTGTGCCTGGATAGAGAGTGCTCAGTGGAATTAACATCCGAACTAATATTACAGGCTCATTAAATGTTCTAAAGTATTTATAGAGTTTCCTAATTTTCAGCAAGCTTAAGCATGTTACAAGAATATAAAATATTTGCATTGCTAAATTGAACAAAATAACAAAGTAAATGATTTTACCATAAACTTTTAATTTATGTGAAGCATTATCCAAGAACATTCTAACTGTCTCTGTTCCCATATTGTTCAGTAAAGATGGACTTGTACTCTTATATAAATGCCAGCCTAAGGAAGGATCAGTCACAGAGGCATCTGTTTTATCCACAACATAATCTGTTACAGTTGAGTTCATCTCCTCGCCAGGAGTTGACATACTGGTAATATCATGCCATGAAATGGCAGGAGTTGACACATAGTAATCTACCTTGTTAATTATGGTATAGGGACATACCAGTTCATCAGCTTCTAATACAGGTATTTCTGCTAGATTTAAAGGCCTCTGACAAACAACAGAGGTAGAGTTGTATACCTTCTCCACATTCTCCATGAGCCACCGCTTGAACTGCCTAAGTCTGCAATCACATATCCAGGGATTACCATCAAGATGAACTCTTTGAAGTTTTGGTAACAAGGTGAAAATGTTCTCTGGCAGTGTCGTTATGTTACTGTTATTTAAATAAAGTGTTTCAAGATTTACCAAAGGTTTAAAAACATTTTCCGAGAGACTATCAAAATTATTACTGTACAAGGAAAGAATTTGAAGGCTTGGTAGATCCTGGAAGACTTCTTCAGGAAGAAAGGTAATGTTATTTGTGTGCAAAGACAATTCCAGAAGTTTGTGCAAACCACTGAAACTATATGATGAAAGACCATGAAGATTTCGGTTTCTGGTTAGGATAAGGATCTCTAGATTAGTTAAATTACTGAAGATAAAATTTGGGATTGTTGAAAGGGATGTGTTTTAGAGCCACAGTGACTTGAGAAGGTCCATCTTACCAAACAGTACATTAGGAAGTTCAATTAATGGATTATTATAAAGTGACAATGCTTGCAATTTATTAACGTAAATAAATAATCCATCAGCCAGTGTCTGTAGGCAATTTTTATGCAAGGCCAATTCCCTAAGTTTTGGGACATTGTAAAAAGCTTCTTTATCAATTACTTTAATTACATTTGAATAAAGACTAATCTTGACTAGTTCAGTTACATTATGAAACAGCAAGGGTGTTATCTCTGTCAAAAGGTTTTCATAAATTGTGAGGATTTTTAATTTATGCAGAGAGCTAAACACATCTTTGGGCAAATAAGAAAGTTTATTTCTAGATAAATCTAAAACTTTCAGATTTACTTGATGAGCTAATAACTGATGAGACAATTCCACAAGCCGATTTCTGTTTAAGGCAAGCTCTGTTAGATTTGTTAAGCTCTTAAATATATGTGGATCCAGGTGCACCAATACATTTCTATCCAAGAACAACTGTTCTAGATCAGTTAGTGCATGGAATACTCTAGGAGGTAGAAAACGTAAAGCATTATTAGAAAGTCTGAGAGATTTCAATAGCGGAAAGTCTTCAAAAGCCCCTGGGGTTATTGTGGAGAGCTGGTTGTCTTCCAAGGAGAGCCGTAAAGTGACAGGCATTTGTTGAAAACTGTCATCTGTTAGTTCCATGGCTTGAGTGTCACTTATATGTACAAATGAGAAATTGTCAGGAATGGCTAATTTGGCAATGTCAGTGATAGATTTATCTTTGCAATAAAGTAAATATTTTGTTGAACAGTCACAGTTAACAGGACAAAAAGCTCCAGCAACCATAAACCTGGCCATGATGAGAAGCAAAATCATGATTGTCATTGAACCTAAAAAATAAATAAAGCGAATGAACATTAAAGTTGATGCAAGTTTCTTGATGTAAGTTAAACATAAATAAATAAATAAAATGTATATATGTTATTCTTACCTATGCTTTTACCACTTCAGAGTATGAAGAATGCATGAAGTATAAGGAAAAAGGGATGGGCTGAGTTTATACCATAATGTAAGGACATGCATCCTGCTGATAACAGTGAAGCTGACATCATTTAATGAAAGAAACCTAAAATAGGAACTTGCTAGTTTTCCTGTTTGTAATCAAATGTGAAGGAGAGTTGTATAGATACCCATGAAGAAGTCATGGAAACATAGTTGGTAAGATTTTAAAAAAATGGACCTAGGTCCATCAAGTCAAACCTATAATCCTACTGTGTTCATCCAGAAGAAGGCCGCCAGGGAAGGGAGAGGCACCAGGTATATTAAGGCTTTGCAGAGGAGAGGGGCAAACTTATAGAAAGACTGC
Organism: Bufotes viridis; assembly: GCA_033119425.1. Classification (NCBI taxonomy): domain Eukaryota; kingdom Metazoa; phylum Chordata; class Amphibia; order Anura; family Bufonidae; genus Bufotes; species Bufotes viridis. The sequence continues at coordinate 158,374,655 of CM065592.1, read as the reverse complement.
ATGGGTTGTAGGGTGGGCATGAGGAGAAAAATCCTGACAAAGACCCTGTGGAGGGACAGGAGAGACTGTAAGTTTGTAGGGGCTCTGTGGGGAATGGGAAGGAATGAATGGAACAATGCAAGAGTAAGAGGGGGGTCAAGGGTAAGAAGACACGTGATAACCTGCTGTGAAGGGGCTGTGGAGGGGCAGCGGGATACACTAGGTGGCAGGACTCTGTGAGGGATGAGGGGCTGGAAATATTGAAAATGCCACTGATGGAGGGGATTACTAGGGAGACATAACTTAGCAGGAGCTCTGTTTAGTGTAAAGGGGAGACAGTAGGTGGACAGGGGTCTTTAATGGGGCAAAAGGGTACACATGTTGTGCAGAGCAGCCTCAGTACTTTTTTGAAATCGTTCCCACAGTAATTCACCCCATTGCTGCTGTGTGGGGGTGAGAGGAAGAATGTATGGGGACAGGGGAGATCAGAGGTGAACATACTCTGTACAGCCAGTCTTCATATCACCTGCTGGCTCACTTATTAAGAGCCTCTGCCTCCCCATCACACATGATGTGTCACACTACTGAGAGGACGGAACCAGCTGTATGCTTACTTGGGTCTTGCGACTCAGTGGAGTGGAGTGTGCTTGCTGAATGCAGTGCACAGGCTGCTGTGCATTAATCTAATCCTCACAAGTGTGAGCTCAGAGGTGGGCAGAAAGTTACACAGGCTCCTCCATTTCTCCTGCTTCCTCCTTGGCAGGCCGGTACTGGTGTCAGTCACTGGAGTATTTGCTGATTGATGGAGCAGCAGTTCCCTCTCACTGCTCCACCATATCGCTTTTCTCTCCTTCTCTGCCCTGTTGATGTGTACTTCTGAGCACACACATTAGCACCATCCAAAATAATGCCTCTCTGGCACCGCTCCCCTGCTGGACACACCCAAAACATCAGACCTCAAGTACCTAGTTTTTATCTGGATTTTGTCAATGAGTGTACTTCTAAAAATGTATTCCAGTTGGTGAAAATTAAAAAATTCGATTTGCCGGTTCGCGAACATATTCGCGGCAAATTACGTTAAAAGCGGCTACTTACTGGCTGCTGAGAGCCTTTATAGTGGTGTAGAACACTGTGCCTTGCAGTAACACGCATAGGGAGTCTGCTCTGGTATTGAAATAATACTGTGAGTCCGTATGACATGAAGATGACAGGCGTCACACTCTTAGAATCACTGCACACTTCCCTTATTTGGGCAATAACGGGGCCAAAACTGACCAAATAACTTAAGTATAAACTCAGCCTTACAGGTCAATGTTAGCGTCAAAGAAGAAGCGCACTCCTTTTACACTGTCGTCAGCTGTTTCCACATAGATATCAACAGAACCTGATCTGATCCGTCAGAAAAATACCCCCCCAAAAAACAGATCCTGTCTGTTGAGCATTTGCATTTGGTCAGTAATCCATCAGTATTGCTAATGCCCAAAAAAACAGGAGTGAATCCAAAACAGAGATGAAACGTAAACAGAATATTTGCACGTCTTCTTTGTTTTGTACCCACTCCTGTTTTTGGCTACCAAATCACAAGCCAATTCTGATGGGACCATACAGGCCTTACAGCTGCTTCACAGAGAGGATCCGTTGTGTGTCTCATTTTTCCTTCCTTCTGACAGATCAGAAGAAGAGTCAAATAAAAGAGGATGTCAGCCAAGCCAAAAAGGCAAAATAGTGGCCCAGTCATGAAGTGGGGAGGGTGGGAACAGCATGAGAAGTCCAGAGAGTGGCCCTATGACATAGTGGTGAGGTGGAAGCAGCATGAAGAGGCCACAGAGTGACACAATGACAGAGTATGGATGTGGCGGCAGCATCAGGAGGTCAGAGAGTGGCACAATGACAGAGTCTGGAGGTGGCAGCAGCATGAGGAGGCCACAGAGTGGCACGACAACGAGAGATTGCGGAGGTGGCAGAAGCATCAGGAAGCCACAGAGTGTAGAGGTGGAAGCAGCATGAGGAGGCCACAGAGTAGCACAATGACAGAGTGTGTAGGTGGCAAATATATTTTTCCTTTTTCCACTAATACACATAAAAAAAACTGATAACTGCACCGCTGCGTGTCAAATTTTTTTTTTTCCTTTTTCCACTAATACACGACAAAAAATGCTTTAGAACATATAACTGCACCGCTCAAGGGCAAATAAAATGCAGAAATATTTCCTTGTAATAAACCCTGTTAATGCCTGTATCAAACAGCATTTGCACCCAAATAACAAGAACGGGTTGCTGGAATTACAGAGCTGTATAATGGCAATTTGGATCCCCAGTCAGTTCAGCAAGGTGTGATCGGATTGTTCCTATTACCCAGACTGTAACCTCCCCTACTGAACCTTTTCAACACAAATGCTGGTGGAAAGATTCCTCCCTATCCTTTCCCTACACCTTGAGTAATCTTTCCCTGCACTTGTAAATCGTTTTTTTTCACTAGAATCAAGTCTTTCCTATCACTGTCCCTAACTCCTGCAGACACATCTCTCCCTGCACTAAGCACGCTGGTGAATGGCAGAATCTAAGATGGCCACCGTATTTATAGGTCTGTGACATCACAGGGCTGGCTGCTGATTGGCTGCATGCATGTCAGTATAGGTGATCCCACCTTCCCAGAGTTCCTTGCCCCATGTCCTCACACTGTAGCAGCCATTTTAGGAAAAAATGTGATTCGTTACCACGAAGAGAAAGGAAATTCGGCTTCCGTGAAAATTGAATTTTTCCTGAAATTCAGATCGAATTCCACTTCATCAGCTCCGATTCGCTGATCTCTATTCTTGAGTAATGTCTTATGTCTTAAATGTTTGTTATGAGAAATGAGAGCACATACACTAAAATCATACTATGTTTTTGTCTTAGTGCTTCAGAACTCAATAAAGAAATGTTATTGAAATTAAGATCCAACCACATTTCCAAACAATTTGGATATCATGTATTTGCTCACTGGCCAATATCAGTAAGTAATGTTACATGTTCCCTAAATGATTGTGCACTGTATTTTGAAGTGTTGTGCTGAGTAAATTACTTTTCAAAATTAATACTAATTCAAATAATTTTTTTTGTCTTAAATCAAATATACCTTCGTGTGTGGTTTCCAGAGGTCATTTTGGTGGACGTATTCAAGACCAGTGTGTGCCACTACATATTTTTCCCAAAAACTTACATTTGATTAAAATTTAGCTTCAGAAAACGGGGCAGAATTTTGGTGATTTCAATACATTTGCTCAAACAGTATTGGGTGGAAAAAAAGTTTGACATCTACAGGATGTGTTCTTTGCATTTGCATCCATTTGTTCTGTCTGCCAAAAAAATCCTTCCTCCCCCAAAGAAACAAGAACTATCGGAATAATGACAGATAGAAATTGCATTCCGAAAGAAAAGACGACTCAAACAGACCCAAAACGTGGACAAAATTCAGACAAAATTTGACAGGGTCACCAAAAAACTTCAATGTAACACTGGAAAAGATCAGCAAAATTTTTCATCCATGCTTCCAAATAACTCCAACCAATCACAAAGTGAGCAAAGCACGAGCACTCAAACAAGTAATGACAGTGTTGAAACTCCAAGTAACTATTTTTGTGAATTCAACTTGAATATTGATGATTTTGACAAGCTGGATATCCAAACAAACAGTACAAGTGAAATTGTGTTTACCAAAGAGCCCCCTGATGGTATTGAGCCTGTAATGGCATCAGAAATTTTGGAAGGGTGTCCGTTTTCATCCATACCACATGAAAACTGAATGAATGGTAATATATCTAGATGATGAGAGCACTGGTTCAACCAGTGATTCAACTTTTCGTATATCACAGGTTATTGAGTCAGGATCTTTTAAAGATGAAGACTCAATTGAAGATTTATCTCTACTAGAAGACGATGTAGTCGAAGAGTTACTGTCTGAATACTCAACAAATATGTATCCTGTATATGTTATCCTGTCACATAAAGCAAATTCATAATATTTGAATCAAGTCTTGATAAACTTTTACTTCAAGTGCAATGTAAACATCATTTTAATTGCAACATGCCTATGAAGAGACTCGTCAAACGAAAAATCTGAAGTTTTATTTCCGTGTATGTAGAATGTACAAAAAACATTATAGGAGGATTTTTAAAGGTCAGCCAAAGATTGGACATAGAACTGTTGGCAATTTTTCTGCCTAACAGGAATCTATTTTATTGCTCTGGCTACTTACTCCAAACTCCAACTATCGATTTTAAGTGGAAACAGGAACAATTGCGGATTTTGCAGTCATTTCAAAATGTTAGCGGGAGGTGGGCATTGTGACTCTCCTGGACAGTCTGTTAGATGTGAATAGTAGCAAGATCATCTCTTTTAATATCCAACAAGTTGGACCAGGAGCCACCTCTGTGGGCCTTGAGAAACTAGCATGCAGAAATGTCCTACAATTTCTACATATATGCACAGATAGACAGGTGGCTATAAGAAAAATGCTCTAGGATGATTTCCCAAAAATTGCTCACAATTTCGACATCTGGAACAAGAAAAAAATCATGGCTGCCAGCCACAAACGCAATTGCTCTGCGTTAGCTGCTTGGGTGGCACCAGTAAAAAATCATATCTCGTGATGTGCCAGAACATAAGCAGAAGATGAGGAACTACTGATAAGCAAATGGAACTCCCTCCTATATCATGTGATAAATATTCACTCATGGGAAGATGAAAACAGTAACTACAAAACAAATGCCAGAATAATGACCTGGATGAAGATGTCTTTGATTGCCGAATATGGTTGCGCAAGGACAGTGCAGTTTATGATGCTCTTTAGAAAATTGTCCAAAGCAAACATTTACTAAATGACCACTGAATAAAAGTTTTAATTTTTGCCGTACTGGAGACTTATATGTTTTCCATAGAGCTATTCTAAAATATTGCAGTAAGAGGCATTTATTTACTGACAGCATGGTAGCACAAACCCAGTTAGCCTCAATGGATTACAATTGTGAGAATGTGCATTCAGTTGTAAGAAAAGCTAACCAACATGAATCTTCAGTTGGCAGTCCTAGATATAAGATCCAGTATTCAAAAGCCTGTGAAGGTTGGTTTGTCTGGGCAATATATAAAACTTCAAATCAAGACTTTCTTATAGACTGGATTAAAGAGGCATTAAATGGCAGCTGGAAATCGAGACTATACATGGAACTCAAGCAAGAACCCAGCTCCAGATAAAATTGCAGTTGCTGATAGGCCAATCAAAGAAAGTCTCATTGCGCAGCATACATCTTGGTTTAAATAATTTAACTTTATGCTTAGGCTTTTTACCTGATTTTAAGTGGAAGGTCAATTATATTTCTTGACATTATTCAAATATGGCCTATCCCACAGCTCAGTACACAGAGAAGTTCACAAATGCAGAGGTTATTATTACAGGTGTTTTCAAACCCCTTTGAGACTACTAGGCTACTCTGAGGATAGGCTATCTGTAGGTGGATGGCATAGGCCTGACACCTTTCACCCCTGCCGATTAGTTGCTTCCAGCCACAGCAGCCGCCTGAACTGAGCTGTATGCTGTATAGTGGCGATATTGCATAATTGCAATGCTGTTCCCCTTCACTCAAGTGTAGCTACATCTATGCAATAGTGTTTCTATATGCTGGGGCTTAAAGAAGCTGAAACACGGAGGTGCAAGGTTTAGGGCCCATAGTGACCAGACATAGCTGACTTAAACTAAATACCTATACTTGTACTTGTAACACACATCCCATAAATCAATAGTCAGCTTTGGGCATGTTTTATTGTTGCGTTGCACAGAATATTATGAGTGTTTACATTTTTCGAACAGATTGTACTGTTACTCATCACTCTCTTATATACTTGTTTTTGGAAGAAATTTACTGTTTTCATAGTGTAAAATTGAGGAAAAAATACTTTTGTTTTTGTTCTTTTTAAAATGTTATTTTCGCACAGAAGGTATAGCCAAACACTATACACACAGTGTTACCACATGTACTAATTCCCCTTGATTACAAAATGAATAAAAAACAGTTCAATGCTGAACCTTTTATTCAGAATAAAAGAACAGTAAAGAGATTACCAATTTCCAAGTAAAGCCGAACATGTCAATAACTGAGCATAGGAAGATATGTATTCAAATGTCTTTACTCCAAAAAAAGAACTCAACGTAACGATCATCAGGATCTGGGTAATGATGTCTAATGAGTGAAACTATGCAGGAAGGCACAGGTATTCTTCGTTCTGGCCCTAGTCTTCCATGAGCAAAACAAATGTAGGACCTATAAGCAGCCCATTGAAGTGCCCTAAAAGGTTGGCAAAAAGAAGATACAGTGCATAAGTAGGTTTGGTCAAACCAGACAAGAAAAGACTTAGCCGGAGACGTTGTCATTAAACACAGGCTGCAGCAGTAACATCACATCAACAGGCGCTAAAGCCAATCACTGGCCTCAGCTGAATAGCGCCGAGACCAGTCATTGGCTGCAGCGGCCACATCAATGCAATGTCACTACTGCAGCCTGTGTTTACTTACACAATGCAGTGGTGATGGGGGAGTTGCAGGGAGCGCATTGAGGGAGCAGAGACAAGTGGTGTTGCCAAACTTTTTTTCACAGCCACCTCCTGCCATAGAACGTGAATTTCTCACCCTTGGAAAAGCTCCTTTTAACATGCATTATGGGAACTTTTCATGTGCCTATCAATGTTGGTAAACTGTATGTTCAGCTGAAACAAATATGCAGAGAGAAATCGCTAAACATCGCTAAAAAAGTACCTGTTTCGACATTGGTTTAGCCCTGTACTGGTGACTGGTGACTTTGTCCTGGTAGGTGATCATCATGTCTAATATGTTCTCCTTCAGACGAACATCTGTCACTTCTTTGTAATCGGTTATGCATGTTATACCAGTGTCAAAATAGAGGTTTAGTGTGTCTTTCTCCTGACTCTCTGTATTAGTTGGCATGAGGATACAATGGCCACAGCTGCACCAACTGGTGTTGCCAATTCGCTCACTAATGTAGTTCGGATCTACCGGTATGTCATCAAAATTCTAGCACTCTGGATTGTGGAAAATAATAATTACACTTACTGGTAATTTGAATTTTCTGAACCCATGACAGCACTCCTCTAAAAACCCACTTCCTTATTCAGTGTGGTTTCCTGTACTCTAGACAGAGGAGCTGGGAGCATGCAGCCTCCAGTCTGTAAAACAAAGAAACACCGAAATGATGGATTGAACTTAGGTTATACAACGAATATTTGCATTGTGTGGTTGGTGTGAATCTGTTTGGCGCTAGCCCTGATCCATATGGTACTCTTTGGCTTCAGTGCCTGGTTGGCTGCCTCATTGCTGCAGGCCCTGGATGGCTGCCTCATGGCTACAGGGCCTGGATGATTGACATCTGGAGCCCTGCAACTGAGGCGTCCATCAAAAGGTCAGCCGTCTTTAGTAAAGTGGGCAGAGAGGATAAAATCTGTTCTCTAGGGCACCTTTTTTTTAACTGGACCTCAAGCTGGTTTAACCAAAGGGCTAAGTTTCTGGCAGTTACCGTAGCAGCTATGCTAGGACGAAATGAGGAAGTCGATGCTTCCCATGCGCCTGTATCCTCAAAGGGAAGCGAGGATTTCTTAGAAACTTTTGAAATGGCAACATCTATCTTGGGGGCTTTGCCCCACGTAGATGAAGTCTGCTCTTAAAAGGGGTATTTACGCCTAAAGGACTTAGTAATAAAAACCTTCTTACACGGCTTTTTCCATTCCCTTAAATTCAGAGAAAGAATACTACTATGCACAGGAAAACAATGATCTTTCCTCTCCTGTAACCCTTCAAATAAAGAGTCGGCCACTGACTTATCCTCTCTAATGTCCTCAATATTCATAGTAGATTTTATAACTTTTAACAGCCTGTCCATGTCCTCCCTGGGGAAAAAAGTCTCTTTTCATAATTTCCTCATCAGAGGTGGAATCAGAAGAATATGTATCGAGGGGAATCACTGTCACCAGATAAAGGGTCCTGGGATAAGCTATTTCAAGAGCCTTTAACCCTTTCTGACACATTAAGTTTTTTACTTGGTTTCAAAGACTTCTTCACTTCCATTTTAATCAGTGTTTTAATATTCTCTAATAGCGACGGTGATTCATCCGATATGGTCTTGTCAATACAGCTTTGGCATAACCTTTTTTCGTAAGAAGGTGACAATGCTGTTTTGCATAGTGCGCATGCTTTGTTTTCTCTTTTTGCCAGCATCTTCTTGGGTTTTGACTGGAAAAAGACAATACAAAGGGTTATAGTGAGAAAAAAGGACCATAGACCTGTCACTTACCCAGAAAGAAAAAACTGATCAAATACAGGGATCAGAGCCACCATCTCTCTCTTTGTAGATTCTTGTGTCTTCTCCGTTAGAGCTGGACCATAAGGAAGCCTACCTTTTAAAATACAATATTACCATTTATGCTTTCAAGCAGCCCGAGTCAAAGACGACCAGAAAATATGGAAGGTAGGGGAGAGAGAGAGCGTATGCCGCTTCCTAGACCTGGAAGCCTGAAAATCGCTGTTCCAATACAACAAGCTGCAAGCCGCCAGTAGCTTCAGCTTCCCTGCTTTCATTGAGGCTTTACATACCGCGGGACTGGAAGCACGTCTCCACATGCTTCCGGAAGTACGTAATACTCCGCGCCACCTCCGGAAGTAGCGCTCCGGTCATCTAGAAAGGCTGCATATCAGAGCCTTAATTCAAGGATGCCCACACACCATTCAACAGAATTGGCATCAGCTTCAAGTGCTTGGTGGAGCCTCCCGCCGGGCAGAGCTTTCACCGAAAGTTGCCCACGCGACTGCCGCAAGTGTTAGCAGAGATGGTATCGTTTATAAGACTAAAGGATATGCTGATAATACCGTACATGGACGATATGAAAAACAGAGGGCCCCTGGAGCACCTCTTCATCCTAGGGTCCTGTCAGCCTGCCATTGCAGCGCGATAGACCCCGGCAGTATACCATCAGCCCTCTAGGGCCCCTCTAGGCATACAAGACTGACGGTAAGAACCTGCAAAGAAAACTGTAGGTCTCCCACTCCAGGTACAGGAAACTACTGACGGGGTAGAGAGGCTCCACCTTTTTATTCTGTAGGTTTCCTGTCCCTGGGGGTGGATCCCTCTCTGTGGTGCTGTCGTGGGGGAAGGGAAAATATGGGCTGGGCTATATTATTTGGAAGGCCTATAGGATGTATGGCACATCAACAAAGCCCTATAAGGTTTCTGGTTTGGAGTAAGAAAATGGGCTAGACTACAGATGTAGCAGCGTTGAGTCACAGTCATAACGCGTTTACTAAAAGTGATAACGCACCAAGTGTGTGTGTTAACTCTGCCACATCTCTATATAGTCTGGATGGCCTACAGGAGGTATGACGCACCAGTAAAACTCTATAAATACTTACCACTGATCTGAAAGTCCCAGAGAGTCCCTGGAGAGCCGGCGGTTGTCTGCAGTAGTCCTTCGTGCAGTAGTTCCGGCGATGTGGACCCTAGGAGGTCTGACAGGTCCAAGGGGCTCTTTAGACCTTTTGCAGCAGATCAGTGGGCTGCTCCGGGGGGATGGATGCCACTGTAGGGTTCCATCATGGTGGCCAGATTGCAAGGAAAATTTGAGAGTTTGGCATCTGCAGTACTTCTGGTAGACATAACAAAGAAAAGAGAAGGGCCTCCGGCAGATGTTGGATCTAAATGTCTGTTTTGCAATGTAATCTGCACCAAAGGAATCAGTGGTGGTTCAGCAGGCATCCTCAGTTTTGATCATCCTGTGGCAAGATAAGTACCTTTCTAAAATGTTTTTTTAAATATGTTATGATGGCTAGCATAGATAGATAGCTTGGAATACTTTTCAAGTGTTGTCCCTCCCGAAGGGTGTTTTATTTCTCTGCTATTCAAGCTCTCTATGGTGCTGTCATTGGTGAAGGGAAAAATTATACTTACCGGTAATTTGATTTTCCTGAACCCATGACAGCACCCCTCTCATTCCCTCCCTGGCGCTTGGGGTTGATGAGAATCGTTTCTGTCTTTCATATAAAATTCAAAGAAAAAAGTTATATATAGAATAAAGGTGGACATACTAATATAAAACATTGACAATGTGGACAGTGAGAGCACCATGGTGACAGCCTGGGGACAAAGTGCACACAAGGACTTTGTCCTAAAGCTGTGACCAAAAATGTTGGGACTGTCAGCGGGAGCTCTGTGGATAACAACCTAGGTTGCCAACACGCATCACCAAAAAGAGCCTAGACAATGGAAAGTTTTCCCACTGAGACTCTCCAGATATACTGTAGAAATGAAGGTCAAAGCCGGGAAGAACAATAAACACCATATTGTTGATCAGCCAGGAAGCTCTCTATGAGCAAGAGATAAGCGCACTCCCGAATCTTGACAAAAGAGAATTATGGGAACTGAGGGCAGCGTCATCAGTGAACAATGTATTGGCACCTGCTGCATTGTAAATGCTCCACCTTAGAGCAGAAGCGGCGAGGGAGGGAGAACAGAGTAAGGGAACAGAGGATCGGGAAAACGGCAGAAAACAGGAATTATAACGGTAGAGAAGAGGAAAGCATATAATGACGAGGCAGAGGATTGCTAAACACTGCATATATAGGTGAGTCTATGAAATGATAGGTACACTTTAACAACCAGGAACATTTTCCCCCTTTGTGTATTAAATAACTTTTATTATTTTATTTTTAGGTGAAAAAAAGTCCAGCAATTTAAACATTATTTCGTAGAATTTATTTTCACTGTGTGGTATAAATAGCATAAATGTATTATGTGGGTCACTACTAGCCACTGACAAAGACAAGTGTTCCTTCCTGACACAGCCATTATCAGTGTTTTACTTCCTGCTTTCCAAGAGCCATAACTTTTTTTTTTTTTTTTTTTTGCAGGACACATTGTATTGTCTAATGGAACCAATTAATATTTAATATCATGTAGTAGAAGGCAGGAAAAAAAAATCTAGATGAGTGGAATTGGTAGGAATTGGTAAAATAAAACAAAAAAATAATTCCACCATTGGTTTCACTGTGCCGTAAAAATGTTAACTTTATTCTACAGGTCAGTACAATTACAGTGATTTCAAATGTAAATAACTGAACTCATATTTTAATGCTTCAAACATTTTTTAAAGAGCAACTAAGGCCCCTTTCCCACTAGCATTTTCAGGATCCGGCATAAAGTTCCGTCGTCGGGGTTCTGTGCCGGATGAATACTGATCCGGATTATCCCCATGCATTCTGAATGGAGAGAAATCCCTTTAGTATGCATCAGGATGTCTTCAGTCCTGGGATACGGAGCAAAACGGATCCGTCATGACCCCTAATGCAAGTCAATGGGGACAGATCCGTTTTCTCTGGCACAATCTGCCACATAGAAAACAGATCTGTCCTCCATTGACTTTCAATGGAGTTCATGACGGATCCTTTTTGGCAATGTTAAAAAATTGTTAAAGTTAATACAACCGGATCTGTTCAAACATATGCATGCGGTTGTATTAACTGTAACTGAAGCGTTTCTTTCCAGCATAGAGCCCTGACGAGGGAACTCTATGCCGGATCTTCTAAACGCAAGTGTGAAAGGGGCCAAAACCTTTAAAAATTTTAATATGATGTCCCTAATATCCTAATCAAACTTTTTCTAATATACATTTTTAATAAAGATGAGTGAATTTCTGAAGATTCTATTCGATCCGAATTTATTCGTGGAGAATGGCGTTAAAAAACAGCTATTTCCTGGCTGCAGAAAGCATGTATAGTGGTGTAGAACACTTGTGCCTTGCATAGGGAGTCTGCTGCGGTAGTGAAACAATACTGTGAGTCCGTATGACATGCAGATGACAGGCGTCGCTCTTAGAATCACTGCACACCACTTATTTGGGCAGTTATGGGGCCAAAACAGACCAAATAATCCAAGTGTGAACTCAGCCTTACAGGTCAATGTTAGCAGCAAGAAGAAACGCACTCCTTTTACGCAGTCATCAGCTGATTCCACATAGATGTCTATAGAACCTGTTCTATTAAACACTTATACAAGAAGAGCTCCATGACAGAGTGGAGAGGGTGTCAGCAGTAAGTTTGTGTTGACGTCACTGATTATTTTGCCCTTATTCTGATCCATCAAAACAGTAACCCCAAAAAAACGGATCCTGTCTGTTGAGCATCCGCCTTCACTTGGTCAGCATTTGGTCAGTAATCCATCAGTATTGCTAAAGCCAAAAAAAAAACAGGAGTGGATTCAAAACAGATGACACGTGGAATGGAATATTTGCATATCTTCTGTGTTTTGTACCCACTCCTGCTTTTGGCTACCAAATTATAAGCCAATTCTGATGGGACCATACAGGCCCCACAGCTGCTACATAGACAGGATCCATTTCTCTTCTCATTTGTCGTTCCTTCCGACAGATAAGAAGAAGGGTCAAATAAATGACGATGTCAACCAGGTCAAAAAGGTAAATTGTGGCCCAGTCCTGGAGTGGGGAGGGTGGGAACAGCATGAGAAGTCCACAGATGGCCCAATGACTAAGTGGTGAGGTGGCAGCAGCATGAGGAGACCACAGAGTTGCCCAGTGACATAGTGTTGAGGTAGCAGCAGCATGAGGAGACCACAGAGTGGTGAAGTGGCAGAAGCATGAGGAGACCACAGAGTGGTGATTTGGCAGCAGCAAGAGGAGGCCACAGAGTGGTGAAGTGGCAGCAGCAAGAGGAGACTACAGAGTGGCACAATGACAGAGTGTGGAGGTGGCAGCAGCATGAGGAGGCCACAGACTGGCAAGGTGACATAGTGTGGAGGTGGCAGCAGCAGCAGCATGAGGAGGCCACAGAGTGGCTCAGAGACAGAGTTGTGATTTGGCAGCAGCATGAGGAGACCACAAAGTTGTGATGTGGCAGCAGCATGAAGAGACCACAGAATTGTGAAGTGGCAGCAGCAAGCGGAGACCAGAGAGTGGCACAAGGACAGAGTATGGAGGTGGCAGCAGCAGCATGAGGAGACCACAGAGTGGCAAGATGACATAGTGTGGAGGTAGCAGCAGCATGAGGAGGTCACAGAGTGGCCCAGAGTTGTGAGCTGGCAGAAGCATTAGGAGACCACAGAGTGGCAAGATGACATAGTGTGGAGGTAGCAGCAGCAGCAGCAGCATGAGGAGGCCACAGAGTGGCACAGAGACATAGTTGTAAGTTGTCAGCAGCATGAGGAGGTTACAGAGTAAAAAGGGGACAGTGTGGAGGTGGCAGGAGCATGAGGAGACTACAGAGTGGCACAATGACAGTATGGAGGTGGCAGCAGCACCATGAGGAGACCACAGAGTGGCACAATGACATAGTGTGGAGGTGGCAGCAGCAGCATGAGGAGACCAAAGAGTGGCACAATGACATAGTGTGGAGATGGCAACAGCAGCATGAGGAGACCTGAGTGGTGTGGTGGTAGCAGCATCAGGAGGCCACACAGTGGCACGACGACAGAGTGGGTGGGATCAGATGTGTGGCATCAGGCGGGTGGCAGCATCATAATAGCAGCTGAGGCAGGTAGCCAGAAGAAACCGGTCTCTTTTGTCAAGGTTTGGGTGAGACAACATGGATGATCTAATCTGATGCATCAGGCATTGGTGGGTGAAATCCTGGCTGATCCATGCCTAATTAATCTTGACAAAAGGTCAGTCTCTCCACATTTTGGGTAGACAGGTGAGTTCTCCTTGGGGCAACTATGGACCCCGCCGCACTAAACACCCACTCTGATGCCACACTACTGGCCGGGCAGGCCAGCTTTTCCAGGGCAAACTCGGCCAGTTGCGGCCACAAATCCAGTTTGGCTGCCCAGTAGTCCAGCGGACCTTCAATGTGGGGTGGCAGGGTGCTGTCCAAGTATGCCAGCACCTGCGGGTTCAGCTCCTGCTCCGTGTCTAACTGCTGCTGCTGAGTAGTAGTTTCTTCACTAGGCAGGTGAAGAAAGCTGCTCACCAGCGACTCTAGACTCAAGCTGCTGCTGATAGAGCTGGTACTGCTCCTACCTCCCCCCCACCCAGCAGCCATGGAAGTGGAACGAGAGCGCAGAGGGCCCCCCAGTCAGAACTGCGAGAGGATGGATGATGGCTCAGATAGGCAGCGGCCAGCGGACTACATAGGATGTCTCAATAGTAGTTCAGTTTGTTCTCCCTCTCAGCGGGTGTAAAAAAGGCCTCCATTTTGGACCGGTAGCGAGCGTCCAACAAGGTGGAGATCCAGAAGTCATCCCTCTGCCGAATGGTGACAATTCGGCTGTCACTACCCAAGCAAGTGAGAATGCAGAGGGCCATTTGCTCAGGTGACACAGAGGAACTCCCTGCCTCCATCTCCATTGCATACTGCCACGGTGTGCCTGGGTCATCTGCCTAGTCTTCCTCATCTCCCTCTTGCTCCTCCGGCTGCTCCTACTCCTCTTCTCCTGTCACCTGTGTAGAAAACCACCCATTTCGCCACACATTGCTTGTGCTCAAATGTCCTCCTCCTCCAGTTCAGCCCCTAAAAGGTTCATGTGGCCGTGAGATGAAGGAGCTACGTCTCCATTCCCTTGACCACCCAGATTTACCAGCATCTGTTTCAGGATATGAAACAGTGGCATGATGCTGTTCATCCCGTAGTCCTGGCGACTGACAAATAACGTGGCATTCTCCAAAGGCCTGAGCAAACGGCAGGTGTCACGCATGAGCTACCACTGGCTCATATCGAAGTTACACAGGGGAATACTCCTGTCACCTTGGATCATCAAGAAATTGTTTATGGCCTTTCTCTGTTCGTATAGTCGGTCCAACTTATGGAGGGTGGAACTCCAACGGGTGGAAACATCGAATATCAGCCTATGTTGGGGGACGCTGTTCTGCCGCTGCAGCTCAAGGAGGGTGTGCTTGGCGGTGTATGAGTGGCTGAAGTGCATGCAAAGTTTCCTGGCCATTTTTAGGATGTCTTGCAGATAGGTGGAAGACTTCAGGAACCGCTTGACAACCAGATTGAACACGTGCACCATGCAGGGCGCATGGCTCAGCCCTCTTTGACGCAGTGCCAACACAATGTTCTTCCCCTTGTCGGTCACCATGGTTCCGATTTTGATTTGTCGAGGAGAAAGCCTGGATTCAATTTCTTGACGAAGAACACAGAGCAGTTCCTCCCGTGTGACTCTGTTCGCCCAGGGTAACGAGGTGCATAACAGGATGACACCGCCGTGCCCTACACATGTGGTATGCTGGAGGAACACTGTGAATTGTCCCTGCAGTGAAGGCTGAGTACAGGGTGGTGGATGAGGAGGCAGAGGCGGACATTGTCGCAGGACCAACAGCGTGAGAACGTGTAGAAGGAAGCGGCATCATCTGGCCAAGTAGCTGGTGTGGCTGTGCAGGAACCACATTCACCCAGTGGGCCGTAAAGGACATGTATTGTTCCTGCCTGTAGTTACATCAACACACATCGGCGCTGCCGTGGACTTTGGCAGACAACGACAGGCTCAAGGACTGGCCCACCTTCTGTTCTACTATGTGTGCAGGGCTGGTAATGCCTTTTTGGCAAATAAATGACAGCTTGGGACTCTCCACCTCGGCTCGGCACAAGCCATCATATCTCTGAAAGGTGCAGAGTCCACCAATTGGAAATGGAGAGACTGCAGTACCAGCAACTTGGGCCGGAGAATGTCAGCTTCTGCGCCATAGGATGATCACACGCGTATTGCTGTCTCTTGGCAATTGCTTCGGTGATAGACTGCTGACTAAATGAGTGAGTAGGAGGATGAGGAGCAGGAGCAGGAGCATCAGGACCGGTAGATGATGGGAAGGACAGACAGCTCCTTTTGGCTGAGGTGGTGGAGCCTTGACTGCCTGGAATAGGTTGCATGCCACTTGGTGATGAAGCGGTTGCTGCGGCAGGCTGGACCACCAGATCGGAGCCACGGTTCACCCAGGCCACTTTATGGTGATGCTGCACATGTTGACACAGGGCCGAGGCACCAACATTGGCACCCTGGCCATGCTTCACCTTCTGCCCACAGATTCGGCAAATGTCCATGCTCACCTCCTCCGGCGGCTTAACAAAAAAACTGCCACACTGCCAAGTAGGTGATTTTACCCCCAACATTCCGCACTGACTGACTGCTACAGCTGCTGCCTCCGTGAACTCCTGTACCTCTACTTTCCAGGCAGGTAGGCTCCTGCGAAGTGGGTGGTCTACCCCGGGCACGTTTGGCTCCTGACCTCCCACTGCTGCCACCCTGCTGACTCCCGGCCACGCTACCGACTTGCTGCCTCACGCGCAAGCTGCCACCCTATTCTCCCAATGATGATGAAGCCCCTTAATCACCCGGCTCCCATTTGTGATCAGCTACATGATAATCGAGTACTGTCTGCACGTCACTAATGTCTTCCTCAACGGTCTCTGAGCCAGGAGCCTGACCGCTCACAACACCAGCTCCGACGCCAGTTTCCTCATCACTACTTTACCGGAGGAAGCAGCGAATATCTCCTCCAGATCTTGGCTGGGGAGTAGCTGCTGACCATCCTCGAGTAGCTCATCCTCACTGTATAGTGGAGCTGAGGCCACAGCATATAATACTTGTCTCTCATATGAGGGTCTGGACTCCTCTGAAATTGTCAATCAAAGTTGAAAACACGGAGAGTTGATCTCACTTTTGACCACGGTTACGGATGTCCTTCTTCCTATATTTAATAAAAATGAACGGACCTCCGTATAGATTTAAAAGGATTTATTATACTCACAAACAACTATCTTGTATCACAGCATATCAAGGTAAAAACTGCCTGACCCAGGTTTCGCTTACGCTTCTTCAGGGGCGTCTCTGAAGAAGCGTAAGCGAAACCTGGGTCGGGCAGTTTTTACCTTGATATGCTGTGATACAAGATAGTTGTTTGTGAGTATAATAAATCCTTTTAAATCTATACGGAGTTGACAGTACTTCACTACGGAGGTCTGTTCATTTTTATTAAATATAGGAAGAAGGACATCAGTAACCGTGGTCAAAAGTGAAATCAACTCTCCGTGTTTTCAACTTTGATTGACAATTTCAGAGGAATCCAGACCCTCATATGAGAGGCAGCAGCGCGACCATTTCTTTGAATACTGACTGCATGGTGTGAACTGAACCCACAGCACACCAGGGAACCGCGAAGCTGACACAAAGAGGCACAGTATTTTGGGACTTTTTATTTATTTATAATACTTGTCTGGCTGAGGGAACAGAAAAGGACAGAGGCAGGTTGAGGAAAGGTGAGGGCACAGGGTCAGCTCCCAGGCCATGCCAACTAAGGGTTGTGTCTGACGAAGCCGACTCTTGGCTGGGGGTGTCTGATGTCACTTGGGACGAAGTGGATGACCGAGTCAACCATTCAAGCACCACTGGGTTACTGGTCAAGACACGACCGCTAGATGACACCAGGACCTCAGGCCTCTCTAAATGACAAACACAGAACCAGAGATGGGTGCACGCTGCCGTCACACTAAACCCTCACACTGATGTTAAAAATTGAGAGTTAGTTCGACATATCCTACTAGGAGGACGTGTCTTAAGCCTCGGGCACCAGCGTCAAGGTCTCTCAAGTAGCCCGTGGGCCCTAAACATTTAGGACTCTGTCTGACATACTGTTAGATCAAATAAATAAATAAGAAGGAAATTAATAAACCCCCAAAAAGACATTTTGTCACTTCACTGCACAACAGCTAACAAGCTTTTTTTTCCCACTAATGCACCCCAAAAAAGGCTGTAATTTTGTCACTTTACCTAACAAAGGCTAATAATCCCTTTTTTTCCCCACTAATACACCACACAAAAAAAGGAGCAGCAATATGCCCCATTCATAAGCTTCACATATACCGCTTTCATATACTGCTGATGTCATGCCTTTTCATAGGTATATATATATATATTGATATCCATTTATTGTAGTCAAGATGGAAGTTCATTGCCTTTAAGAGACAGGCTAAGCTAAAGTTTGTTCATTACAGAAAAACATTACATGTTTCAAAGGTTCAGCCTGGCAGATGTATGCCCTATCTAAGGGAGCAATGTCACCTTGTCCTAGGCTCTGCACCGGGATGGGGGATGCTTCCTGGCATGCCTCTATAATGAGGGTTACTAACAAAGCAAACATATAATCCTATTATTTTATGTGTTGATTATATTTAGTTTTTCACATAAGTCAATCGATATATCACATACGTATTGTTTTATATTGCTACACATATATTGCTTACACATTACACATTATCATTGTGTATTAGCATATATATATATATGTATGTATCCTGTGTGTGTATCACTAGAAGCGTATACTCCTGGGAGTATAAAAGAAAATATTCTAAATTGGATTCCTATAATGAGGAGTTACTCAGAGAAGTTGTGCTGTTTTCATAGTCGAAGCATCCAGTGAGACCCAAAACCCACACATTTGTTTTATGAAAACAATCGGACTAGTTTATGGAAATCTGGGTTTTTAATTGCTTCAAGTGTAGGGGGTACACATCCCTTCTGACGTGTGTCCCAGGTGCTGCATGTTTAACAAATAACATGGAGTCACATTTTATAAAGTTAACTCTTAAAAGCTTCACATTTATAGCTTATACAACATTGCCGCCTAGGTATCGGCAGGTAACATAACACGTTCACCACAAAATATTTTGGGTAATGTATGATCTCATAGTATCATTACCATATGTGCACACCCTCTGGTTTGGTTGGAAGGCCGTTATCTAAAAGGGTGTATGCTTTTGATAAGTCCGGGAATATTAATCATAGACGATATGAGAGGGGGGTCGAGGGAGAAAAAGAAAAAAACTACAATCAAAGGATTAAACAGACACGTGGATTTGATCCGAGATCCCGGGAACCCTCTAGAGAGCTGACCGTCCCTCCGGAGCCCTACTCACCTTTTGACCCTTGGTAACGTATATCTTGCTTATTGCTTGCGGTATTGATAAGTTACTTAGCCCGGTATATAGTCAAAGATCCCCAATTGTGGATCTGTAATTGATAAGGCTCCTGATCAAGTCTGATCATTCCCTTAGCAAAGATGCATATTGGTAATGGAGCATCAGACATTGATACCTAGTCCTTGGGAACTTTGTTATTCCCTAGCCTGATACCGAGCTGGTAAAATTTATAGTGCCGCCATATACCTCAATTGGTTAAAGGTGATAGAAAGGGTATTTTTCTTTAATTTGGATTGTTGCATATCATTGCATTGATTGGCGATATTCAGTATTGTTTGAAGGTAGTGGTATTATATTGCATTATCTATCTTTGTATAGGTTGTATCATTGGTTTTGTATCTAGCACTTATGTATAATAAACTCACATATATTTTTGCATAGATGATGGTACCTTGTTTCCTTTCTAGTTGCACAAAATAATTAAGGTTCTCATAAACGAGCTGAGAGGTTATTATGTCGCCCTCTCCTCAATAGGATCAATAACTTTGGTATTTTTCCCTTTGATCCTTTCTTTTGTTTTTTTTGTATATAAAGCATTTTTGCGCTTTATACCGCGAACACTGAGCTGCCAGCAGTGTACAGAGAACTGAGTTTTAAGCACACAGTGAATGGTGCGCTTTAGGGAGGAAAAAGTATAATAAAAATACAAAAATACGGTTTGAAATAAAATTCTCTTTTCGTCACCCATAACTTTTCTGTCTCTAGAGTTGTCTGGGGGCTCTTTTTATGATAACATTTTGGGGTATGTGACTTTTTCATCTTTTTTTTATTTTTTAGATTTAGCCATTTTGATTTCTGTCCATTGAGCATTCACAATATTGGATAAATACTTTTATATTCTAATAGCTTGGGCATTTTTAAAGGCTTTGAAACCAACAGTTTTTTCTTTTCATTTTGTTTGTTTGTTTAGATAAGGATGATTTTAATTTTTTTTTTTTACTTTTATAAACGTTATATCTTTTGTTTTAGCCCCACTAGGAGGTTTGAACATGCAATCATTAGATCGCTTATACACTACCATAGACTGCCATGGTTTGCCATTGCAGTCTATGGTAAAATCAGTGTTTCTAGGCAGTGCTTAATGGGAACTTAAATGCATTTGCTGAAGTGACACAACTCCTTTATCATGTAGGCAAAGTTAATACAAGGCATGTACTAATGTATTGTGATTGTCCATATTGCCTCTTTGCTGGCTTGATTTTTTTTTCCATTGCATCATGCACTGCTCATTTCCAGGGTTTATGACCACCCTGCAATCCAGCAGCAGTGGCCGTGCTTGCACACTATAGAAAAAAAAAGTGCTGTCCTCTCTGGTGGCCGGGACCGTGGAAACATGCATAGGCCGGCACTTTTTCATATAGTGTACAAGCACATCCACCACTGACGGATTGCAGGGTGGTCGTAAGCATGGAAACAAGCTGTGTATAATGTGATGGAAAATGAATCCAGCCAGCAAAGGAGGCAATATGGACAATCACAATTATCTTTGTCTACGTACATGATAAATTTCATTTGCTAAAGTGAGACAACCCCTTTAAAAACTTGTCACCACTCCTGACATGTCTGTTTTAGTAAATACTTACATTCCTCATGTAATAACAATTACACAGTATCCATTTGTATGATTCAATGCTATTCCAATTCTCTATTATTCCTGTTATAAGTTTATAAATGAATTGCCAGCAATCTGTAAGATGGGTTAAACTGGGTGTTAACAGTTGGAGGTGTATCCCTGCAAGGTCTGACACTATGCCATCAGTGCTACCAGTATCAGACTGTGCAGGCACATGCCCCCAAATGGTAACACCCAGATTGTCCTTTTGTTTGTTTGCTTAAAACCAGGGTGGATAAAAATCAAAGATTTAAAAAAATAAAATAAAAAAAAAATCTGATTTTTTAAAATTTTAATCGTATTTTTTTAATATAAAATGCTTTTTGAGGAAAATATATCATGAAATAAAGATTAGTTTTTTAATTATGTAGAATAAGGCTGTATATTTTTTTGGTAAATAAATTCCATTAGTCCATTCACAATGTCATGCTCTTCCAGAGGTTTTCTCTGCCTACAAGATATTATCACAGATGCTTGAGTTACTTTTGCTCAGCAGAGATCACAGGCCGCCTCTTCTTCACAGCAAAAATGTTATAACATGAACAGAGTTGAGAAAAAGACCTTAATTCTAACTTCTACAAACCTATGAATCCAGAATCAGCCCCTTCAGTGCTAAGTTTAAAGAAGTTCATGAATAGAACAGAAACAATATTTTTTCTCCTTCCTAAGTACAACAGAAAAGTTGTCCAAATATGAATGATTAACCTATTAAACTGGGGATAAAAAAACTAATATGAAAAGTTATTCTAAAAATCTTCATCTACCTGCATATTATAAGTTATACCAGCAAGAACTAGTCTTTATGTAGAAAACTATGATTTAAATCAAGCCTTACTGACTAGTGATTTAAATCGTGATTTAAATCAGTTTGATTTAAATCAAATCCACCCTGCTTAAAACTGACTTTATTGAAAAAAAAAAAAAAAAAAGAGAACAACAAATGAAATAACATGACACATAACGTGTCTATGGATCTGACAAATACCATATCAAGACAGCAGTAGCAAAATAGTACATTACTATTCCATTGCACATAGTTACCCAATAAAACATTGAGTCAATAGGGGGTATTTCTCCCTCCCCACAGCTCGCTCTGGATCGCACATGTTCAACTAAACTTAGGGCCCATTAAGAAAATGTATATATAAAAATGAAAGAATGCAGAATCACCTCCCCTATCAGAATTCGAAAAGAACAATCACAAATATCCTGTAGCCAATGTATTAGGTAGGAGCGCAGCTGCGCAATGGTATATTGTGTTGATGGGGGCCTCATCCAATGCCCCCAAATCTAAATATAACTGCTTCAAAAGGGATAATTTGGGACGTCCATATTTCTAGAGTCGATGTGACTGGATTATACCAGCAGAGTGCAATACACTTGCTAGCTGAAAATAATGACTCCCCCCCCCAAAAAAAATTCATAGAGTACATCCAGATGTCCTTATTCGAGATGAGCGAATTTCTGGTTATGAAATTCGTTCACGCTTCGTTTACTGCTAAAAGGTGAATTGCGTTATGGATTCCGTTACCACGGACCATAAAACATTTCTATAATGGAATGCATAACGAAATGCCTTTAGAGGCATTCCGTTATTTATTCCGTCATAATAGAAGTCTATGGAGAAGAAAGGACTCCCCTGCATAACGGAAATGGGACGGATCCGTTTTGGAGCCCATAGACTTCTATTATGACGGAATGAATAACGGAATGCCTCTAAAGACATTCCGTTATGCATTTCGTCATAGAATCGTGTTATGGTCCGTGGTAACGGAATCCATAACGCAATTCACCTTCACCAGTAAACGAAGCGTGAACGAATTTCAAAATATGAGACTAAAAAGTATGGAATATGATAACTCATCAGTACAGATATTGGGGACGGCCAAGGGGGACAAAAAGCCACCACGGGAACCAATCAGAGGTATAAAATGAAAAACTATAGGCAAATGGGAAGTAGTCTGAGAGGAAAAGACTGTGTCCTTGAGGATCAATAGCATCCCAGCTGTATAGCAGAGAGCAATGCGGCAGAAGAATGTAGCCAAAGCAACCTCTGTCACTGGACAAAAGGAAGACTGAGTGATGCTGGATCCGGGACCATATCATAACTGGCTTTAGACAGCCAAAGGAAACTGAGCAACCGCACTGTGAAAAGAGAGCAGGCTATACAATACATGAGAGAGAGAGTACATACACTCGCCAGGAAGCCGATCCAAAAGGTAAGGACCAGGGGCGGAATGGGAACTTAAAGTGGCCCTGGACAAAATAGTGGCCCCGTTTTGTAGTTGGGTCCAAATTGATGGAAGGCAGGGCCAGCAATATCATATTGTGGCACATTATACTGTCCCAACAGAGTACCACAGGACATCATAAAATACTGCCAGCAGCACAAAATACATCCCCAAAAACTTCCACTGGATGGCCATGAGTAGGGATTATATGGCCCCCTGGGAAATTTCCCTGTAAGGTCTATGGCTATTCCGCCCCTCGTAAGGATCGTAGCATACACCTCTGCTTAAAAAAGAAACGCTCCGTAAGGAGAAGGTACTGTGGTAGACAGATGCCCCCAAAGCCGTAGAGGCTTGTTGTGAGACTTCTAGCAAAAGAAGCTGCTTGATACTCCACAGAGAAACTGCCCACATAAGGCAGACCCAACTGTAGGCTGAAGATCAAAAATACCGTAGTGATAGGTAGAAGCAAAGCTGATGCCAAAAATATCAGAGGTGTGTAGATTCATCAGAGACCATCTACTCTCATAATGTAGCAACTCTGCCTCAAGGGGACAAAGCAGTCATCAGAAGAAGGCACAGATTGGTCCAATACAGGAGAAATACTCCTCCAGAAGAGAATGTGATGACTATGTCTGATGTCACAAAAGTACCAGAGAAAATCTGGTCATATAGGAAAAAATAGTGCATGCATTCCAGAGCAGTAAGTAGCCAACCTCAGGAGTATGGATACTGGCCAGGTAAACAGAAACAGTATCTGGGGGGAGCGCAATTATTCGTTTTATTACTATTGCAGAGGGGCATAACGTGGAAAGGGTGTTGCGTTCCAGCAACAAAACATCTATTAGCATTGATAATATGTGACCGCACCACAGCTCCGGCCGGTGAGGGGGGTATGTAGTTTATGCACAGTATTTGCCCTGAATAGGTGTGTGCACTACATAAGGACATGTCAGCTATTACTCATCTCTGAAGAGGCAGTGCTGATAGTGTCACAGCATCAACAGTTAGCTCCAATGTCCCACTTGTGATGGGAACAATGTGGTAGACCGGTGCCATAGAAACGAGGAGCTTATGCCAACTGAAGAACCCCGCAATAGTACGCACCAGAAGTGAATGGCTCATCAGCTATTGCATCCATGCTAATGCAAATACGTGGAATGGAAGTAAAGCAGATGACCATGTCATCAGGAATGAGTGGACATACCAGCTTAAACTTTAAGCGCCAGGATAAAGACTCAACCTAATGGTGCAACGGCATTCATTGTAGCATAAAATAAGCCGGAGATCCACCCGAGATATAAATGTAGATACAATCACTACACCTAGGACTAGTATGACAGTATCTACTATATCCAGTGGTATTGCAATTACTCTGCCTGTGGAAAAGGGCAATGAAACTGGACGTACAGTATCCATCAGTAGTGCGTGTCCGTGGAAGGTGAGACACCATGTACAACATCCAGTGGACTTGTTTAAGGGGAAGTGCGGCAGTAACTGCATGAGGGGGAGCGCACATGCACCACCTCAGAGGGGGGTAATGCTGCAATGGACACCACATTCAGCACTTCAAAGCACCAGGGTGATTTTTATATTTTTACATATGATCAGGTCTTTAAAATCTGAAACCCCCAGCCTCAACTGGATAAGGAGGCAGGAAGGGGTTAATTTTTAATTACACAGCTATGGAATGGTGAAGCCAGCCTCAATAAGGTGGCGGGCAAAGGAGGGGAATTCTGGGCGCAAAAATTTTGCGGCCCGGGGACAGTTCCCGCCCATACACCAGGATTTAAGTTGCAGCCTAGTAAGCCGCGCAATTGTGTAGAAGCGGGCCGACCTGAAGGACCTCCGCCTGGAACAGGATTCCTGAACCCCAGACAGAGGACGTGCATACTCGCCGCCCGGTAGCTGGATGCAATGGCCGCCCCAGAAGATGTGGCTGCTGGGAAACTGTACCGGTAGGCCCTGAAGAGAAGGGGTGGAGAGAGGGGGGAGCAAGGAGAGACCCTGGGACGGGATGGAATGAAGTAGGAAAACAGCACTTGGCCGGGGAACGGAGGGAAGGTAGGAGTGAGAGATTGGGGGAGGTGGTGGATGGAGAGGGTTATACTCCCCCGGTGTTCGCAATACTCACCCCATCTTCATCCTCTTCTCTTTACCCCCTCCGGGTACCAGCAGGGTCACCTCTTCAGCAGCCACTAGCACCAAGATGGTAGTGAGGCTGGAGTGGAGGGGGAGGACTGCAGAAATGCAGGTCACCCTGGGTTTACTTTGCCTTCTTGAGGGAGGTTGGGCGGTGAAGGTAACAGACACCAGCCTTCCTCCCCAGGTAAACAAAGGGGTAAAATAACGAAAAAAAATAAATAAAAAAAAAGGTAAAAAATGCCCTACCAACCCAGCATAAACCGTAGACGCGGGACTAAACCGAAACAAACCCAAAAACACCAGAACCCACATCTTAATCAAACTCCATATTTTATTAAATCCATAATACTAAAAACATATACTTGTATAAATATAAATGATACAGTAATAGGGAGCGTACAACACCTCACAAATGTAACACTACTGATGATATAGGTATCCTCAGTGAGATCCGTACCGATCCGCTTAGTGGAAACGAGGCATAAGCTAAAACCGCTCAGTGGATGCAGGAGGGGTATAGCTGAGAGGAAGAGCTAGCACTTTTTAGCTTAGTGTCACCTCCAAGTGGCAGCAGCAGCTATAACTATCGTCTTTAGGGTCCCTCAATACTACGAGGGAAAAAAAACATTGCAGTCTATGGTATAAGTGATCTAATTATTGCATGTTCAAACCTCCTAGTGATGCTAAAACAAGTCTTATATATATGTCAGGAAGGTATCAATTAAATATAAATTGTGCTATTTTCAGTGCCTATCCATCACCTATCAGGAAAATATGGGTCTGGCTCAACCTTTGCTATAATGGCATATTTACATGCACAGACAGAGCAGGCAGTCATCAGAAAAGAACCGTACCCTTACCGATAACTGCCTACTCTCCTTTACATGCAGCAATCACCTCCACTATTTGAAGGTGGGGGGAGTGTGAAAGAGATGTCTACAGTGATCACATGTCCCCCTTGAGATTCATGGTCTCTGGACAGAAGATGCCCGTTTCACAACGTGATCTGCTGCCCAGAAAGGATGTTTTAATCTGCAGCATGAATGAAGAATTCACCTGATGCATTTGCTCGTTTATCGGGTGATTGATGGCACCTTTTACATGGGCCAATTATTGGGAACTGCACTCACACAAACGTTTTTTCCTGATAATAGTCTTCCGTAAATGTGCCTCCAGGCATTTATATACTGGGGATAGGCTGTAAATGGAAATATCCCTTTAACCAGGCATGCTCAACCTGTGGCCCTCCAGATGTTACAAAACTACAACTCCCAGCATGCCTGAACAGCCTACAGCTATCAGCCTACAGCAGGGCATTGTGGGAGTTGTAGTTTTACAACAGCTGGAGGGCCGCAGGTTGAGCATGCCTGCCTTTAACCACTACAGGACCGCCTAACGCAGGGATGCGTCCTGCGGGCGGTCCTTTAGTTTTGAGTGGACGCATCGGCGCGCCATCTCGCGAGAAGCGAGACTTCCTGTGAACGCGCGCGCGAGTTCACAGTGAAGCGCGTCTCAGGAAGACACTCCAAGGTATTCGCTGAGGGGCATAGTGAGTCCATGAAAAATTAAACTTTTTGTCAAAAGTTAGCGGAAAGGGAGACTTTGTGAGAAAAAACTAAAAAAAAATCAATTTCCACTAACTTGTGCCAAAAAAAAAATCTTCTATGAACTCGCCATGCCCCTCATGGAATACCTTGGGTCGTCTTCTTTCCAAAATGGGGTCACATGTGGGGTATTTATACTGCCCTGGCATTTTAGGGGCCCTAAAGCGTGAGAAGAAAAATGCCCTCCTAAAAGGTACTCATTGGAATTTGGGCCCCTTTGCGCATCTTGGCTGCAAAAAAGTGTCACTCATGTGGTATCGCCGTACTCAGGAGAAGTAGGACAATGAGTTTTGGGGTGTATTTTTACATATACCCATGCTGGGTGAGAGAAATATCTCTGTAAATTGACAACTTTGAATAAAAAAATGTAAAAAGTTGTCGTTTACAGCGATACTTCTCACACACAGTATAGGTATATGTAAAAATGCACCCCAAAACACATTGCGCTACTTCTCCTGAGTACGGCGATACCACATGAGTGGCACTTTTTGCAGCCAAGATGCGAAAGGCCCTAAAACCAATGAGTACCTTTAGGATTTCACAGGGCATTTTTACGCATTTGGATTCTCACGCTTTAGGGCCCCTAAAATGCCAGGTCAGTATAAATACCCACAAGTGACCCCATTTTGGAAAGAAGACACCCAAGGTATTCTGTGAGGGGCATGGCGAGTTCACAGAATTTTTATTTTTGGCACAAGTTAGCTGAAATTGATATTTTATTTTATTTTGTTTTTACAAAGTCTCATATTCCACTAACTTGTGACAAAAATAAAATTTTACATGAACTCACCATACCCCTCACGGAATACCTTGGGGTGTCTTCTTTCTAAAATGGGGTCACATGTGGGGTATTTATACTGCCCTGGCATTTTAGGGGCCCCTAAAGCGTGAGAAGAAGTCTGGAATCCAAATGCGTAAAAATGCCCTGTAAAATCCTAAAGATACTCATTAGAATTTGGGCCTCTTTGCGCACCCAGGCTGCAAAAAAGTGGCACACATGTGGTATCGCCGTACTCAGGAGAAGTAGGGCAATGTGTTTTGGGGTGTATTTTTATATATACCCATACTGGGTGAGAGAAATATCTCTGTAAACAACAACTTTTAAAAATTTTATACAAAGTTGACAATTTACAGAGATATTTTTCTCACCCAACATGGGTATATGTAAAAATACACCCCAAAACACATTGCCCTACTTCTCCTGAGTACGGCGATACCACATGTGTGACACTTTTTGCAGCCTGAGTGCAAAGGGCCCAAATTCCAATGAGTACCTTTAGGTTTTACATGGCGGCTCATAATTTAGCCCCGCCCAAAATGCCAGAACAGTAAACACACTCTACAAATGACCCCATTTCGAAAGTAGACACCCCAAGGTATTCACTGAGGGCATAGTGAGTCCGTCTGAGATTTTTTTTTGCCAGAAGTTAGCAGAAATTGAAACTTTTTTTAATATTTTTTCTCAGAAAGTGTCATTTTCCGCTAACTTGTAAAAAAAAATGAAATGATACATGAACTCACCATGCCCCTCCGCGAATACTTTGGGGTGTCTTCTTTCTAAAATGGTGTCATTTGGGGGGTATTTATACTATTCTGACATTCTAGCACCTGAAGAAACATGACAGGCGCTCAGAAAGTCAGAGCTGCTTCAAAATGCCGAAATTCACTTTTATGCACCATAGTTTGTAAACGCTATAACTTTTACCCAAACCAATAAATATACACTTATTGCATTTTTTTTTTTATCAAAGACATGTAGAACAATACATTTAGAGAAAAATTTATATAGAAATTTATTTTTTTTGAAAAATTTTACAACAGAAAGTGAAAAATGTCATTTTTTTGCAAAAATGTCGTAAAATTTTTATTAATGGCAAAAAAAGTAAAAATGTCAGCAACAATGAAATACCACCAAGTGAAAGCTCTATTAGTGAGAAGAAAAGGAGGTAAAATTCATTTGGGTGGTAAGTTGCATGACGGAGCAATAAACGGTGAAAGTAGTGTAGTGCGGAATTGTAAAAAGTGGCCTGGTCATTAAGGGTGTTTAAGCTAGGGGGGCTGAAGCGGTTAAAAACAGGCAGGCCCTCCAGATGCACCACTTGAAGATGTATTTTAGGTCAGAAGGAAACCCAGCAATCTCACAGTCTGTTGCCATATGTAGGCAGCATTAAGCAAGGCCTCATGGTTTAGTAGCACACGTGCAGGATTAGGTATTGTACAAGGAACTCAAAGGGGATCCAATAAAAACACACTAACTTAGAATTGTGCATTTTATTTAAAAGGACTTTAATCACAAAATTATTTTACATGACTATATACATGATATATATACACATTTCTGACGGTATGCTTTCTTTTTTTACAGTAGGGTACCATAAAGAGCAGCACTTTGTTCATTTTGATATGCAGCATCCATTTCTTTCTTTATTTTTATTTTTTATTCATGGGCAAAAGCCATGAAATTAATCTACAAGTAGTTGAGATGCAGGGCACAGTGTGGCAAAGGAAAAAAAAATAATTGTACAGCTCTGTGGAACTGGAATGTTCATCTATGAAGCCTACTGCGTGGAAATGACTCGCTAATTGACTGTTCAGTTTTAGGTAAAAAGAAAACTGGTCAGTGGTCCTGAGTAAGGCTATATGCACACGACAGTGAAAAAAACGCTGTCAGTTTTTCATGGCCATTTTGCATCAGTGTGTGCATCCATTTTCTGGCCATGTGTCTGTTTTTAATGTCCGTTTTGCATGTCTGTTGAAAGCGGACATGAAAAATGGATGAATTTGATTGGCAGTTTTTTCTAGACCCACCCTTCTGAGAACACCCACAGGATGGTAGGCCCCAGCTAAAATAATGTCCCCCATAGTGTAGGATTTTTTTTTTTTTTTTTTACTGTCCCCAGCTTTAATAATGCCCCCAATGTAGGCCCCAGCTGGAATAATGTCTCCCATGGTGTAAACTTTTTTTTTATAGTGCCCCTTGCTTTAATAATGCCCCCATGTAGGCCACCTGCTAAATTAATTTCCCCCATGGTTTAAATATTGCACCCCACGGGGTTTTTTTTTTACAAAAAAAATACCACCGTTTACACTTGCTCGCGCTGCAGCAGTCTCATCTGTCTTCACGGAACAGGACCCGAGATGTGCGCGATGACGTCACTGAGCGCTCCCACGTGGTTACGTCACCACGCATATCGCAGGTCCTGCTCAATGAAGAGAGAAGAGACTGCCGCAGCGCGAGCAAGTGAATGAGGTGAGTTTTTTTTTTTTTAACCCCTAAATGGCAATATAGATAAAGTGTACCTGTTTTTAACGGCCATTAGACGGGTGCACTCCTGTCAATCAGCCGTTAAAACGGTCCTATTGATTTCAATGGGGTCCATCTGGCCGTGGAAACGGCCAAAAATAGGACATGTCCTATTTTTGGACGGACGTTATTCACCGGCCGTTAAAAGAACGGCCGGTGAATAGCCCCATAGACTTTTATTGGTGCTAAAAAATGGCTATGTGACGGCCGTTACACGGCCATTATTCACTGTCATGTGCATGAGGCCTAATCCTTACAAGACACCACCATATGCCATGAATGGATGTATTAAATAACCATACTTTAAGAAGCTCCATATGTTAAGTTAAAGAGACTTAAACTGTAATCTATATGCCAAATTGGGTAAGCCAGCAATGTCATCCATATACATATGTATAATATATCAGAAACTAAGCAACTTTAGGTTTGAGATCATAAAGTGCTAATCTACAGCACAATTACTGGTAATCCTCTTAACGTGTAGAGAAAAAAAATTGCCATTAGCCTCAGCAAAAGGGGGATTCACTGGAAGAAACCTAAAGCCGTATGTAAACACAAAGTGATATGTGACATAATCACATGACAGTTGTCAACTCTGCACGTACAGACAGCAAGGAAAGCCTTCAGCATTTGCAGAGCAAGCAACTATGGACGCTGCAAGGAAAGCCTTCAGTATTTGCAAAGCAAGCAACTATGTAAACTCCAAGGAAAGCCTTTAGTACTTGCAGGTCAGGCAACTATGGACACTACAAGGAAAGCCTTCAGTGCCTGCAGGGCAGGCAACTATGAACGCTGCAAGGAAAGCCTTCAGTATTTGCAGAGCAAGCAACTATGGACGCTCCAAGGAAAGCCTTCAGTATTTGCAGGGCAGGCAACTATGGACGCTGCAAGGAAAGCCTTCAGTATTTGCAGGGCAGGCAACTATGGACGCTGCAAGGAACGCCTCCAGTACCTGCAGAGCAGGCAACTATGGACGCTGCAACGAACGCCTCCAGTACCTGCAGAGCAGGCAACTATGGACGCTGCAACGAACGCCTCCAGTACCTGTAGAGCAGGCAACTATGGACGCTGCAACGAACGCCTCCAGTACCTGCAGAGCAGGCAACTATGGACGCTGCAACGAACGCCTCCAGTACCTGCAGAGCAGGCAACTATGGACGCTGCAACGAACGCCTCCAGTACCTGCAGAGCAGGCAACTATGGACGCTGCAACGAACGCCTCCAGTGTTTGCTGAGCAGGAAATGGACAATGCAGTCACCTAATTAGATCATATGGCCATGCACACAACTTTTAAAGGTGTTATCTGACCCCCAAGTTGAAACCAATTAAGGCCCAAATGTGTTCCAAAAGGTGCTCCGTTCTGCCACTAATAGTTCTGTCCCAGCTGCTTCCAGTCCCATGGACCAGGAGTCTGATGTCCAGTCCATTGATCACGTGTACCACTGCAGCCAATCTAGCAATGATGGGTCCCCGACTGACACATAACGCAGAGGTTCAGTGGTCATATACTGTTCAGGGACACCTCAACACTGAGACCAGTGAATGGCTGCAGCAGTGCATGTGACCAAAGAAGGGACATGACACTTCCAGTCCAAAAGGACCCCCCCCCCCACTATATATGCATTCCGGGCCTTAATTGATTTTAGCTTGGGGGTTAGACAACCCCTTTAATAATCGTTATATTGCTTACATACAGCTGTGCGTTTTCTACAGTGATTCTTTGGATAAAAATGGCTAGATACAAATATAATGTAACTTAATTTTGCATGAGCAGTTCTTAATTTGTAACTAAAATGTATAGAAATGCATATGAGGAAATAGTCAGCTAATCTTGTACAACTATAAAAACAGAATAAGTACACATTTAAAATGTTAATAAAATTCATGCATGTCATGAAATTTTTGAAGGAGTCTGAGGCCTTGATTAACATCAATGTAAAAATCGACTGAACTCATGTCATCTCAATTGCTGCTGGCCAATGGAACTAGAAGTCAGTGAAATCTGATGCATTAGGAGGTCCCCACTTTGGTCTGTGCTTTCACAAGCCATGTTACTCTATGTGCAATGCATCATCAACACAGGTAAATGGGCTCTGTGCTTAAATATGCATGTCCCACAGTGCAAAGAGGATAGGACATAACCCTCTATATGGAAAGGATACTGCATGACTATTTGCCAATAAATAAAGAACACAGAATACATTTTACAGATTCACACAGTCTGAAGCACAAATGAGGAAAACAAATAAATAAAATAAATTATTGCAACAATCATCAAAACATACATAAGCAAATATATAGAAAATGCAAGCTCCACCCACCCCCTTCCCCAAGACGGATTTTTAAGCATCATAACCTTAAATCTTAAAAACTGTATTAGCAGAGAAAGCATTTTGGTAGGCGACTTATTTCAAGCATTAATTGCAGCACTGTTTCCTGTAAAGAAAAAAATTCTCATAAATGAGCTAAATTTAACATTAGAAATGATGTATGGATTAAACCAAAGGAGAGAGCACATAACAGAATACCTTACCACACATTAACTTGTATTGCTAAGAGTTAAGTGACTTATAGACTGCTATTCTAGAGGTACAGTGAATACCAAGGAAAATGTAAATGGCCTTGACAAACCAACAGGAATTAGTGAAGTCTAATATTTAGGCCAAAGTTCATGGGGGAAATTTATCAAGAGGGGAATATTTGAAGTCAATTTTGCAAAAGTCTGATTTGCTATCGTCTTATACTTAAGCCAAACTCTTGTCTAGAAAAGCTTCTCTAGTTTTCCTATTCCACCCTCCTACTGGAAAGAGATTGTGATTTTTTTGTGTGTGTGTGACTTTTTGTGATAAATCTGAAGTAAAGGATACTAACCTAGCTAACCTCACCAATTTCCCCACCTATATATGAAAACTGGAGTGAGTAGTGTAAAAATGTAAAAAAAATTAAAATTACACAAGTCCCCCCAAATAAATTTGAAGCCAGAATTCTGCAGTGAAGGCATGATAAATTACTAGCAGTAACACAAGTCTTATCATCTGTGATCACATATTGCAGTGACAGAACTGCCAGAGCAGCAACTATACTAGGGAAGAACAATGAGTATGCGCCACTCATGCACAGTAACCACAGACCAGTTCTTTATATTATAGTGCTTTTTTTTATTTTACAGTTTAAAGCGGCTAATAGTAATTTTAGTACATTGCTTGCACCATTACAAACCTGGTGTATTGTTTCTTAAAGGAGCTTTTACACAACTGTGACGACTTATCTGTAGGAAGGCCATCACTTACAGATGACCTGCTAGCTCTCAAGCCATGTCTATTTCAGTAAATACTTGTATTCCTCGTGAAATAATTCTGGAACATCTTTTCTTATAATTCTGCATTGTGTCATTCCTCTTGAATATTTATTAAGATCTTGACAGTAGAATTGGTAAGACTTAGCTGTTAAAGGGGAGTGTTTCTATACAG
This sequence comes from Bufotes viridis, assembly GCA_033119425.1. NCBI lineage: Eukaryota > Metazoa > Chordata > Amphibia > Anura > Bufonidae > Bufotes > Bufotes viridis. The sequence goes on along the minus strand of CM065592.1, from coordinate 158,341,296 downwards.
TCTGATACTGTCAGCACTGAATGGACAAAGTCCGTGTATAAGAACACGCAGTTGTCAATTCAATCATACATCAACAGGAGAAATAAGAGAGGAATAGCACAACACAGTGTTCGACATAAATTTTAAAAAAAGGTGTTCTTGAATTATTTCATTAATACAACTATTTGCTAAAAGAGACAAGGTCTGACAGGTCTTTCAGGGCTATAAACAGCTTCAGGGGCAATTTCATTTTATGATGGCATTTTATTAATTTTGGGTGAAAATCATTTTATAAAAAGTGATCTTAATCAGTTTTTTTTTCTTACAGGGTTAAAATTCAGCCTAGCTGTAGAGTATCCTAGTTTCAGTTTTACACTGAGTCCTTGTTATGTTGCTCTTCTTATGGCTATGTGTAGCCCTTATCTCTGAACTCCTGACAGCTCATAAACACTCATTATGTCTACATTTATCTAGATAACAACATGGCTTAAATGAGGCTTCCGAAAACCAGAGATAAGGGCTACACATAGCCGTAAGAAGAGCAAAATGATGGGACTGTAAAACAAACTAACTCTGCAAGACAAAAACTGCTGAAACTGTTCAATAAGGATCAACTTTAAAAAAATGATCTTTAGCCCAAAATTAGTAAAAAGCAACCATAAAATATAATTACCCCTGAAAGTTTTTATAGCCTACTAAGGCCCACTATTAAATGTGTATGGGAGTGTCCCTACTCTCCCCTGATGGGAAAGAAGAGCCTGGCAAGTCTGGCTGGGGCTTATTTCTTGTTCCTCACTGAAGGGTACAGTAAGGCTACTTTCACACAAGCATTTTTACTGGATCCGACAGGGTTCAGCAAAAACGCTACCATACTGATAATACAACCATCTGAATCAGTTATAAATGGATCCGGTTGTATTATCTGAAGCATTGCCAAGACGGATCCGTCATGAACTCCATTGACAGTCAATGGAGGACGGATCTGTTTTCTATTGTGGCATCCCAGGACAGAAGGCAAACTACAACATGTTGCGGTTTTCTCTCTGGTATGGAAACGCAACTAAACAGAATGGAATGCATTTTGGAGCACTCCGTTCAGGTAAGTTCTGTCCCCATTGACAATGAATAGGGACAAAACTGAAGTGTTTTTTTTCCGGTATTGAGCCCCTATGACGGATCTAAATACCGGAAAACTAAAACGCTAGTGTGAAAGTAGCCTAAGCTCAGCCAGATGTATTTGTGGGAGTCATTTGTAACAGGTTCTCGGCCAACAGCCATCTAAGGTGTAGAGACAGCTTTGCTAATGTATGGGAGGAGTTCTTATTAATAGTTGCAGTACCTAAAGAAATATTTATTTACAGATCTGTATAAATTAAAAACTTCCACTATTTGGCCAAAACCTAGGTACTAATGCAGTAACCTTAGGCCCCTTGCTTTCGGATGCGATTTTCACGCAGCCCCATTCACTTCTATGGGGCCAGCGGTGCGTGGTAATCGCAGAATATAGAACATGCTGCGATTTTCACACAACGCACAAGTGAAGTGTGAAAACCATCGCTCATGTACACAGACCCATTGAAATGAATGGGTCCGGATTCCGTGCGGGCGCAATGCGGTCACATCATGCATTGCACCCGCGTGGACAGGGGTGTAACTACAATAGCAGCAGAACATGCGACTGTTATGGGGCCCAGGGCAAGAGGGGGCCCAGTCTTAGTTGGGATTATTCCGTCTTCTACTGGAGGTGAAAACTTGGTCAGGACTCTACCCTCTAAAGGAACAACTTTTAGCAAATGAGGCAGTGGAAAAAATGTCCCAAAGATCATTGAAAAAGGTTTAGGCAGAATCCCTTCTATCCCCCCTGTGTGGGGGGCCTGTTTTCATCCTTGCTATGGGGCCCTTACTTCTCTATGTACGCCCCTGCGCGCGGAATACTCGCTCGTGTGAAAGGGGCCTTAGAGGTACAAACAGTTACAATAAGACTAACTTCCTGTGGCAGAGCATAGTTATAACAGAGAAAAACCATCTCACTTCTGCAGTGCACTTTAGCAATTGCTAAGAGTCAATGAAAGGAACTTAAGTAAAATGGAAATTAAAAAAACCCTGAGGGATGCTATATTTATTTCTAAGACAATACAAGAAAAATAATTTTAATATATTTATATTTAACACATTTCTGTTGCAAAAGCTAGATTTCTTTTTATACATTTGTGCGCTCATTTTAAATCAGCAAAATATACATACTTTGCTTAAGTATACAACTTAGAAAAGGGGGGGGGGGGTGACATATGCTTTAGCTGCTTAGCTACTGTACTGTTCAACTTGGGGACTGCAATTTGCAGAATGACCACAGTTTTATCAGACAGCTTCACTAGTCCATGAATTTTTCATGCAGAAACTTTACTGCTGTTGGTGAGCCTGCAACAACATGGAACAGTTAAAAGGCCACTTTGTAAAGCCCTTATAAAGAAACGGAGCTGCCTTTTTCCTTGTTACCTTATTTTGTGGTGCAGTCCAACAAAAACACCCAGTTCATTGCCAGTTGGAATGAAAATCTCTAGGCACATAAAGGGTTAAGTTTGGAGACCACAAACCAGCACCATACACACGGAAACCACTTGTATTAGCTGTTAGCACACCTTGCTTGGAAGGAGAAGTTCAGTCACCGAATAAATATAATCTTCACAAGAAAACTCTGAAATTCATTATTATTCCCACTGCAGTTAATAGCTTCCAAATAAATAATGTTCACAATAGATTAAAAAAACTGAAATTTAAAAAGGATTGTTTGGAAACTAAACTGTAGAGGTAACTTTCCTTTCTACCATATGGACTGTTAGATAAACTTACTGTACATACTAATATATACATCTGTACGAGTCATTATATAATATTACATACATAGGTATGTATAAAGTTCATTTTTAATTGATATTCTATGTGTAAAAAAAACAAAATAATAAAACTTTAGAGGGAACCAGTCATCAACTTTATGCTGACCTCACTGGGGGCAGCATAACATAGTGACAGAAATGCTGATTTCAGCGCTGTGTCACTCATGAGCTAAAAGTAAGAGGTTGCCGAGAACCAGCATCATTATCATTGCAGCCCGGGCCTTGAAGAGTCAAATACTACCTGAGAAGAGTCCTGGTTATTCAGAATCTCCTGCACTTTCACCCATGAGCTGATGATTGGCAGTTCTCTCCTAGAGAGAAAACTCGGTAGAAGACTGTCCGTCATCAGCAGGTAGCAGGAATTCATGAATAACCAGGACTCTTCTCAGGTGGCCGGGACTCTTCTCCAGTGGCCGTGTCTGCAATGATTGTGATGTAGGTTCTCGGCAACCACTTACTTTTAACTTATAAATGACAGACAGCTGAGATCAACTAACCTGTCTCTACTTTATACTGCCATTAGAATGGGAAGCATTAAATTGATGACAGGTTCCCTTCAAAGAGGCGGTCGGGGTTGTAGAGATGTTTCCTGGAAGTAACATGTATCCCTACCATGAGCATTAAGGCTAGGTTTACATCTGTGCTAAAATTCCTATGCCGCAACAGAATACCAAAATCGCCAAATCTGTCATATGCTGGGCACTGCTGGCACCCGCTGGATTCCATTCACCATTGTGTTCTGGTGTGGAGACTGGCATTTTGCTGGATGAAACCCTCGGCATGAGCAATATTTCATCCATTATTTTGGCTGGAATCTGCAACTGAGGCTCCTACCGGAACTGTTGCCGCAGATATGCACTTTAGCTTTTAACAGACTTTGAATTAATCAACAGGAATAACATTATTTCTGGCCATTATTTCACTTATATTTTTTAGCCACACAAGATGCAGACAACTTGTCTGCTCCGTGTGATGCATAATCAGCAATGACTCAGGAAACTGCAAGAGACAACCAGATATATCTTAAAATGGGACCACTGGGACTAGCATTACGGGTGGCACAACATTAGGCCAAAAATGCCCGAAATATTCTTTTTGTAAGATTTGTCTCGCTTCAGCAAATGGAATTTATCATGTAGAGAAAGTTAATACAAGGCACTAATGTATTGTGATTGTCCATATTGCCTCCTTTGCTGGCTGGATTCATTTTTCCATCAAATAATACACTGCTCATATCCACGTGTTACGACCAACCTGCAATCCAGCAGCGGTGGTCGTGCGTGCACCCTATAGGAAGAAGAGCAGGCCTCTCTGGTTGCGAGGACTGTGGGCACACACATAGTCATACACGCACAGCAGCTCCCGGCCACCTCATATCTGCGCTGCAGCAGTGGCCGCAACCCCTTGAAGTAAGCAGTGTATGTGATGGAAAAATGAATCCAGCCAGCAAAGGAAGCAATATGGACAATCACAATACATTAGTAAGTGCCTTGTATTAACTTGGTCTACATGACAAATGCTATTTGCTGTGAAGTGCGACAACCCCTTTAAGTATTCATTTCCTCATATGCAGGATTGTTCACCTACCCGGAAAACATTATTATAGCAACTGATATTTTAAATATTAGGCAGCATAATTTCCTGTATCTGTGCACGTGCTGGTTACAAGGAGATCCAGGGGCAGCGTGTGTGGGTGGGGGAAAACACTTCTGAATGCGATAACCCAACAAGTGGGAAGTTTGCTCAACTGATCCTTGGTCCGTGTAAAGTAGCTGGCCATCAGCGATCAGTCGCCCGAGGGATCATTCATATCAACGATCCCGCCAGCAACACACCAGACTAAACTAGCCAACCAGAGAGAGCCCAGAGTTTGTATGATTAGATTAAAAGGGCCCCAAGATGAGATCTACTAGAAAACACATTTGTCCTATCCAATTGTTTTCTTTGTGGTAGAAACATCTACCAGATCTATGGCACTGCTCATCTCTTTCTACTCCAGTGAATTAACATAAAAGTTGAACCAAAGATGCATGCTGATGGGGAAATCCGGACTGATCACAGACATCCTGTGTCCGCAGACAGGTTAAACAGCGGTACACGGATGGGGTGCAGAATACATACAGAAAATAAATCCTCCCTGAACACAGAGGTCCCTGAGATGACAGAGGCACAGGTAAGAATGAACATCAAACAATGTAAACCAATAACCTAGCAAGATACTGTACAAGCAGATTTAGAAGAGGCAAATGTGTCGCACAACTCAGATTTCACAATGCTAATTGAGTGCTTTTACAGGGAGGTGCAAGTTAACTTAAAGGGTTGCTCCACCTTACACATCCACTGCCCTGCATCCTCCACTCAAACTAGTAGTTGCGCATGTATTTTGACAGCAAGTGCTCTCCGTTGCTGTCAAAATACACGTTGTGGATTACCAAGTGAAACCGCAGCAAGGCGTATGGATTTCACGAATCTCATTTACACTTTGCTGTTTTTCATCCATGCGGAAATTCACCTTCAACGTGGATTTAGAAAACCACAGCATGTCAATTATATGCAAGATTTTTTTCAATATTGATTCAGTCCTGCTATATCTGCGCCGCACATATTAGATCATGTAATTGCTCAAGAAATATACATTAAGGTAAGATAATACTGTTATCTATATCATGTTGTATACCAGGGGGTCAGCAACCTTTGGCACTCCAGCTGCCGTGAAACTACAACTCCCAGCATGCACTCCTGCCCAGATGGCATGCCGGAGGTTGCTGATCCTTGTTGTATACTGTTGTTTAGATCACTAAGGAAATTCCTGTCCAAGAACTGATAAGAAATTCACATGTATCTTGCACAGGTGCAAATGTGCTGTGGTTTATGCCAATCTTTAACTCTTTAGTGCCTGGAGGACGAGCATAGAAAAGAGGAACAGATCCTTTTTTCATGGACAGTATCAGAACTGAACACAGCAAAATTCACAGCTCTAAGGTCTGAAATGCATAGATCTAGCTGAAAAAATAAAAATAAAAAAAAAATAAAAATAGAAGTTTCATTTTTACATGTACATTTGTAAAACATTTACTCGCTTTCTAAGTCATATTCCAAAGAATTCAGAAATGTTTTCTAGTGCAAACACTAGATGGATTCGGGGAGCAATACATATCCTGTGAAAAATAGGTGTAATTATAAAAAAAATGTAAAAAAATTAACCTCTGATGGATTCTTAAAAATGTAAATTATTGGGAAGTACAGACTGGGGTAAAAATGATTCTTTGGTGCTCAACACAAGTTTTTAGTTCATGCAGACACACATGAAGGGCAGATGTATGATTTAACCTGTCACCACTTCATTTTTCACCATAATAAAATACAATTTCTATATCTTTTGCAAAATTATACCGGTTGATCCGACGGTTTTGACAACACTGACAGATCACCAGAACATCCTGCCAGGTTACTATTCCCTGCAACAGTTTTTATTTGGGGTCCATGGAATTTAGAAGGAAAAAAGAAACCATTTCACCATTACAGTAATTGAAAGCATAAAAAACAATGGTCCCAAAATGTGATTGCTGCTCCCTTCACCATCAACACACTGAGTGCTGCAGTGATATCAAAATGAACTCATTTCTGAAGTCTTTGCAAACAGTCATCCATTCAGACATTACGTACACAGACTTGTGTGTGAATGGAGGCGTTCCGAAAGCTCTAGTAAAGGGCTCTGCCGTGAACTGCTCCACAAAGCATTGCAGACATCCCACGCAGCGCTTTAACCATTATAATAGTAATGAGTGGCTGCTACGTCATTGTGACAATCTGATAGCTGCCGTTCTCTAGGGCAGGGGGCTGAGCTTCCGTAGTTGTTCTCGGCTTAGGGGGCCAGTCTGGATCCACCAACAGCTCCTGTGCTAAGTGCATGTATTTGGCTTTCGGAGTCTTCTTTTTGCAGAAACATAAGGAGGACAAGAATCGCGTTGCCCAGAGATCATTTGCTTCCTAGGAAACAGAAAAAAAAAGTTTTTATTAAACCGCACAATACTTGAACTTGTAACCCGCAGGAACTGTCAACGGCACAGAATATGAACAGACACCCAAAACCGCAAAAATCTGTTATGTGGTAGTACGTATCAAAACCGAGAAACAGCATTATTGAAAATTAGAACCAGGAATAAACGGGTTTGTCACGTTTATTACTGTGCATTTGTTAGTAGAGTCCTGAGGAGAGGCTTTATTGCAAGAGCTTACATTAGACGCAACAGCGGCTCTTCCACCAATGCAATCCCTTCACAAAGCCACACATCATGCACGTAAAACACATTCACAGCCTCGAAACGCAGATGGAGGGAAGAGATGAAGAGGCACATAGATAACAAGGCACATGACACTGCTTAGCTGCTAATGGAAGCGATAAGGGGACAACGTGGTGGCTGCCCGATACATATGAACAGTGAAGTTCCAACCTGTGGGGGGTGGGTGACCTTGTGGGACTCTCCCTGCTTGTCTCGGTTGAACACAAGTTTCCAGAGTATGATATCAAGGACGATATTCTGCGAAAAATTGTGGGTGGGTGAAGAATTAAAAGCACCAGTTCATTAGAAACATGCAGATTACATCAGATATTTAAAACAGGTCAGTAGCTCTCATTAGGACACAATCACAGTGCAAAATTAACAGCCACATGGGAAATGCTTGTGATTTTAGAAGTGGTTCCGTGTATTTCAACACGGCAGATCTGTGAAACACTTTTGCCAAGTGGTTTGGTATTAGAACAAGACAAATCTATAAGATACATGTCCACCTTCACAACCGATGCATCGCTAATGGAAAATAAGCAACTTTGCAAATAGTCTTGATTAAACGTGTCTTATCGTTCTGGGTCTGCAGCTCCTATGCAGACCAATGCTTCTCCATGGACAAGGACTACAGTATAAACAAAATCCACGTGCAGTCACATTTATTTGCACCCTCCCAAAAGCAGCATCAGACCACAATGTTGGTTTGTAGTTTGGAACCTTGGAGATGCATAGGTCTGCATAGCATCTGTATACACAAAACGGTAGGAAACATTTAAAGTGGTTTGACCACAAACCAGTCTTGTTTAGTTAGTACTGGGATCACATGTAGGATACAACACAGTACAAATGATATCTATTAATGTAAAAAAATAATAATAATGTGAACCTTTAAAAGAGCCTCAGTGTCCCTATGAAAATTCAGGATCTGTGCATTTACCCTTGGGCTTGAATCCTGACCCAATTATTTCAATGGGTACGTGCACATGAGCCTTGATTTTCCCTGAACAGACCCCGACTCATTCCGTATCACTCGTGTGTTCATATATGCGCTGTGAACTCTGGCTGTTCCTGCGGAGGATATGTTGGCTTTTGGTCGGACAACAAAACAAAACACTGCACGCAGCACTATTAGGCCCCTTTCACACGAGCGAGTTTTCCACGCGGGTGCAATGCGTTACGTGAATGCACAGCATCCACACTGAATCCTGACCCATTCATTTTAATGGGTTTAATGAGTCTGGTGCAGACAAAACTGACTGAACTTGCTTGCAAAATGGTGCGAGTTTCACTGAACGCGCCCTGAACGCATCTGGAGCCAATTTGTCACGCTCGTGTGAAAGAGGCCTTAGTCTGGCTGAAAGCTGGCATACAGGTATATGCCGATAAGCAGCCGGATGCCATTACAATGAATGGGGCTCCGGCGGTGCACGGTGGTATCCAGCTATGCCCAATACAGTGAACTCCAGCAGTCTGTTACTTCGCTGGCACAAATGTGAACCCAGCCTTAAGGCACACTGGCGTTTCTATTTTCCGGTATTGAGATCCATCATAGGTAGAGATGAGCGAAAAAAAAAGTCCAGTGTTCGGCGTTCGGGTGGTGGTAAAATCGCGCAGTTATGGATTCCACTATAGCGGCATATGGAATCCATAAGGGGCGGCTGCCACCAACCCGAACAGTTGAACAGCCAGGACCTGGGTGGCGTCACTGCATGTGATCAGTGCAGGGCGTGGCTCAGCACAGGATCAAATCCAGTGCTGAGCCACGCCCCCTGCACTGATCACATGACAGTGACATCACCCCAGGTCCTTCGGCTGTTCAACAGTTCGGGTTGGTGGCAGCCGCCCCTTATAGATTCCATATGCCGCTATAGTGGAATTCATAAAGGGATGCGCGACTTACCACAACCCGAACGCCGAACACCAGACTTTTTTTTAAAGTTCGCTCATCTCTAATCATAGGGTCGCAATACCGGAAAAAAAAATGTTTCTGTTTTGTCCCCATTAATTGCCAATGGGAACAAAACGTAACTGAACTGAATACTCCAAAATGCATTCCTTTCCGTTTGGTTGTGTTCCTATACCGGAGAGCAAACCACAGGAAGCTGCGTTTTTTTTCCCCGTCATGGGATGCGGAGCAAGATGTTTAACTCTGACGCAATAGAAAATGGATCCGTCCCCCATTGACTTTCAATGGAGTTCATGATGGATCAGTCATTGCTATGTTAAAGATAATACAACCGGATCCGTTCATAACTGATGCAGATGGTTGTATTATCAGTAACGGAAGACCCTGACGGATCCAGCAAAAACGCTAGTGTGAATGTAGCCTTGCCAGGGGTGTGGCCTAGTGCGTTAGTGGAAGGACGCAGGAAACTCTGCTCCTCCAACAAAAAAACTAATCCTTTAACATCTAGGGCTTCAAAACCCCATCAAGCCTCAGAAAAACCCTGCACAACAACTGAAGACTACCCTGGCCACTCACCAACACCTCTGGAGAGAATTCGGCAGTATTTCTGGGTTGTGGCCTACCACCCGGCAGAGGCCTGGACCTCGGGTGCTGGCGGTGTCCCGCGTGTCCGTCGGAGCCCGAGCGCACTCACATCGCGAACACAGGAGCAGGGGATCTGGAGGCGGATGGCGGGGAGGGAAGGCCTGGACGGAGACACTAGCTCCCACAGCAGGTCAGCGCAGTCTAGAGAGGGGCAATTCCGGCACATACGGTACCACAATATACAAGAAGCCAGCATATTCACCCTCAACGCTAGTAAAGCACTCAGTGAGCAGGTGTGCCAAGGTGCACATCTGGCCCAATAACCGCACAGATTCAAGCAGCAGCCCAACGGGAATACATACCTGCACTCACTGGCACAACAGGTCTAATAAAGGCTTTCATAACAAACCCCCAACTAGGAGCACTGCTCCAATTTTTCTACCCGGATTCTAAATAGGATCTGCACAACATCAAATAATCTCCTCTGCTACCTCCTACCCTTCTCTCTTTATCAGACCCCTACTGCATAAGAAGAAGGCACAGATTGAAAACCCTTTTACTTTGTACTCTAGGGGTTAATATATAATGTAATTCTCCCATCGCCAAAAGACGCCCTTGCATCAGACTCAGAACATGTAAGCGATGACGACAGAGAAAATTCTGAAAACAACAAACCAAATCAACAGAGCATTTCTCACCAGCCTCCTTACCTCCTCCTTAGCCCCCATATGTGAGATCAAGCCAGACCTCCAACAGCAGGGACACAGGATTGATACGCTCGAACAAACTCAGACTCTATGTCAAAAGTCATTCAGCAGCAGTAGCCTCAAATCTCCAAATACAAGAGGCACACATCATCAAGCTATACGTCACGATGGAACATTTGGAAAACCGCAACAGGCGCAATAACTTGAGAGTGAGAGGAGTACTAGAATCCGTCGAAGTCATGGACATTACAACTACCCTTAACAGACATATTCTCAGGACTACTCGAAGACTCTGAAAAACAGGCGCTAATTATTGAAAGAGCACATAGAGCTTTGAGACCAAAACCGAAACCTACTGAACCTCCCAGAGATAGCGTCTGCAAACTACTAGATTTTCGCTTAAAAGAAAAAAATCCTTCAGAAAGCAAGATCTCTAGAATCCCTTTCCTATAATAACAGCCAAATAACTATATTTTCCAGGACCTGGTGCCATCTACACTGGCAAAACGAAGATTACTCAAGCCACTCACAGATGCACTACACCAGAGACAATTTGTGTTTCGATGGCTATTCCCGTTTGGCATCTCCATATTGGCCAATAGAAAACGCTATACAGCCCACACGTCAGAAGAAGCGGTAGCAGTGATGACAGAGATGGACATCCCACTGGACCCGCCACCAGTACTAGAAACAGCACATTCGACTATCGACATACCAACTCTTCCTGTGCCGTTTCATGGAAAACCGACGAAAGGCCCAAGAATCAAAGAACCAAGAAAAGTTCCCAAAGAGCGTTGACTTCAAGAGGACATCTGGACCCCACCTAAGCTGCAGAGACGCATCTCCTGAAAGACTGCTACTAATATGCTGAGTATAACACTAACATTACTTTTACAGGTTTTCACTAGTTAATGTTACTCAATTCTAAAGGTGTGACTGACTGTACCCCCTTTATTATGCTACACAACTACAAGATGTTCAACTTTAGGTTTATAGGTACCATATGTATAAAACCACTACCAACCATCCTAAAAGTGGTACATGCCCCACCTCAACCTCTGACTTACCAACCGTTACCCTTCCTGTCACATGAATCTCCTCGCCCGAGAACGCATCCACAGCACAAACCATTGACTACTACAGTCATAGATGGCTACTGACATACAGTCCATACCCTTCGTCTCATATAACGTAAGAGGTTTTAACGCACCTGTCAAAAGAACTCAGATCTTTGCACATCTAAAAAAGTTAAAATACGACATTTTAGTATTACAAGAAACACACTTGATCCAATCCAAGTCCCCCACTTTCCAAAAATCGGTGGCCATAGCTTTTAATAAACATCCTCTATATCCTTCATACACCAAGACACTCTCACTGACAACCAAGGTCACTATATTTTTTATTAGAGGCAAAATAGCCAACACATTAGTAACTATAGGAAACCTACACGCGCCGAACAAGAATCAAGACCCCTGGATTGCACGTACCATGCTGTCCGAGAAGGCGCTTAACACAATACATAAAACATTACACTCCGCCCAATTAGTAGATACTTGGAGACATATACATCAAACAGAAAGGGATTACACTCACTTTTCCCCAGGACAACATTTGTATGGACGAATAGATTTCTTATTCCTTCCCCCTCCCATCACTTCTGACTATCAGAGAAATAACCACTCAGACCACTCCATTCTATTGTTACGCGCTTACTTGGCAACATTGCAAAGTCCTCGATGACTTGGAGATTGAATATATCCATTCTCTCCAACCAGCAATATAAAAACAGCAAATAAAACGCCCTAACAGACTACCTTCAGAGGAACATGGATGACACACTACCCTTTACTACAATTTGGAAAGCCCATAAAGCAGTCATTTGGGGCGAATTTATATCAATAGCTTCACACCTCAATAAATCTAGACAAGAAACAGTAAGGAAATTATATAATGAGATACAACAACTAGAACTCACACACAAATCAAATAACTCTAAAGATACCCTCCAAACACTAGTGTCCAAAAGACAACAATTGAGAGACATACTAAACGTACAATCAGCTAAACTTTACATGTCATGGAAAAACTGACTTTTCATACATGGAGACAAAATTTTCAACCTAATGATGTCACTTATCAAGAAACGCAAAGCACACACGTACATACTCTTTACGAAGAACCATTTAGGCTCACGTGTCACAGATGCCAAAGGTATATCCGATACATTTTGCCATTATTATAAATCCCTATATCAACTAAGGGCACAAGACACTAGCGATCAATCTACAAAAAGACGGGAGGATATCAAAGACTTTCTCTCTTCGATTCGTCTCCCAACATTGTCGGTGGATCAGCAAAGAGAGATCAGCAAACTGTTCACGCTACGGGAGGTCCAGTCCATCTTGTCACAAAGCCCTACAGGCAAAAGCCCTGGCCCTAATGGTCTACCAGTTTCATACTACAAATCCCTACGAGAAACTCTACAACCCCTCCTCCTGCGCTTTTATAACGCTGTACTGCAAGGCTCTGCACTACCGAGACAAGCACTTGAAGCACACATCTCCCTCATACACAAAGAAGGGAAGAATCCAGAACTATGCAGTAATTACAGACCAATATCCCTTTCGAATAATGACCTAAAAATATATGCTAGCCGTGTAGCGCAGCGTTTAAGCTCCTTGTTACCGAATCTAGTTTCCCCTGAACAATTCCATCAGGCTACTACATCTCATGCGACACGCTAATACATCCCGCTCCCCATTGGTCCTCCTAGGTACGGATGCGGAAAAAGCATTTGGCAGGGTGGACTGGACCTTCATGACTGAAACCTTAAGACATTTTCACTTTCCCGACCCCCTTATCAAAGCCATCTCAAAGCTATACTCCCGCCCATATGCACGAATTAGGGTTAACGGTCTGCTGTCAGAGCAGTTTGATATCCTGAACGGTACTCGGCAGGGCTGCCCTTTGTCCCCCTCGCTAATCATCCTAGTGATGGAGACAGCGTCAGACAACACCCTGCCATAGCACAATATAAGGTCAATGCAGTAGATCTCAAAGCAGCAGCCTTCGCTGACTATCTTCTTCAGATTCTCACAGACCCTATAAAAGAAATACTAGCGGTACTAGACACGTTCACCAGATTCGGTTCACTCTCTAACTTCAAATTAAACCTTGAAAAGTCAGAAGCACTAGGCATAAACATATCTCAGGAACTAAAGAACAAACTCGAAAGCCAATTCCCATTTAAATGGCCCAAAAATTATATAACATACGTAATTAAACCAAGCGCACGTTGGCCAGATTTAACCAAACTCAACTACCTACCACTACTACAAAACTCTTTAAAAACAGAATCTTTGACAGCTCCCTTCATATCCTCTACTAAAGGACTCATCTTCCCAAAATTCATTTACCTGTTCCAGATGCTACCGATTAAGATACCCAAGACCTTTTTTTTTTTTATAAGAAAGCCAGATCTCTCTTTTCAAAATACATCTGGAAAAACAAAGGAGCCAGACTAGATTTCTCGACTAACGCTACCCCAAACATCTAGGAGGCCTGGGAGTAGTAGATCTATCCCTATATCACACAGTGGCGATACTCTCTAGAATAATACACTGGACTAGACCCACGACAGACAAATTACATGTAGCACTAGATACAGTATTGTCCCGATACCTCTTAAGACAATACTGGTGGCACCAATTGAATAACCTAGACGCATTAACCTTTAAGAACGCCTTAACTCCAGGAGTAGAAGTAGCATGCACATGGAAAATATAGGCACCACACCTTCTACCGGCCCTGAGGGACCTACCGAAGCTATACACTGCACAGCGACATCTGGATTCACCAGACGTCTACACAACATAGACATACCACTAGAAAACATCATAGAAAATGGAACAGTAAAATCTCTCCCTGACATAAATGTCTTAACAAGAGAGAAACTGCTAAATTTCCTAGACTATAAACTCAAAATGGCGCTTCACTCCTACATATCACATGGACAATTAGACAGATAGCTGACACAACTAGAAACCCTACTGGCACAACATAACACAAATATCAAAGTGCTATTAAAACTCGACAACCTTTTACTAATCAGATCTGTCCCACTAAAGTAAGCCTATATAGGCCTCTGGGAAAGAGATTTAGGAATTAAACTATCACCTACCGCAATCTCCAATGTTAACAAATTCTCCCATGGGCCATCCTCATAAGAATACAAGCAAATTCATACAAGATACTGTCCAGATGGTATATAACCCCAGCTAAAACTAATAACTGGTATCCATCTATCCCTGGCACCTGCTGGAGATGCAACTCCGAAAGAGGGACATACTTGTAACATTTGGTGGTCCTGCTCGAAACTAACAACGTTCTGGAGCCCTGTCCTAGAGATTACCAAGAACATCGGTTCATTGAAATCTACACCTTCTCCTACCTTGATATTCTTGGGTTGGAATGAAGAGAGACAGAATGTACAGAGTACTTTCATTCCTGCTAGCAGCCCCTAAACTCCTACCCCCCCGCTGTGGAGAACGTCATCTTATTAATACCTCAATGGTTGCATAAAGTGAACCAAATATACGGTATTGAAGAGATAGTCGCATCAACTCTACATACTCAGAATAGATTTAGGACACTTTGGGCCCCATGGGTAACCTATCGCAATTCAACTCTACATACTCAGAATAGATTTAGGACACTTTGGGCCCCATGGGTAACCTATCGCAATTCAACTCTACATACTCAGAATAGATTTAGGACACTTTGGGCCCATGGGTAACCTATCGCAATTCAACTCTACATACTCAGAATAGATTTAGGACACTTTGGGCCCCATGGGTAACCTATCGCAATTCAACTCTACATACTCAGAATAGATTTAGGACACTTTGGGCCCCATGGGTAACCTATCGCAATTCAACTCTACATACTCAGAATAGATTTAGGACACTTTGGGCCCATGGGTAACCTATCGCAATTCAACTCCTTTCCTCAATCACATGACGGAAGAAAATTAAATCCCAAACGGATACTAATAGAAGTATATGAGATGAAATAATCAACGGTGGCAACGCTTTCACTTTCTACACCTCCACATATATTGGATAGTGATCTCAGGATCAACCCCCCCCCCCCCTTTTCCTACATGTTCCATTCCCTCTTATATACACGTTTGTCATTTTTGTTGCTGTACAAGTTCCTTTACTAATTTTCTAATGCATAAAGGGCAGTTCATTCAGTTATAAATGTTGCTCTTCTGAAGTCCACCAATACAGGACAGAAGTAAACAAGACTACAATACTACAATTATAGTCGGCTAATGCTATTGGACTGAATGTTCACCAAGCAATATTCGCTCACACAAAGTTGATTGTATTATACTGCCTTCCCATTGTAATGCATTGTATTGTCTTCCATCTAATAATTGTTAAACTATAATAAAAAGAAAAGAAAGTAGCCTTACATGCCCCTGTCTCTCCCACAATTCCCCAGGACAGCTAGACTATAAAGCTCCTCTCAAACAGGTTGGGGACTGAACAAACCTCTTCATCCATTTTCCATTATTCCCTGAGTACTTGGGAGGAAATGTCTGAGTATACTAGATTCCTCCAATGAGCCCCATGCGGCCGGTAAGAAGACTTCTATGGCACACGTGCAAGGGACAGAAAAATTCGACAAAATTGGAATGCCCTGTTCTGTGTGTGTATGAATGGAGCCAGAAAAAGAGCGTGATCTGCGTATATGTGACCACGTGGATGTTACTACACAGAAAGTGGGGCATGAGTCGATGCTAAGAAAATAACTGCGCTTCTAAGCTGCAGACCGCCATGATGTTGTAAGACCCAACTTCTGAGCTCTGTTCGTGTCGGTGGAAAGATTCCTTTAATCAAGACAAGTAGCAAAGTTGCACTCCTGACATTTCTCTTTTAGAACCTACTTGTATTCCCCATAACATAACAAATCACAGATTTCTGGCAGGAATAACTGACTGACAACTGGGTGTTAACAGTTGGGGGTGTGTCCTTGTATATGCTGCCAGTGTTAAACTGTACAGGTCCACACTCCATTGACAGGAAGAATGATAACACCCAGTTATTTTATTTATAAGAGGAATAACAGAGGAACCATACAACACAGTTCCAAGAAAAGATGCACCAGAATTGCTAGCTCATGGGGAATACAAGTATTTAGTAAAAACAACCAGAACAGCGGACATGGCTTCTTTAAAAAAAATGTAGGGCTAGGCTGCAATGTTTGTCTGTTCACCAATCAACTTGGCAGATAATGCAATAGCTCGTCCCTTCATTCGGCTTTTAAACATAGTTATAGTTTCTCCCAAATTGACTTGATTTAAAATTAGAAAAATGTCAATTTCCTCTCACATATCCATTGGAAGTGATCATTTCATACTTGACAATCTGAATTATATGTATAGCAGTAACAGTCTATACAGTTGATTTCTTCCTTATTTCAGAGAGAAACACTCGAATGCCTGGAAACATTTACACGCACGACTAACAAAACTGGCGCAAAGACGCAAAACTTAAAAGCAGGCGGCACGTGTAAATGGTGGCAGGCATGTTAGAGGGCTAGTTCAGAATTACAAGAATACTACCACACTGGCTCACAGGTTCAATGTGGCATCGCAGACTGACCCACTCACTTCAATCAAGCTGAGATGTGGCGCCCTTTCTGAGGGAGGCAGCCACGCTTCTCTACTCTTAGGCAACCTCTTAAAGGACCTATAGTGTGGAGAACAACTTGGAAACTTCAGACGGCCGTTTGCTGTCCGCAAAAATGCGGATTTCTTTTTTTTTTGCGGACAGTTCAGCATGTGCGCAAAAAAATGGATTGCATTCGGTTTTTTGGCTGATCCATAGACTTCAATAGGGCCATGTCCTGATTTTCACTGACAAGTATAGGACATGTTTAATTTTTTTTGCTGAGCCGTGCAATGGAAGAAAAGGGCCGCATAGAGGTGAATGGGACAGCATCTATTCCGCAAAAAACGGATCCGCATTTTTGCAGACAACACATGGCCGTCTGAATGAGCCATTCCACTTAGGTGATCAGGGCAAAAGAAATAAAGGGACATTGTGTTTATTCCAAGTTCTTCGATCAGTGGGTGTCCAACTGCTAGCACCCCCACTGATCACATAACCAGAATATCCCTTTAACGACCTTGGGAGGTATGCTTCATTACCCTATTAGCTCCATTTTACTAATCAAGAAAATTTGTCTGGAGGTTCTCTTTAAATTCTGTGAATTAATCTCAGCAACATCCATTGTGGTGTGCACCAGGGAGCTGTCAAGTTTTACATTTTCACAATTAAAAAAATCAGTAGATACAGCCGTAAACCTTGGAAATGAGGTGGGAGAGTCTTCTCCCAACATTTTAGCTTATACTATTTCCCTGTGCAGTAGTAAAGGTAGGATAACAGGGAGACATAATCAGACAGATTATCGGGAATGAATGTTCCTGTGAGCGCTCATTCCTGACAATCTGCCCGTGTAAATGTGCTGCAGATCACCTGATGAGTGAACCAAACGCTTGTTCACCAGGCGATCATCATTTCTGGCCAGCAGGGCATGCGGTCTAAACAGCGATCTGCTGCCCAGAAATGATAATTCTGTATGATGCGAGCGATCACAATATCCATCCCTCGTCGTCATACTGGGAAGGAGATCGATGCATGTAAATGCAGTGCTTCATCGGCACCGAGTGAGCAGCCGACTGCTGGGAAGAAACGCTTCCTTTCCAACAGTCTGCGCCCCATCGGTATGTGTACATCCACCTTAAGTTCCCTTCAGTGGATTCGTGTCACAGGTCATCATCCATGGAAAGCTTTTCCACATTATCATTAGAACGGTCTTCGGAGATGGGACACATCCACACAGTCCACATTATTAAAGGCTGTTAGCATAAAAAGACTGATTATCAATATTTCTATGGCCAATAAAATGTATTGTGGCAACCAGCAATCTCTACTACAGGGAATACACTATTACAGGTAGGAGCAAGACAAGCCATCACTCAAGTAACCAGCATAGCACAACGGGACCACTTCTGACACTTCCAGCCAGGCTCCATTTGCAGAATGAAGCTTTCACATGCTTATTAGAGATACATGGATGTAATACAATACAGGATGGTGCTGCAGTACATGAAGGCAATGGGTATCGTGCTGTGCAATATGCAGCATGCCTCGCAGCAGCAGGGCTGTGGAGTCGCTACACCGCTATTTTATCAGAGTCCGACATAAATACCGTAATTAGTAATAACAAATCTCCTGTAGTAAAATGGGAATATCAGGGTTTTTCTCACCATCATATCAATAATCAGGCTGCTTGATTAGAACATAAAGCAGACTTGTTGGAATAAAATTTCTGAACAAATAACAAAGCAAACAAATAACTTAAAGGTAAAAAGTGTCAACTAGAAAACACATGGCCGCATAGGGATGAAGGCAGTGAGACGATATAGACCTCTACTGTACTTGTCAATGGCTGGAATTATGTATAAAAAGGATTTTTATTGCTGCTTTGATGGGTCAAAGAGGCGTGAATAAGGTATTCCCATATTGAAAACATGGCGGCAGAGCTCTCTCTGGCCTCTTCGTACCAATCTGGGGACCCCGGGAGGCTGGAGAAAGCCACAGAGGCGGAGTTACTCAAATTGGTAACTCCCTTTGACTTGAAGCTATGCTGTTTACAGAACTCTCTACGGCCTCCTGCCGTCCCTGGGTCGGGACAGAGGCTGGAAAGAGCCCGGCAGACTTTTTTTTCAAAATGGAAATACCCCTTTAAGTGCCCCGGCCCAACACCTCTGTCCATCCTCTCCCCTCCTAGTTGATAGATCTCTACAGGCCCTGCAGAAAACCTGTATGCACCATCAGTGACAGAGAGACAGTGCTCCAGGCTAAAAAAAATTACCTAGGAGCCATTGGCTCCTAAACTAAAACATTTGGGAGCAAAATAACAAAAATTTGTCGCCAAATTTAAATACATAATTATGATATAAAAAATTGCCTGATTCACACATCAGTGTTTTGGTCAGTGATTTCCATCAGTGATTATGAACCAATAGTGGGGCCTCCACAGACATAAGGTATAAGGGAAAGATCTGCTCCTGTTCTGTGTTTAGAACCGCACCTGGTTTTGGCTCAAAATCACTGATGGAAATCACTGACCAAACACTGACGTGTGAATGAGGCCTTACTGTGTGCAGTGTCCCGCATCTCTCTCCTCCTTTTTATTCCATTTGGTTCTCTTACAGCTGAACTTAAAAACTTCAACTTTCATCACTGATAAAAACGATTTACATAGTTCAAAATTTAGGGTTTCTTGGTCCCAAAATGTCAGCGTCAGTAGGCCATCGTGTGTAATGAGATCCAAACCAGCATCTAACTCAGGGCTCAGGATTAAATGGCTCAAGTGAAGGGCCTTCAGAGCTCATTTGAATTAGATCCTCCACTGTAGAAATATGAATTGACTGCATACTTTTGATTTAATTCTGTTTCGGGCAGATAAACCTTCGTTCACATGGGATTGAGTTTAACTTTTTAACTCTTTCAGGACCAGGCCTTTTTTTTATTTTGCGTTTTTGTTTTGCGCTCCCCGCCTTCCCAGAGCCATAACTTTTTTATTTGTCTGTACACATGGCCATATGAGGGTTTGTGTTTTGCAGGACAAGTTGTACTTTTCCGACGCCACTATTTAATATTGCATATGATGTAGTGGGAAGCGGGAAAAAAAATTACAAATCGGGTGAAATAAAAAAAAAAAAGCGATTTCACCACAGTTTTGCGTTTTTTTTTTAATCACGACGTTCGATGTGCGATAAAACTGACCGGTTACTTTTATTCTACAGGTCATTATGAATCCAGCGATACCTTATATGTATACTTTTTTTTCTTGCATTTTGATAGTGATAAAAAAATGTGGGGGAATCTGTTTTATTTTTTTGTCGCCATATTTTGACCCCTATAACTTTTTTGTATTTATGTGTACAGAGCTGTATGGGGGCTCATTTTTTGCGGGGCAATCTGAACTTTTCATTTATACCATTCTGGGGTGTGTATGACTTTTTGATCACTTTTTATTTAAGGTGAATCAGCCATTTGGATGCTTTTTTCCGTTTTGCTGTTTGCCGTATGGGGAATATTTTTATACTATGGGTGTTTTCGCACATTGTGACACCCATGATGTGCATTTTTGTTTTAGTTCTTTTATTAATATTTTGGGAAAAGGTGGGTGATTACAATTTTTTTTTTTTTTACACTTTTTACACTATGCAGCAGCCTCGTGTCATTCATAAAGACAGGAGCTGCTGCATACATGCTTCGGCTCCTCTGACTGCCGCACGAGAGAGCCGGAGCACCACCAAAAGCTTTCGCTTTTCAGCGCGCTCAGATGCCAGGGCCCTTCAGTGCCTCATTCATGTCTCTTTGACCCTTCACAGTGACAATAAAGGTTGCAGCCATGGCCAAGTACAATAAAGGTAAGGATAGACTCACTGCTTCTGTGGCTATGTAGCCGTGTCAACCAGTTTTGTACGTGTTTTCTATGTGACAGATTCCCTTTTTCCCTTTAAATTCCTGTAAGTAAATATGTCATACCTGGAAAACCTTTTTATGCTTTTAATAAGAAATCTATGAAATTGTCCTCAGAAAAAGTATTGCCTTACTCAGATTCTCCTCCATGGATGCCCCGGGGGCAGAGAACAACCTCTCTACTACTCTCTGTTGGTGGCAAAGCAGTGACCACACAGGCAACATCTCTGACAATAAAATAAGAGCCTTAGATTGATAGAACATAAATATATTTAATTATTAACATTTCTAAACTTCCTAAGAAAGTTAATTATACATGAATTATTATATATTAATAGCAGATTTTATTATTATTTTTTTTAGGCCGTATCCGAAATCTTTTTTCCGACTCCAACTCCACAGCCCTGCGCAGCCGTAAATGTAAAAGCTCTGCAATCAGTACAAGTGTAGAACAATGGGGCAGATCTCTCAAACTGTCTAAGGGCTAGTTCACAAGCAGCTGCAATTTTTCAATCTGAACGCCACAGACCAGTTCACGGATGGATTTGCCCTACTGAATGCAGCTATAGCACGAGTGGACGCTCACTGAGGTTCTCAGCAGAGTCCGTGTGGGCACTGAGCTAATAAAACATTACATGTCCTTTCTTGGTGCGATCACGGCTGTAAACTGCAGCGCAGCCTCCCACTGAAAATAATGGGAGACTGATCCAGAACAGCTGCCGGCGGCTTTTTGGTAGGGAATGCTCGCCATATTCGGCCAGCAAAAGACTCAGTGTGAACAGGGCCTAAAGGAACAGTCCATAGCAACCAATATTAGCTCAATAGCTTTCATTTTTCAGGAGCAGAATATGAAATAAAAGCTGTGCAGCCGATTTTTTGCTGTGGGCAACAAAGACAGATTTCCCTGTAGACAGTTTCATAAATCTCCCCATTATCTTTTCCTCCTTTTGCGGTCACGATCAGTAATAATTTACAGTGGATATACCACAATGTGTATAAGGTTACTTTGCAAGAAAAAGCTTCTCGAATGGTCTCCAGTCAAATGCTTTCTTATTAAGATAATCAAACATAAAAAAATAGAAAGTAAAAACATTTCATCTCAAACCACCCCCTAAAAGCATTCTGATCCTCCCCCAGACTCCTCACTTCTGCTGTGATTGATAAGCTGCTCAATTCCCATATCATTTGGATGTGGACAGCATCCATTTTTTTTGTGGACTCCTAGAAATGGATGGGTCTGTGCTATCCGCATAAAATGCTGATCGCTCACGGATGGAAAATACATTCATGCACATAAGGCCTAAATCAGAAACCTTGGGCAGCAAGCATGATGTTACCCGTCTGAATATTGTGCCTCATCGTACATAGATTTATTGGTAAATTTCAGAAAAGTCAACTGAGAAATAAGGATGCCATAGACTGGCACAAGTCACATCATTTTTCATAATGAAAGTGAAACTACATACGCTGTGGATAATTTTGTGAATGTGATTCTTGGGCCATAAAAAAACAGAAAGGGCTATAAGGCTATAATCATCTTCAAAAATAGGACTGCAGTGCAACTTTCAAATCAGGCACACGGATCCAAAAAAAAAAAAAAAAAAAAAAATGTATGAGTTATATGGGTCCATGTACTATCCAGCTATAGAAATGTTTTCCTATTTTTCAAGCATCAGTGCTTTTCTCAAACATTTCTTTTTTTTGTACTTTTATAAGGACACTACACAAATCCTAATCACCATTGGAATCGATGTACGCAAAAGATCCACACATAAATATCACTATGCTGGCCAGTTAAAATGCGGACCGCCCCCCCCCGCTTTCTGGATTCACACCTTTAGGCCTCTTTCACACGAGCGTCCGGATAAGAGGCGAGTGTGTTGCGGAAAAACGCGCGATTTTTCAGCGCGAGTGCAAAGCGTTTTAATGCGTTTTGCACGTGCGTGGGAAAAATCGGCATGCTTGGTACCCAGACCCAAACTTCATTACTGAAGTGCGGGTTTGGGTTGAGTATTCTGTAGATTTTATTATTTTCCCTTATAACATGGTTATAAGGGAAAATAATAGCATTCTCAATACAGAATGCTTAGTAATATGTGGATGGAGGGGTTAAAAAAAATAAAATTAACTCACCTTATTCACTTGATCGCGTAGTTGCCGATCTCTTCTCTCTTCTTCAATCATTAGCTGCCGGCTAAAGGACCTGTGATGACATCACTGAGCTCATCACATGGTCCAATCACATGGTCCAATCACCATGGTGATGGACCATGTGATGTGACATCACCACAGGTCCTTTAGCTGGCAGCTAATGCTTGAAGAGAGAAGAGATTAGTAACTACGCGATCAAGTGGATAAGGTGAGTTAATTTTTTTTATTTTTAACCCCTTAACCCACATTTTACTGAGCATTCTGTAGTGAGAATGCTATTATTTTCCCTTATAACCATGTTATAAGGGAAAATAATAAAGATTGGGTCCCGTCACGCATTGCACCCATGCGGAAAACTCGCCCATGTGAAAGGGGTCTTAGAGTTTTCCCTAATGGTGTTCATTACACATGCTCACCATTTTCCAGATGTGTGCTTGCTGTGAATATAAAGATTTTTTTTTTACATCCAGAGGTTAAAGTCTTGACAGATTTTGTGCTACGGACCCTGCATGGCTTGTTACGTTCTCTTTTGTATGGGGCCTCGCACTTGTGTGAGCTGCACACGGTCAGTATAGGTTTTTTAAGTAGTTTTACTAACTAGTATGGCAAAGGAAATATATCATATTGCCTAAAACATTCTTAGGACTTACCTCAACCAAAATGGAAGCAAGTGCATTCCCAATAATAATGAAGACCATCACAATGCGCCATTTCATTGGAACACAGACCAACTGCAAGAATAAAACGCAATAGTTAAAAACTCCATTAATTTCGTTCCACTGTATACGTATTGAGTAAAGCAGGGATCAGCAACCTTCGGCACGCCAGCTGCTGTGACACTGCAACTGCCAGCATGCACACTTTCTTGGCGGCTTTATAACTACCAAAGTGAAAGGAGGATTCTGGGAGTTGTAGTTTAAAAACAGCTGGAGTGGCGGAGGTTGCTGATCCCAGAAGTAGAGACCATAGGGTTGTGTAGAGTATAGGTAAACATACTACACAAGTTATTAATATATTATCTTACCTCTAAGAAGTTGTCAACAGGTTCAACTGGATACAGCATGAAGAATGATATTAAGGCATAAAGAGCCAATACAGAAATTACAAAAAGATCTAAAGGAAGAAAGAAGAGCAGAGACTTAAGTCATTGAAGTTAGTATGAAATGGATATTCTGCAGAAAACTTATCTAGCTCTAGTCTAACACTAGTAACTAATAAAAAAATATAAAAGCAGGTTAGACACGAAACATACTGTACAGAGTTCCACAGTATACTGAACATGGGACACGTACAATTTTTGTAGCTAGGCTGGCGAAAAGGTTTTCCTTTTGAGAATGCAACTGCCACAATGAGGTACTGGAAGCTGGACACATAGAAGAGAGTGGTGTTTTCATAGTTTCTGATGTTGTGCTCATCATGATCAGTGTCATTTTCATGGTGATCATCCATGGAGACATTACATGCACTGAAATGCAGGAAAAAAAGAACAATAGAACTGTAAGCATAAAATGATGAACTCCTCTCACATTAGTTCACTTTCAGACTTCACTCACTTGCTGCTGGGGGTCCAGACCTCGTACCAGGGCTCTTGTTTGACCAACAAGAAAGCCAAGGTCTGAAATGTCAAGCAAATAACGATTTGGGAGAGGACAGAAAAGAGAAGGGGTCCCGAGATGAGACCAGAGGGAGGTCTTTGTGCAACCAAGTCTTTCCAGGCTGGGTTTAAACTCACTGGAAAATAAATAAAAGGGAGTATTAAATCATTGCCACATACATTTCACTATAACAAAGGTGATGGCTGTAAAATATTTCTCAAGCCCCCTGGATAACAGTCTGATTGGTGGAGTCCTATAGCTGGGTGACACAGTGGTCATATAGTCCAACTTCCACCCCCGACACGCAGGAAATGTCCGGAGATCCCTGCCCACAGCAGTGACCCGCCTCAGCCATGGATTAGCTGAACCGGCATCTCCAGGCATTTCCTGTGTGTCCAGGTCTGATCGGGGACAGAGACGAGCAGAAACTTAGCAAGGAGAGAATTTGGGGGTAAAAAAGGTGAGGGAGACTACCCCTTCTTCCATTTTGTTATCCCACTCTGAGCCATTATTAAAAATTACCTCTTCCCTGAATATCCCCTTTAAAAAAAAAAACCGAACCAAAGGTGAAAACTGCAGCACAAAGAAAACAAAAAAAACTACTTGAATGTGAAGCATACAGTATATTGCCTGCACTGTAAGAGAACGGCAGTTTTACAATTACAAGAACAAGATGGAACAACTTCATGTTCTTCTTAGAACATCAGCTAATTCATGGCCGATATTTCTTTATCTATATATTCCCCATACTTAAGAACTGAAATGTGAAAATGTAGGAAACAGATGGAGTCTGCTGTCCTATATATCCTAACTGAATTACAAGAACGGTGCAGAATTAGCACAGCAATCTTACTGCCCACAGCAACAAAATCACTGCTCTGATCAGCAAGTGACAGGGGCTAGACCAGCGATGCACATGCAGTTATTGTGGTTCTTTAACTCTTGTTCTTCTGTTGGTCGTTCTTTCCTAAGCCCGTCGCACATAACTCCAGTTTTACACTGGGAAACTACATTTCCTACACTCCCAGAACTTCCTGTGCCCCCCTTTTTCATTATTGGTTCTGATGGATACTTTTCTGTTCACACATGACAGCAGCAGTCATACAGGAGATGTGGTCCATGAAGAGAGCAATGTGGGCATTATACAGGTGAAACTCAAAAAATTTGAATATCGTGCAAAGTTAATTTATTTCAGTAATGCAACTTAAAAGGTGAAACTAATAAATGAGATAGACACTGGAAATAGGGGTGTCACGATACCAAAATTTTGATTTGGTATGGATATCATAAAAAAGTATTGCGATACTCGATACCATTCCATACCACGCAAAAAAAGCTGCATGCATTTCGCATTTTATGGAACGTCCGGCCCATAATCGAACAGTCCTATCCTATTTTTTTGGGGGACAAGGTGACAAAAATAAATGGTGAATCGCATGGTTTTTCTTTTTTTTCCTTTTTCCGTTCACCGCATAGGAGATATTTTTTTATATTTTAATAGTTTGGACTTTTCAGACATGGCAACATGGTTTATTTATTTATTGTTTATATATTTTATATGTAAAATTGGGAAAGGGGCGATTTATACTTAATATTTTAGTGTTTGTATTTTATTAAAAAAAAAATTTAGGGGGGGGGGGGGTGAGGGGGGATTGCAGCGCCCTGTCATTGAGGTCGGGTGCTCGCTATATGATTCTGCAGCCGGCACCCGCCTCCTGTATTTGAATTAATGGGCAAGTTATCTTCATTGGTGGCGTAGTGGCCACAGCTCCTCCCCTCCTCTTCCCTTCTGTCTTCTCATTGGTGGCAGCCGCAGCAGCACAGGGAGAGGGAGAGAGTGACTCCTTCTCCACTGTGCTGCTGAGAAAACATGGCGCACGCTGCTCTCAGCACGCGCCATGTTTTCGGATACTAGGCTGTGCTATATCGATAAAAGGCAAATCATGGGATCGAATCAACATCGGTACAAAACTATCGATTGGGTATTGATAATTCGATACCCGATGCAACACTAACTTGAAATATTTGAACAGATGTAACACAAAGAACAAGAAACTGTTTCATTCCATGGACCATGACGTTTTTGATGGGGAACCACTACATTTGTTTTCAGTTTATTTCTTACATCAAAAATATGCCTTTTATAGCCCGTATATGCCGGCTATGTTATCTGTGACGCATATAACATATAGTACTTGATGCTATTGTAAACTCCTGGTCTTGTCTGCAGAATCTCAACAGAACTCCCCAAACTGTGTACCTTATACGTATCTAGGAGTCTTCACAGCCCCCCTCCCCCCCAGCCCCATTTTAACCTCTTTACCCCATCTAAAATTTTTACTAAATAGTCCAAGCAATATTAGACTACATGCAATATCAACGAAGCACATGCCACAAAAAATAGACGCTCTTACTTGTAAACACCACCACCAAGATTATTGCCAGGTCTATGAAGAGAAACTGGAAGTCTCCCAGGTTGCTGAGAATCTAGCAGGGAAAGAAGGAGACAAGCATTTAAACTAATTTTACTATACATATTTGTCTGTCTGACTGTCCACACTATTCTGAAAAGCAAGGAGACAAGACAAGTGACTAGGAAGAAGCGTATAAGTGCGGGATTACAGCGGTCAGCACACCGCTGATCTGATATCAAAGGGGTTCTCTGGGAATTAAGAAAACAAAAATACAGAAAATACTCAATATTACTTTATTATAAATATTTTCCCAAATACCTTTCATTAGTTATAATGGCTTGTTTTGTCTGGGAAGCAATCATCAGGGAAAATACAATAAAAGCTGCTGTCCTATTAGTACAAACAAAACCTGTTCTAATCACACAGCAGGACAAGTTACTTCACTACACCGAGCTAAAGAGCTGCCTCGTCCTCCTCTCTGCTCTCCTAGTCAGAGATTATGATGCTAAATACAGTTTAGTATGATCTTCTTTGGAATCTCTGTAGGAATGGAGTTCATGAGGAGACGAAGTACAGAGTAGGGTGGGGATGTGGCTAATGAGCAGCAGCACTTGTATGTAGTCTCCAATACCACAGCCCACGTTATTACAGAAGGTCCTGTCCATCCTCTCTGAACTCCATTCCTACAGAGATTCAGGTGAAGATCTTATTAGCTGTATTCAGGATCACAACCCCTGACAAGAGCAGAGAGAAGGATGAGGCAGCTCTTTACCTCAGTGTGAAGTAATTTGTCCTGCTGTGTGATTAGGACAGGTTCTGTGTGTACTAACAGGACAGCAGCCATTTTATTTCTCCTGATGATTGCTCCCCAGACAAAACAAGCCATTATAACTAATGGTTATACTACTAAAGGTATTTGGGAATATATATCATAAAGTAAAATTCAAGTATTATCATTTTCTTAATTCATGGAGAACCCCTTTAATGACATATCCTGAGAATACGTGTAATATAGAGTAGCGGGGCCGCGCTCACAGTGAAGGAACCACCGATACTGTTGCGTGTTATATTTTATGGATTGGTGACAAGCATTGTATCTTGTAAGTAGAATAAAACAAGTTTTAATGAATATCCGAATATACTACGCTATGTCCGGGTGTTTGCTTTAAAGGGGAGGAGATATAGAAGTGACCGCTGTTGGGTGTGTCGGTGAGCGTCATCTGAGGCTGCAGTTGGAGACTGCAAGGAGTGTCCAGCGCTGCGTTTTCTCTTGGAGTGGTTCCTTCACTGTGAGCGCAGCCCCGCTACTCTATATTACACGGATTCTGTATGAACGGTGTTTAGGACCTACGCCGATTTTGTGGGACTGCTGCAAATTTGGGATCTGGTTTCCACCGAAGAGCCACAGAACAACATTTTAGCATTCGTATATCCTGAGGATAGGTAATCAATATAAAAAAAAAAAAAAAGAACAAAGATAAAACCCCTTTAAGGGAAACTGGTCACTAAAAGAAACCTTTTAAAGGGAGTGTTAGCAGTTGCAGATGTAAAACGGCTGACAGACTGAAAGGGATTTTTAACCTTGCTATTAAATATATATTATATCAGGCACTGCCACTTGTTACAAGACAGGTCATTTCCTCAAAGAACACATCCCCCGGAGGTTAATTCCTGTATGCGAGCCCACCCCAGCAGACATTGAGATTACAATACATGACACACAGTTATCACTTGGAAATACAATGGACAGCAGGAACCTCAGGTACATGAGAACAAGCTGTAACGACTTTAACTTGTTAGCATCTAGACTACCATTGTAATATGTAAAATACCCTTTCATGTATTGTATATGGCAGATACCAGTATTGTTTACCGACTTCCCTAAATTAACCTGTCATCTGCTGAACTCAAGTTGGTACTCCCACCCCCAATGTCCTATAAATACATGTACTATGAAATAAAGACTTCAGATTGTAACTGTCTCAGGTTGAGCTCTGACTTTTACTATCTCCCAGCTGGAGGAAAAGCTATTCACTGAAGGGGAAAATATACCGGTGGAGGTCTGATGCCTCATTGTATGACCATCTCATAACCGCCTCAAATTGGAAAGAGCTATCACAGACATAGGTAGGGGACAGGTGGTAGTGCATACCGGTCATTGCTCTGAACCATTTATGTGCTGTAAAAATGAACTACGAATGCCGCTGGCTACACGCATACATAATTTTTACAGCACTATTTGTTCAGAGCAGGGACAGAGGTGTGCATTACCTCTTGTCCCCTGCCCGTACCCATGTCTGTCAGCAGTTTTGCATTCATATAACTGTTGACAGATTCCCTTTAATATAACATCAACTGCATTATATTCTAATAGATGGATAGAAGGCAATTTCTGACACATTAGACGTCCTGGTTAACCTTCCTAGGTGCTGCACAGTAAGTATTAGTTTGGGTTTATAGTGATGTGATGGTATAATACCTGTAATAAATACTCACAGAATACAGCAGAGTAACTGTGAAGTACTGGATAATACTGTACAAAGCCATGAATTTAAACACACAGAAAGATGTAATCAGTGCTGCACGTCCTTCCCTGCAACAAGAACGTAGTGAGACATGAACCATTCAGTTCTATGGAGAAATGTACAATAATCATTAAATGGTAAAAAACGTCAGTGCAAACATTTATTCTTTATTTGCTTTCTAAATGCAAAATGAGGTACCTTTCTAATCTGGTCTACTGCCGTAGAGTCTATACAACTCCTGTACACGGATGATTTCTCCTGGATGCTGTTCTCTTTCTCTATGCTCCCCTGCCCTGTCTTAATCTCACAGTAGCACAGTATAAGAGAGCAGCAGAAAGGGAGGGTAGGAGGTTACACATGAGAGTCCGAAACTTGGAGGGCAGGTTGCAAACAGAATATGAAAAAGTCTTAAAATGAATGAAGGAATGGAGATACCAACTTACTGCAACTTTAACTCTAGGGAACTACTAGCATATTTCAAAATAATATATTTTCCTTTCCAAGCTGTCCCTAGCCTTTAACATTGCTTTGCACAAAAAAAGAAATACAAAAAATAAAGTATGGAATAAGCACTGTGCCAACCCACCACCCTCCATGTACACCATTATGTTTCCTTTGCATCCATGATCTCATTTTTAAAGGGGTAACACAGCTTCTGCAAATAAAGCTTATCCATTGTATAATAACTTTGAAATACAGTTTCAGTATCAATTTTTTTATGTATTGGTCATGTAAAGAACACATAGATGCATAACCCATTTCAGATCTGAAAGGTAAGATAAATGTTTTTCCTATTGGAAGTTTTTTTTTTTTATTTGCTGTAAATATACTGACCAGAGTCCACATAAATAGTTTTTGTAATTTACGCAAACATTAGCACTAGTTCATACCGTATCAGGTTTGGTACACAGGTAATGCTCGGAGTCCTGGATGTGAAAGGTGAGGCCACAGATGCCTCCAATTCGGACAATGATATCCCTCCATGAGCTCTCTTCAGTGCCTGTGAACACACACTAGGTTAATAGCAAAAATTGGATTTTTGTACTTTTGTACTTAAAATCCCTCTCTCGTTCAATTCATTGGAGGACACAGCGCCATGGGTATATGCCCAGCTACCACTAGAAGACGACACTAGATATGAAAAAGGTTGGCTCCACCCAGGTGGGCTATACCCTCTCCACAGACACTAGGCTAATCAGTTTGTACCAATAGCAGTAGGAGAGAGAAACAAAAGCAAAGAACCAACATGTCCTGGACCGGGGAAGGAAAGAACAGCAGCCCGGTGACCGAAAGAGAAATGAAACCAAAGGGTGGGATCTGTGTTCCCCAATGAATTGAACGCCAAGTACAAAAATCCAATTTTCTTGTTAATGTCATTGGGGGACACAGCACCATGGGACACATCTGACAAGCCAAAAATGCAAATTGGATGCAGACAAAAAATACGTTCATGTGCATGAGCCCTTAGCCTGCACAAAATCTTGCATGTGCCATCTTTTGCTGTTGCTCTTTACCTCCCTCACTTGTGCTGTACACCTTTGAAGACCGAGCAGGTTCACCAAGGTGAAGGGCGCATGTGCCTTAGCTGAAGAGTAACAGCACATGGTTAACATTTTTTGTGGAGGCTGCTCAAGAATGTCATTCATGGCATAAAGGCCGGCTTATGGGCATGGAGAGCTTGACTCGTTCGGCTAAGTCTCCACCCCCTGGACTTGAATTAGCTATTTTACATAGAAGTTCTAACGTTTTTTTTCACATGAATGATATAATCATGGGCTGTAAGATGGGAGACCAATGGAGATGGCATCATGTGCACCATCAGATACTGGGGGTTGTTTGTGGGACAAAAAGCATTTAGTAATAAATGCAATGATTATGTTACTTAGTAGTAACAACCAAAAACATTTGAAAAAAATACTTTAGGAAATAGAAAAAAAAATCCACTCATCTGGATTATAATGAGTGACATGTAAAAAACTAAACGACAGTCAAGAGGGCTGGAAAGCTGGGCTGTGACTGGTTACTACAGACAACAAACCATTTTCTTTTAGACAGTTTCATAGATCTTCCCCGAGTTGTTTTATTTTAGGACATGGACACTGGGCTCAGCCCAGAGAAACACAGCAGCACCATCATTCGCATGGATTTGTTGTTTTATAATCAGTTTTTTGCACATCTAGTTACTTACCCCACAATCATTTGCTCCATCTCCACACATGCCAACATAGTAACTGTATAAAAAATAAAAAAATAAAAATTTATTCAAATTTATAACAATATGGAAGACCGGGAGTAAAAAAAGACAAAAGTGACAGATTTTTGGTCCCTGCAACCAAGTTTTTAGACAGGTAGTTAAAAGTGATGACCGATTTATTTTGTGGTAACTTCTGTGGGTTTGATCCAATGAAAGAAGAAATATAAACACCACCACTTACTTTACCAGCCCCCTCTGATCCAGCACTGCCGCTCCCTCTTTCCTGCAGCCAGTGACCTATTCTTGTGGCTGCAGCCAATCGCTGACGTCAGATCTCCGGCTGTATACCGCTGAGGTCACCGATTGGTTCTAGCAGTATATGGGAGGTCACAGCCGCTGCCACAACAATACGATAGAGCTGCAGCCCATGGCAGAGTGGCAGCACTGGATTTGAAAAGGCTGTTTTTTTGTTTTTGTAATAAAAAATAAAAAATTGACCGACAATTTATTTAACCACTCGACGTCATAAACAACTTACATACCAATGCTGTTTATTTTTTATTATAAAAATGGGAAAGGAGGCCATTTCAAATGTTAATTTTTATTTTTTTTTAAATAGAATTTAGATTTAGGCCACCTTAGGGGGAGGGTTGCACATGGGATGATCATTAGAGAGCTTATACCAAAGACTGCAAGTTTACTATTGCAGCCTATGGCAATAGCGCTATGTGCAGGGGTGCACAACCTTTTCTGGTTGGGGGCCACATTCTCTGCCTGAACCAATTCCAAGGGCCGAAAATAAAACTTAAAGGGGTATTACCAACTGAAAAACTGTATTTTTGGCATATTGAACATACAGTATATACTATAAATGTCTAATAACAGTTCTAGGACTCCCATCTAATAGAAGAATACATGAAAGATACATGTAAGAAGCCATAAGACATAGACCTAGATGTCTTTTACCAGATGTTTGGGGGCCGCACAGAATGGTATCGAGGGCCGCATGTGGCCCCGGGCCGCAGGTTGTGCACCCCTGGTGTACAGCCATTTTTCCTGCAGTGGAGACAAGGCATTACATGGAAGCCAAGTATTATAAGGCAAAGTATAGTCCACGATAATGAGAGCTGCTACTCTATGATGTCCTAATAAGGGACACCAACTGGGATTGTCTTCATGAGGTATTCCTTCCTAAAATGGCGATTTTTTATTTTAGAGTTTTTGGTTTTTTATTCCCTACCTTCCCGGAGGTATAACTTTTTTTTTCACACAGAAGTAGAATGGCTTGTTGTTCTTTATAATAATCACAATTTAACATCGCATAAGATGTAGTAGGAAGCAGGAAAAAATAACAAATGGGGTGAAATTCTGAAAACATAAAAAGCAATTCCGTCATAGCTTTACAGGTTTTGTTTTCACAGCGTTCCCTGCGGGGTAAAACAGACCTATTCCCATTCTCCAGGTCACTTACAATTACAGCGAAACCACATGTTTAGGTTTTTATGTGTTTTAATACTGGGGAAAAAAAATAACTGGGAAAAAAAAATAACTGGGGAAAAAAAAATAACTTTACTCTTTTCATTGCCATATTCTGCCACATCTATGGAGCTGTGTTGGGGCTCACTTTTTTGTGGGATGATCTGTAAATTTTATCACTTACATTCTGGACTGTGTATGACTTTTTATTCAATTCTCTTGGGGAGGCGAAACGATAAAAAAAAAAAAAAATCAAAATGGCCTTTTTTTTTCTTCCTTCAGCCATTCGCCATATGGGATAAATATTTTTTATATTTTAACATTATGGCAATTTTTGGACACGGTGATGCCTATTAAGTTTTTTTTTTAATTATTTTAATTTTAGATTTCCATTTCTATTCAGTAATGGAATTTTATTCAGGCCTGCCTGAATACACCAGTAATAGGCCTATTAGTGCTAAGGAATGTCTTCCCCGATCTCAATAAGGTACAGAAGTTCCTGCCTGGGAAGGGAACTGCACATTTCTGGATTTTTTTTTACCCCTCAGAAATCATGGCCACATTTGACCACAGTATCTGAGGGGTTAAACATCTACGATCCACATTATCGCCCATCACAAACATTAGTTCAGAGGGTCTGGTGAGTAAACAGCGTTTGCCTTCTTTAGAGACCCAACATCTTCTGTATATATATGGCAGATGTCAGTAAAAGGGTTTAAAAGGAAGTTATCATTCACAATTTTCAATTTTTAGTTTCTGTAGATTTTCTGCTCAATTTTCTGCACATGATTATGGGAATGTCCATCTTGCCCGAGCTGCTATTCAAATGTTGCTTTACCATATGAACATGTAGGCTTGAGATGTTCATGGACTTCAACGGGTGAGTTTTCTAGGCCTGCTCTGTGACCCATGAAGGGGTCATTGTGCAGAGAGGGTAGTAGGTAAAGTATGATCATCTCACCTATTGTAAATGATGGATCCTGTGTCTATACACAAGTTTTATCAATCCTTGTGGTCCTGCCTGTGGTGATGATGATTAGATGACTGTTTAAGGGTTCAGCTTCACGGCGACACTTGTCGCACGTCATTTCATGTTGATCATCAACGCTGTCACAATGCGACATGCTGCGATAGTCGTAAAAAAATTCAGACATGTTGGATTTTGTGTCGAAAGTTGCACTCATTTGCTCTTATTCACTTTGATGCAAGTCACGCGCGACACATGACTCCCCTGTGCTTTCACAGACAAATCACAGTTCTAAAACAGTAAAAAAACAGCCACACGACAGCAAGTTGCAGACAAATCGCACATTTTTGTGTTGTAAGACTTTTCTGCAACATGCTGTCATGCGACACATCACCCTGTAGCTGAACCCAAAAAGTGATCTGTACAGAAGAGGAAGTGTTAGCTGACAGAGGCTCAGTGGCCAAAGTGAAAAATGCAGGATCTCAGGAATTACTAAAAAAAAAAAAAACACATTTCCTACAAGTCCAAAGATTTACTATCTGTGTCTGCCTATGTTGCTGCTTGCAAAAGTGAGAGAATGGAGACGTTTAGAACAAACAAAATTTGTATGTTAGTATCTATTTTGTGGCATAATTGAATACAAATCATAGCATATGGCTTTGGTCTACTCTATTTCAATAGAAAGGAAACTCAGTTTATTTTTCCTTGAATCTTTCTTGATAACACTATACACAACACTAAAGTCTGGAGGAGTTTGCAGGCAGATAAATAGCTGGGGCAGGCACGGTCATGTGAAACGCTGGGATTCCGGGACTGTTCTGGCACATCTCAGAAAGTTACAGGATGCTACTAGAAAAACTGTTTGTACAGAGAACTGAAGCAAGGAAGGAGGACACCAATTTACATTATTTTTTATCTTTGCATTTCAAAAGCCATAACGTTTTTACATTTCCTTTAAAGCTACAACTTGTGCTGATAAATAGCACTATTAGAGAACTTCTAATGTTCTGTTTGTTTTTTAGTTGGTAGCTTTATTCTGTGGGTTAGTATGATTACACCAACACCAAATTTATATATATATTTTTCTACTTTTGCATAATTAAGACCCTATTTAAAGAAACTATTTGGTTTTGTGTCACGTTACTCTTAACGTTTTTGTGGTGTGAGGGATTGTTTTTTTTTGGGTGGGGGGGGGGGGCAAGTTGAAGCTTACCATTTTTATGGTAAAAAACAGCAATTGTTAGTATTTTTTTTTAACAATATTTATTACAGGGCCTAATGGGCATCCGTACATGGTAGGTTTGGAGGGCATAGTTAGGCCCCTGGTTGCCATGGCAACCACTTGGCACACAGACCACATTCTGGGTAGGTGGACTGGATGAGAGTAAGCCACCCACCTTCCCTCCAACCACTTAGATACCATGACTGCCATTTACCACATTGTCTAAGGGGTTAGACGAATGAGATCAGAGGTATCATGCCGGCCATTAAAGTGGGGAGCTACGGTACTGTGGGTTAACTACTATACAGCCCTGACATAATACAGCGGAGAGCAGGAAGGGGGTTAATAAATTAAGTATACTGGTAAAGTTCTTCTTTACAGGTATGAGCCCATCTTTTTTTTTTAACATTCAAGTATTTACATAGATGTTTGTTTTTTTTACACAAAGGGTTATCCCCTTTATTATTTCTGCTAATTTAAAGTTTTATTTCTACTTTTTCACATGTAACCTAACCCTACAAGGTTAATGTTAATGAAAGCATTTACCATATTCTAGTAAACCCTTTCAGGAATGTGAATTGCAAAACACTGGATGGTAAGATGGCACTTACTCTACATTCTGCAGCTCTTCCACCAGCTGTGTCTTTTGATCCGGTGCCATCCGTGCAAACACTGTACCATGTAATACCAACTGAAAAATAAAGCGCTGGTGAGAAAGATAAGAGTACGGCTGGTTAACAAACAGAAATTATTTCATTTGTGTAACCTTTGGAAGCAGGTCCTGAAAGTGCTCCAAGATGACTGCAAAAGACTTTCCATTCATAGCAAAATGGTAATCAATTGCCTGATTCTCTTCAAGACTGTCATTTACTGACTTCATAGGAATAACCTGAGGAAAGTAGGAACATTACAATTAAATCCAGAAGAATTAAAGGCTACAGAGACTTTGAGATGATTTTTTTTATTTCATGGAAATTATTTTGTTCTACAAATAATTTTTTACACCAACAAAAAACAGCCCTTTTGTCAGAATGTCTACTCACGACAGTCAAACACAAGCCAAACTGCAAACCTACAAGACAGACATCACTCCCAGTTGTAATTTAAACGTCATTCTTTATAAACATCTATGACAGGGGTGGGGAACCCCCGGCCCGTGGGCCACATACGGTAGCAGGATCTTGAAAAGGCTAATTACCGCTTCCATTATGGAAGCGGTTATTAGCATGCAGGAGGCACAGGAAGATGAGAACAGCACTGCACTGGCTGTACTCACCCTCCCTGGTCTTCTTTTGGGCCCGCTCTGTGTCCGGACAGGTACAGCGTCAGGTCACAGTACAGCGCAGCGGTAGGAAGACCAGGGAGGGTAAGTGAATCTGCCAAGTGGCAGCGCCATCAGGAGTTAGTCTGATCTAAGGCTGGGGAGGGTCTGATGAGTGTCTGATCTAAGGCTGGGGAGGGTCTGATCTGAGGCTGATGTGGGCTGGGGGGTCTGATAGGATGATGATGGAGGGGGAGACCCCTCTCTGGACGCCCCTGGCATGCTATTAATGACAATAAAGCAACACAAGTGTGAAAGTACCCTTACACAGACTAATACACTAACAGGTTGCCTAGGAGACCCAGCCTGAGGCCTGGGCACCCATAGAAGGCAGGTCCCGATGCTGTGCAAGGCATTGGGCAGCCTCTGCATGGCATAGAGCTGCCTTCTCACCCATCGGGTCCTCCCCACAGCAGCGCGGGGACCTGATGCGCTCCCTCAGCAAACCCCTTCTATGACGTGGTCAGCACCGACCGCGGCATAGAAGGGGTTAATGCGCTGGCATCAGTGTTTTCACCGATTCTGGCGCATACAGCAGGGGTCCGGCTAACGGGAACAGCTGATCGGGCGGGCGCAAGTCACGTCCCGCTGCGCCGTACTATTACGGAGCTGGTTGGGAAGGGGTTAAGCAGATTTATGACCAATTATATAAAGGTATACAGTAAAGAAATACTGTTGTTAAGTTCCCCAGCTGCTAAAAATGTGCAAAGTAATGTTTTACAAGTATCATTTTGAGATGTGGAAACAATATGCTATTATTCCCTCCAAGTGAAATATTTACCTCCTGGTTTATTGCATTCAAATTGCTCCTTTGCATGGTGTCTGCATAGTGCCAATTAATCTTGGCAGCTTGGCCATCTTTAGGAGGTAGTGCTTCAGCTACAATAACCTTATCATGAGGTAGAATCATTCCGCAGTCTCGGGCAACAGAAATCGCAGTTAACATGTTGTCTCCTATAAAATAAATCAGAATACATTTTGAGACATGAAAAGAAACAAAAAAAACACAATCCTCACTACAGGGGTGTGGCAGCGGCTGGGCCACCGCCCCCCGGCAAAATCAGTCAGGGGCTGTAGTATATTTCACCCCAGACACATGGACCAGTGATAGATGCACCTAATTAAATTAGGAACATCCTCTGGCAGTGCAGTGGGAATCAGAGACCAGCATAAAATGACCCCCAACCTCTTATTCTACATGAGCTTCGGCTCACCTGTGACCATGACCATACGGATATTGGCTTTGCGAAGGTCTTCAAGAACAGCTGGAGTTTCTGGTTTCAGTTTGTTTTGCATAATGATCAGACCCAAGAATGTCATGTTGTTTTCAATGGCATCTCTGCAATAAAGTTCCAGATAAAGTACTGTATAGTTATGTGTTTCATACGGGTCACATTTAGTCTTTTACAACATAGTGCTTCCATTCTTACTATTGGTTTTGATAGGAACTACTTTATGCAAACATTTCCACATGCACAGGACATGCAGTTTCCTTAAGGCCCCTTTCACACGGGCGAGTTTTCCGCGCGGGTGCAATGCGTTAGGTGCACCCGCACTGAATCCGGACCCATTCATTTCTATGGGGCTATACACATAAGCGGTGATTTTCACGCATCACTTTTGCGTTGCGTGAAAATCGCAGCATGCTCTATAATCTGCGTTTTTCACGCAACGCAGGCCCTATAGAAGTGAATGGGGCTGCGGGAAAATCGCAAGCATCCGCAAGCAAGTGCGGTGCGATTTTCCCGCATGGTTGCTAGGAGACGGGGACCCAATCTTTATTATTTTCCCTGATAACATGGTTATAAGGGAAAATAATAGCATTCTAATTACAGAATGTTATGTAAAAAGGGGAAGAGAGGGTTAAAAATTAAAAAAAGATAACTTACCTCACCCTTTTGATCGCATAGGTGCCGGGATCATTCTTCTTTCTTCATACTGCTGGGTAAAGGACCTTCCGTGATGTCACTGGGTCACATGGTCCAATAAAAAGCTTCCATGATTGGACCATGTGACCCAGTGACGTCACCGAAGGTCTTTCAACCAACAGATATGAAGATAGAAGATGTTTATTTTTTTTATTTTTTTAACCCTCTATTGCCTTGTTAACATAGCATTCTGTATTTAGAATGCTATTATTTTCCCATATAACCATGTTATAAGGGAAAATAATAAAAACTACAGAATACTCAACCCGAAACCGGACTTCAGTGATGAAGTCCGGCTTCGGGTCTGGGTACCAAACATGCCGATTTTTCCCACGCGCGAAGGAAAATGCGCATATTACCGCAATGCACCCGCATCCTATACGGGCATCAAACATGACGCCCGTGTGAAAGAGGCCTAAAAGTTTTCCCAACTACTACAGACCCAGAGATCAGCCAAAAGGGACAAAACTGTAACACAGGGTATATTACAAACTAAAACACTACATGTACTGTACTATATTATAAGCTGATGTGTGTGCATGAGGAATAGCCATTCCTTGTACCCTGTACTCAGCAGCTCTACAAGCTCCATCTCCATTTGTCAGTTTTCCTTGAGCTAGTGGGTGGAGAAGAGCTGCTCCG
Source organism: Bufotes viridis (assembly GCA_033119425.1). Lineage (NCBI taxonomy): Eukaryota > Metazoa > Chordata > Amphibia > Anura > Bufonidae > Bufotes > Bufotes viridis. The sequence continues at coordinate 158,301,930 of CM065592.1, read as the reverse complement.
TTGTCTCCCAGAGAGAACAGATTATGCTTCTCCATTATAAAGCAGTACTGTACAGTGTAGTCGTGAATCTATTACAGGGGCAAGACAGCCGAAGCAGCCGTGTCTAGACCAGCAACTCTCATTCCACAGCTGCTACACCTTCTCCCCTCCACACAAGAAATCTGGACTCTCTGGGCACAGACATACCACTGGTGACGCCTGTACAGCTGCATAGGAAACCCTTATGTAAGAAAAGGAAACCAAGGTTCTCTTGCTTAAAATAACTGATAAGATGGAGGACTGCATATAGAGTCAAAGTAAGGAGATCGAAGATGAGCATATCAATCTTGATAAATCAGCAGTTAAACCACAAAGGGTCCACATACTATTTTTGCACAGGAGCACTACTATTTCTAAGTGAATTAGTTAATCATTAGTGCAGGGTGGGGGAAAAGAAATCGATAAAAAAAAAAAAAAATATATATATATATATATATATATATATATATATATATATATATACACACGATAACTGAAACTCCGTCTTAATTATAATTTACTGGTAACTACCAATACGCGCTTTAAAGTATAAATATATTAGCCAAGATACATGGTGGTATAATGCTCTAGAAAGACTCCATACCTACTAATATTTTGTACTTTGTGCCATGCAATTTTGGATTCTAATTTTCTGTGTGCAAGTGCAATAACACGGTATCCCTGCTTTGTGTAGTCTTCTAACACAGCTGCAAAGTCAGAAGGAACTGCAAAAAAAAGATAAAAAAAAAGCAAATTCAAATATGTAACATATGTAAAATTGTATACTGATTTTAAAGATAGTTGTTATCTTTTCCAAAGTTAAAAAAAAACATGAAAAAAAAAGTAAAAAGATTTTTTTATTCTAAAACTAATACCTTCTGCTGTAGTCTGCCCAAATCAGATGCTATTGCACTTTTTTTTTCTCAGATTGACCCCTCCATTGCCCCCCAAACCCTGTTCTGCATTTAGAAACAAAACCTGTCAGCTCATCAGGCATGCATATCCTCTGCTGTATGATGGATGGATGGATTGTATCCTGAATGCAATCTCTATAGGACGCCTAGCCTCTTGACACCGCTCTGAGAAATCTAAGCAGAGGACCATTCATACCATCATATGTCACAAATACATCTACAACAGATTACCTTGACGAGATTCCTTTGCTAATTTGGCTTTATAATGGAATTAAACTCTTTTTTTTTTGCCTAGGAAAGAATTTGAACTGTACCGGTTTCTGATCGGCAAAGGCTAGCTACCACTTCTGGGGCGCCCTTCACATAGGCATCCATGCGTTTTTCTCCTAATACTTTGGCAACCACTGCCATTCGCTGCAGAGCTGAAGAGAAAGGAAACTGCCGCACGATTCCGATTTCATATGAGGTCTTAGGGTGAAACAGAGGGAAAAAAATATTAAATATCTTTAGACATCATTACCCAAGATCCCCAACACTAAAGCTCCAGTAAAGAGGCCTCTTTGTACATATCTGAAGTGGTGTCATTGGACGTGGCAATCCCCGTCTAGTTTCACACTCAGAACATGGAGTGTAAATTTATTAAACTTTAAACTTATTAATACTTATGTTTTGCAAATGAACGAAACTAGATACGCCATAACCACTTGATTACAAAAAAAATTATTCTAATTAAGGCTTCGTTCACATCACCGTTCAAGCCTTTCCATCCTAAATGGAGCAGGAGAACAGAAAGGACGGATTCGGCACATAACTGAGCCGAACGTAACCTAAGGACCCCATAGACTATAATAGGGTCCGTTAGGTTTCCGCTCAGAAGATAATTTTGGAGCGGAGACAAAAGTTGTGCATGCAGGACTTTTGTCTCAGCTTCAAAAATCTTCCTCTGAGCAGAAACCTAACTGACCCCATTATAGTCTATGGGGTCCTTAGGTTACGTTCGGCTCAGTTATGTTCCAAATCCATCCTTTCCGTTTTCCTGCTCGAAAGGCTGAACGATTATGTGAACGAACCCTAACAATTACATAACCACAAGCAAGCAGGAGCAGAACTTTTGTTCTATTCCTGTCCTTGGAAGTATCTGAGAGATTACACTAAGAGATTAGACTTCGGGAAGCACATCCTAGCTCACTGTAGAAAGTGAGGTGGAAAGATCTCCAAGATCTTTGTAGATTTTTCTGCTTGGTAATAGGTCGTAAAATAAACCTTTTATTAGCTCTCTCCTCAAGCCTATGAAATGTGTGGTTACCACGTGGCCATTCAAGTAGAAATTATTAATGTTGATCTGTCCTCTCCCAAAGCTGAATTTTTTTACCATTAGGTCACCAGCCTCCCACTCATGCTTGTGGATTTAACCATGTACAATCACAGAAACAAAGTAGGAAACGGAGAGTGTAACCAGAACAATCCTGAACATTAACAAATGCTTAATGATACAAGACAGTTTACATCCTGGCTGCAGATGTCCAATCCACACACAAAAACTGGAGCCGAAAGTCAAAGTCCAGTGCATAAAAATAAAAAATATGCACATCCTGTTCTTTAATGTTGAAAACAGCAAATTGAGACTGGATCAAAAGAACTTCATAATAAGTGGTTAATGAGCTGCTTGTAAAACATGACTATATGGATGTGTTCACAAATTCAGGATTTGATGAGGACTTCTGTGTGGATCTTCAAATCAATGTATGTGAAGGGGGAATCCCTAGCCATTCACATGTAGCAGAAAAACCTACACAGAATAATGACATCACTGCGAACACAACGGACATGCGAATGTGGAAAGCACAAAGACTTCGATGTGCTCTCTACATTCATATGTCCATTCCGCAAACAATAGAACGTCCCGCGGATGGTACCCGTACTTTGCGGAACCATAACGGCATTTGGAATCCATAAGGGGCTGCTTCAATGAACCCGAACCTTGGACAACACTAAGGACCTGGGGTGACGTCACCGTCATGTGATCAGTGCAGGGGGCGTGGCTCAGCACTGGATTGGATAAGAGGTGATCCAGTACTGAGCCACGCCCCCTGCACTGATCACATGGCGGTGACATCACCCGAGGTCCTTAGTGTTGTCCAAGGTTCGGGTTCATCGAAGAATCCCCTTAAGGATTCCAAATGCCATTATGGTCCGTGGTAGCGGAATCCATAACGGGATTCTTCAAACACCCGAACTTTGGACGCCGAACCTAAAATACAAGTTCGCTCAACTCTACTCGGGAGCAATCAAGAGAAATAAAATGGCCGCTGTCCTATTAGTACACACAAAACCTGCCCTAATCACACAGCCGGACAAGTTACTTCACAGCACTGATCTAAAGAGCTGCCTCATCCTTATGATCCTGAATACAGCTGATAAGAACTTCAGCTGAACCTCTGCAGGAATGGAGTTCATGAGGAGACCTGAAGTACAGAGAGGACAGACTGTGGTATTGGAGACTACATGCAAGTGCTGCTGCTCATTACCCACACCCTCATCTCTGTACTTCATGTCTCCTCATGAATTCCATTCCTACAGAGATTCAGCTGAAGATCATATCACCTGTATTCAGGATCACAATCCCTGACCAGCAGAGCAGAGAGGATGATGAGGCAGCTCTTCAGCTCAGTGTTGTGCAGTAACTTGTGCCGCTATATAATTAGGACAGGTTTTGTGTGTACTAATAGGACGGCGGACATTTTATTTCCCCTGATGATTGCTGCCCAGACAAAACAATCTATTGAAACTAGAGAGAAGTATTTGGGAATATATTTATAATAAAGTAATGTTTAAGTATTTTAATTTCCTTAATTTCTGCAGAACCTCTTTAAGCTAGTTATATATACAATATTCTTCTTTGAGTGACCGTTTATTTAGACAGGTCATCACTTGCACTAGTAAATGTACTATGAAAATTAATCTAAATGATTATCATTTATAATATTCATCTCATCTATGATACTAGAACCTGCGTGTCTACAACACATTTAAATAGTGTCACCCTCTTTTTCCTTGATTTGTAGACTGTAAAGCCTCGTGGACAGAGTACTTTCCCTCTCTGTACCATACAGTTAGTTTACACTTATTGTACTGGTTTTTATGTATGTAACCCTATTCATTTAGGCAGTGCACTGGAATCAGTTTGTGGTCAAAAATATAAAATAAATCTTCACATTCTACCATTTTAGACAAATGCTTTTTCGTAAACTGGGGATACAAAATGAAATGATACTGCCATCTGTTGGTTAAGGTTGACATTGCTAGTTTATATTTGTTCACGTCTTAATGGAAAACTTTAAAACAAAAACTATATTACCTTATAAAAACAGAAGACAATTTCACTAATGTCCATAAAGTCCAGATGACATATATACTAGACAGGGAGACTAAAGCTGGTCATACACATTAGACAGAGTTGGTTGATGGTTGAACTATGAATCATTTCGGGATCATTTGTTTCACAGACACGACCATACATATTTTAGTAAATATTGGCCATTACAGTTGTTCAAACTGCACATACGTGTTCAATGAAACCAGACGATGAAAGATCTTTCTGGGAACCTTCTTTTAAAGAAAAATCTTTCATCTGGCTAAAGGACAAAAGTATAGGAAGATGACTGACTTATTTTCAGACGATAATTGTCTGTCATCTGTTGGCTAAAATAAACGTTGTTAAATTTCAACCGATGAACATCCATTTCGGCTGAAATCATCTGTTTTCAAACAACTTTAGACTAATGCTTATGGAGGCCTATGGAAAGGCTGAGGCTATTTGGAGCTAAAACATCTGAACAGATATTAATATTTCCAAGTAGCATCAATAAGACAGACTTATTTTTGAATGATTCTGAAAGTTGCTTAAAGAAAACTATTCGCTTCAATCACTGCACACCGTAATTTACACAAGAAAGGGGGGCAGTATACTCATGTCATCCATGTGCTGTCCGCATACATATGTTTTTTCTGCAAATTGCAGAACATATAATACTCTTGTCCTAGTTATTTCTAGCAATGGTTATGGTCTACGGATCAAAATATGAACACTGTTACGCGCATGAGGCTTTAACCAAATGAAAATTATGAATAGGAGAAGACTGGGCCAATCAGTTCACACTCGCGTTAGGTTTGTTTTCATCAAAATGACGTCAGAAATCACCATTGAATATCAAAAGAGAAAAAAGAATTATTACCTGTAATTCAAACAGTTCCTAAAAAAAAAAAAAAAAATATAAATAAATATAGTGAGATGGAAAAATACAACAATAATTTGTTTATAAGCAGATTTCGGTCATTGTGTTAAGATGGAAGAACCCAGGAGGAACAATCCGCATCCTATATATGCTATTGGGTGTTCTGCATCCTTCACATCTTCAAGAACAAGTAGGTAGCATGCTACTATTCAGTGGATAAAAACAAATATGTGCTGTGGAAGCTGACGTCAAACACGTGTCAGGGTGTTATTTTTGGAGGTGCCGTCATCAGGGTCTGAATTTTACATGTTTCACTTGTACTGATTCTTTTAAGCTTTAGGGGTTGCACCATATGGTAGGATATTATCGTTATGCATACATCCCCTTCTTTTTTTTAAATTCGCTTTATTGAACAAATTTAAAATACAAACAGCATTTGGCAAGAATATAAGGTCATATCGATCATATAAAGTCAACATGAAGAGTCAAGTGAATCGGTACAGTATAGACATAACATACCTAGCACCAAGAACTCAATAGATAGGTACAAATGATAAACACTTCAAGCGAGAACATTAAGGTCATTCAACAAACGTCGTGGGTGAAAAAGAGTGCGAGGAGAAGAACACCAATGCCCCCACACTTTTAGAAACTTGTCAGCTTTCCCTCGGTTTTATACATCCCCTTCTTAGTAGTCTCATGTATAATTACAATGGACCCGAATTAGTCACCTTTGTGTCAGTGCCTTTTCATGTGCTTTTTAGGGTGCATTCACACGACTGTATAAATGGATCCACATCCGTTCCGCAAATGCGGACCCATTCATTTCAATGGGGCCGCAAAAGATGTGGACAGCACACTATTTGCCGACATAAAGAAGTAGCAGCAGCATGTCCGGTTTCTTTCCTTTTATTCAGAGGACTTCACAGCATAGATACAAGTAAAGTGCAGATGCAACGTTTCGGCTGTAACGTTTCAGCTGGTTTGAGAAAATATATGCAAAGTGGGGTTTGGAATAGTGATGGCCATGATTGGTTGACCTGAACAGGTCAGCTACTCTGATTGGTAGGACTGTTAGGAGGTGTGAGTTGAACTCCCTACTTAATGTTGGTTTGTATCACTTTGTAACTATGCTTGACAAAGGCTGCCGAAACGTTGCATCTGCACTTTACTTGTATCTATGCTGTGAAGTCCTCTGAATAAAAGGAAAGAAACCGGACATGCTGCTGCTACTTCTTTATGTCTGCTGTTCGTTTTGACCACTGGGGATCCGTGGCCTGTTCTGCAGCTGTTGCATTCCGGTGACCCGACAAGACCGTGTGTGCTGCCTTCATCTACCCGTTTACAGCACACTATTTGCTGTCTGCATCTGTTGTTCAGTTCCGTGGCTCCGCAAAAAATCTGGAGCATGTCCTATTCTTGTCCGCTGTTGTGGATAAGAATAGGCATTCTCTATATAGCGCCAGCCAAGTGCGGTCCGCAAAATGCGGAATGCACACGGCCGGTATCCGTGTTTTGCGGATCTGCAATTTGCGGACTGCAAAACACTTACGGTCGTGTGAATGCACCCTTATTATGTATTTTACCATCCAATAAAGTTATAAATTGGTATACGTCATACTTGTGTTTGCACTGTGCTTTAGGTATCCTATATAGGTAGCTTGTAATTACTTTATTGTTCTGACAGTGGCCCCTTTTCCGATAGGCTTGCTGCTGCTGCTGCTATTCAGTGCATTGACCAGAGAGGGATTAGCTCCACTGAAGGAGGTGAATCCTTGGCAGATCCGCTTCACTTCAAACTGCATATTTGCAGCAGAAATCAGAGTGGAAGGGCCTTTTTACATGTGCCAATAGTTAAACGATCAATGCTGATAATACTCCTTCCCGATCATTGCCTGCTCATTAGATGTATTAACATACAACAATGATCACTGCTGAATGGGGATGAACAAGGAGTACTGCGATTGTTCGTCCCCTTATCGTTTCATTATCGGCAGCCCATGCCCCGGGTACACAGTGCTGCTAAACAAACAAGGATTTTGGGTGCCAAATGAACAATGCGATTATAGGACAACTGAGCATTTCCTCATTTAACAGATGACCGGCAGCACAACAAGACCAATTATCTGGAATGAGTTTCCTAAAATTGGCTGATCATCAGGCCCAAGTAAGAGGACCCTACACCTCTGTTTCCTGCAATGCATCTTCAGTTAAATAGATGTCAGACCTGCAATATGATTCAGAATATATTCAGGATATCACTGCAGAGAAAACTCACAGCACATGAACATCCCAAAACTAATGATTAGATACCCTCAGGAACAAGATAAATGCCCCTACCATTTCTTCGCCGTCAGCAGGCTTATGCTCAGAGGCGGGTTGTTTTGGAGGTTTAACAACGGTTGGCATTATTTTGTTATGAAGTGCAGTCTCTTCTTCTGTGGCTTCTTCCAGAATCTAAGCATAAGACACAGGTCACTGACATGTTAGTGTTCAGTGATTGCATTGACAAACATGTAAGGCCTCGTTCACATTTCCATTTTTCACTGATTTTTCTGCAGACAGCACACGTACCCATTGATGTAAATGTGTTTGGGGACCACACAAGCTGATTAAACACAGATGGAACCATTTTTCACTAACCACTAAGCAGCAGGATGACACATGAAGGGCAAAAAAAAACAGGCATAGGGACGAAACACACACTCGTCATGGAATTGTGTGTTAGCTAGTGGAAAAATCCATCCGTGTTTTATCACTTAAGAAGGATCTGTGTTTGATCCGCGTGTTATCCGTACTCTACTAACTCTGCTCGACTGAAAATTAATTTCCAGAGCATCTCCGACTCCTACCAAACATTTAATACATTAAAATCAATGGGTATGTGTGTCCGTGGAAAATGCAGACCGCACTCAGTGAAAAACAGAAATGTGAACAAGGCCTAACATTTCTTTTTACAACTCTCCAGAGCAATAGTTATAATGAATCCCCTAATGCTCAGGCCCCTCAGATAGGTTATCTTACCGAGTTCCCCAGCACCCGCTTCACTCCCGATGCCTGCACAGCCGCCACATCTTCGCGTCGCGCAAATAAAAACATCCAGCGACGCAGTATGTTGGGATGTGATGGGGGGAGCAGCCAACTGCAGGCTGCGACTGAGACTAGCCTCCCTCGCGTCTCCCACAATCAGGAGCGACATGGGTGCCGGGGAGCGAGGTGAGTATAACCTATCTGAGGGGCTGGGCATTAGGGGAGGTAATTATAGGGGTTGGATAATCCCTTTAACCACTTCCAAACTGGACATGTAGACAAAGTAAATACAAGGCACTTACTAATGTATTGTAATTGTCGATATTGCCTCCTTTGCTGGCAGGATTCATTTTTCCATCACATCCACTGTTTGTTTCCAGGGGTTATGACCACCCTGCAATCCAAAAGTGGTGGCCATGCTTTCACACTATAGAAAAAACGCCAGCCAAGACTGTAAGGCCTCTTTCACACGGGCGTCATGGTTGACACCCGGATAAGAGGCGGGTGCGTTGCGGGAATATGCGCGTTTTTCCCGCGCGGGTGCAAACGTTAGTAATGCGTTTTGCACGCGCGTGAGAAAAATCGCCATGTTTGGTACCCAGACCCGAAGCCGGACTTCATCACTGAAGTCCGGTTTCGGGTCTTCTGGAGAATTGATATTTTCCCTTATAACATGGTTATAAGGGAAATAATAGCATTCTTAATAAAGAATGCTTAGCAAAATGAAGAGGAAGGGGTTAAAAATAATAAAGTTAACTTACCTTAGCACTTGATGCGTAGTTGCGATCTCCTCTCTTTCCTGCATCAGCTAAGAACTAAAGGACCTGTGATGACGTCACATCACATGGTCCATCACTATGGTAAGATGGACCATGTGATTGGACCATGTGATGTGACGTCATCACAGGTCCTTTAGTTCTTAGCTGATGCAGGGAAATAGAGGAGAGATCGCAACTACGCGATCAAGTGGCTAAGGTAAGTTAACTTTTATTATTTTTTAACCCCTTCCACTTTATTTTACAATGCATTCTTTGTTAAGAATGCTATTATTTCCCCTTATAACCATGTTATAAGGGAAAATAATAGAGATCGGGTCCCGTTGCTAAGCAACCATGCGGGAAAATCGCAACGCATCAGCACTTGCTTGCGGATGCTTGCGATTTTCCCGCAGCCCCATTCACTTCTATGGGGCCTGCGTTGCGTGAAAAACGCACAATATAGAGCATGCTGCGATTTTCACACAACGCAGAAGTGATGTGTGAAAATCACCGCTCATGTGCACAGCCCCATAGAAATGAATGGGTCCGGATTCAGTGCGGGTGGAATGCGCCCTCCTCACGCATTGCACCCGTGCGGAAAACTCACCGTGTGAAAGGGGCCTAAGAGAGAGCATAGGCGCGCACACACACAGCAGCTCCCTTCCTAGACACTTTGTATCTGAGCTGCAGCCGTGGTTGTAACCCCTGGATATGAGCAGTGTATAATGTGAAGGAAAAATGAATGAAGCCAGCAAAGTAGGCAATATGGACAATCACAGTACATTTATAACTGCCTGGTATTGACTTCTTCTACATAATAAATGCCATTTGCTACAGTGAGACAACCCCTTTAATCCCGTGTACATGATAGGACTTTGGCAGCCAATGAACAGCAATAGGAAAAGATTCAGTATAAGGCTATATGCACACGACCGTATGCGTATGGCATATGTCTTTTTTTCTTTTTGCGGCTCCATTGTAATAATGCCTATCCTTGTCCGCAAAACGGACAAGAATAGGACATGGTCTATTTTTTTTTTGCGGGGCTACGGAACGGACAGCACATGGTGTGCTGTCAGCATTTTTTGCGGACCCATTGAAATGAATGGGTCCGCATCCTATACGCAAAAAATCGGAGCGGACACAGAAACAAAATATGTTTGTGTGCATGTAGCCTAACTGGAATGTTATTCATTTAAGTCCCTGCTCATTCTGGGCTTAGGAGTTTAGAGGGCTGTCTTAATTAGGGAAAAAACAACCATCACTGATCAGACCGCCCACCGGACTCCCAAGCTGAGAAGCATGCAGAGCTTTCAATCAACAAGTTGAACTGAATATTTTCATTTTGCCATACAAATATACATTAATCTGTCCAGCTCATCCTGCTGTGTAAGGCTACTTTCACACTTGTGGCACTTGTATCCGGCAAGCAGTTCCGTCGTCGGAGCTGCCTGCCGGATCCGCCATTTAGTGTCACAACTGACAACATTTGTAGACTGATCCGGATGCGTCTACAAATGAATTGCAAGAACGGATTGTCCCTTCGGTTGTCATGCGGATGGACGGATCCGTCCTGCACTCTTTCACAGTTTTCCCGGTCTGCACATGCGCAGACCGGAAAGACGGATCCGTCCTTCAGTAGTTTCAAAATGCCGGATCCGGCACTAATACAAGTCAAGGTAAATCAATGCCGGATCCGGCATTCGAGCGACTGATCAGGCATTTTGGACGGACATAATACCGCAGCATGCTACGGTATTATGTCCGGCCAAAACGCCTGACAATGACTGAACTGAAGGCATACTGATGCAAACTGAACGGATTTCTATCCATTCAGATTGCATGGGAATATGCCTGATCAGTTCTTTTCCGGCATAGAGCCCTTTTGACGGAACTCTATGCCGGAAAAGAATAACGCAAGTGTGAAAGTAGCCTTGCATGCTGCTTGAAGATTGGACTGCATATTCAATGTGACAGGTTCTCTTTACAGTCTGTACTGTACATAAGCCCTGATTTATCATACCTTCACTCTAGAATTCTGGCGTCAAAATGTCGCAAAAATAGGGCTTTTGCGACTTTTTGCACTCACATGCCCAAAACTTAAGCGGCTGCGCAAAAAAAAAAAATCATTCTAAATGTACAGAAAAAAAAAAAAGTGAGTGAACAAAATTGCGTTCATATGCTTTTTAATGGGTTAGATTTACAAGTCAGAAAGCAGAAACATCACTTACCCATCCTATGGCTTCAAACATTTTTAAGTCGAGGGGGTCACCTGAAATCAATCCATCAATTTTTGTGAGTGAGTGACATGTTGCCATACAGGCAACAAACTGAGACTTAACCAAGCTCTCGCTGCAAGCTTTTTCCTCTGTCAAAAGGAACCTGGAAGTTGGAGAAAAAAAAATATATAAATATATAAAAAAATAAGTACTGAGCACTTTCTAAATAGTTTAACAGCCATGAACACATGAATGATTATGTAGACCTTTTTTTGATGTGTGAAGAATCTACAAAAGGACAGATCAAGTGAGAGATATCCTTGCTCAGTACAGACTTTGTATCACACACAGAAAAGTCACTAGAGCTAAATCTGTGGTGTATAATAAAGAACAGGAAATTAGACTTCTCTTACTGAGCATTCTCCACTCTTTGGATTCCCCAGAGGTCCAAACCGTCTTCGGTAAGAGTGCCAGTCTAAAAGACGAGAAGATAATTAAAACTATTTACTTAGACGAGAAGATAATTAAAACTATTTATTTATTTTTGCTGAAAAGGGACAAGGAAAATCTTTTAGTTTTAGAAGTCAACCATCCAGATTTCATACAATGGACCTCATTTATCAAAACTGTCTCAAAGAGAAACTGGCCTTGTGGTCCACAACAACCAGACAGAGCTCAGCTTTCATTTCTTAAACTGCGCGTTGGTCGGTTGCTATCGGTACAGTTATTAGAAATGAGGCCCAAAGCCTCAAGAAGAATGTGCTCTAATCTCTACAGATCTGCTGGAGAGTACAGTGCTCAGGTATTTCAGGCGGTCCCATAGAGAATGAATGGAGCGGCAGTGCACATGCCTGGCATGCTGCTCTAATAAGAATTAGTATGTCAATACGGTATTTCAGTGACCGATCCATACGTCCTGCTAAAATCATGTACTGAACCGCTTCAATGCTGGATCTGTTCAATACACAGTGAGAGCCAATGAGTCATGATATTCTGTCTCATCATTATAACAAAAATATGGTGTAAATCAGTGGCAGCTTGTACTTTCTAGTGTCATGGCTGTACTATAGGAGCTAAAGGAGCTCTGCAGGAAACAGGAGAGAAAAAATAAAGCTCTGTGTGTGATGAGTAACAGTGGAGCACCGCATGAGAAAGAGAAGCAGTCTAGATATAGGAAAAACAAGGCAAAGCCCAATGTCGGGTGATACCCAACAGACAAGGCTATGTCAGTAATAAGACCACCAGAAAGGCTTTCTATTGGAGAGAAGGGCCAACTTAAAAATCCACACATATAACATGTTTTGGTGTCCTGCAGGACTCCTCTACGTGTTGTATGTATGGACTTATTTGGATTTACATTAAAAGAACCTTTTATTGGACAGAGTGGTTGCCGGGGGTCTTCTTCCCCTTCTGATATTGCATACAGAAAAGCAGGCTCTGTGTTACATACGCTTTTTCTTACAGAGACCGACGATAGATATGTTTATGTGGATGTTGGGTGGAAGCTAGTCAGACAGCGCAGATAATATTCTACGGCTTGCAAGTGTTGATAATCCTACAATAATATAAGCCTATGCTATTCTATGCAAAGAAAAATAAAGCTGTGATCAAATATATTAACCTTGTCAAAGCATATGAGGTTTAACTGTCCACAAATGTTTATTCGCTGAGGACTGATACAGAAGATGCCAAGTTTTTTCAGACGCCTTTGTGCATACACAATCCCAGCAGTCAAGGCAGCAGGAAGCGCAGGAGGTACTGTGATGGTTATAATGTCAAGGGACTCGATAACAATAATGCTGGCTGGGACCTGGAAGAACAGAGCATACATGCAAAAAGTAATCATCATAGAAAATCCGCAAACTGTCAATATAAAGGGAGGGGGCTCATAAGACAAAGAGGATCCACACCTCATTTAAAATACTATTTACAACAGTGTACAGGAACCCGATGCCAGCAACTCCAACAAGACATAGCAAGAACAGATAGGCGTCTCTGTAAAGCTTGAAGTCTGTTGGCTTTGGATAAAGTATGGAACGAATAAGCTGTCCTTTAGAAGTGCTGAACCCTGAGAAGACAAGAGATTTAACATCAAAGTTTAAAATTCCAATAACACAACTGCAATTTCTAAGCGTAAAATACAAAACGAAGGAATAAAACGCCATTGGTAATACCTGTCCGGACGATTATGGCTTTGACAGGTTCTCCAGCATAAAATCTGGTTTGGATGACATTGGTTCCACAAAATAAAGTGTGGCGCTTGTGAGTTTCTGTATTATAGAGTTCATCCTCCACTCCTCTGGAATTTGTAGATGGGTCGGGCAAGTTCGTCTTGGTCACTGGCACGCTTTCACCTAAAGGAAGCAGTACAGGCTATTACGCTTGATACAGACACATTAGTGGCCGTTAAGATAATTTCGCATCCACACCATTACCTGTTAACATGCTTTCATTCACAATGCAGGTTCCACTAATCAGGACGGCATCACATGGCATAATGGTCCCATTAGGTGGGATTAACAAGATGTCCCCAGGTACAAGGTCAGTAGACATGATTTCTTCAACCTCTGCATGAGAGATACTATATTACTGATGCATTTATATGTTGGCAAGTTTAGAGGCATCAGACATTCATCCTCTGGTTCTGTCTTTACCACATGCAAACTACTGAAAGGCGTTTCCTGGGTTCACAACACTGATGGTGTGTCCTTTGGATATTCCAGCAATATTGGATCAGACCACGGCCACCATCGCCGGTCAGCTGTTTGAATGGGACAAAGCTGTGGTCCCCTGCACAGCCGCTACTAAGTGGATAGCATGCAGTGTAAACCGTGAAGAGGTCACAGCGCCCAGGCGTTAACAATTAAACCTAAAGCGAGTCTATCAGAGGTTCCCTTTAATCAGGGCTGCTATACCATATATTAAAAAAAAAAAAAAAAAAAACACGACTGTCAACTTTTGACATGAAATACTGGAATATCTTTCCATACAACTCAATCATTGTGCCATTCCTCTGTTATTCCTCTTGAAAGTGTATGAATACAATTAACATCATAAATTTTAAAGGCCTTGGAACCTTTTCACCGATTTGGTTTTAGTTCTTCACCTGCTTCCTAAATTCCTGAAGCAACTGCTTCACATAGCCGACAGTCCTGCTACCTCTGAGAAACATCCAACAGCACACTGCTCGTGACCGCCATTTTAGGTCTAGGCTACCATAGTCTATTAGCTTTAATAGGAACCTACTCTCTTCTCCGTGTAGTGCAGTGTTAGACAAAGCAGGGGAGGAGATTGAATGCATGAGAGTAAGATCTCTAAGGCCCCTTGCAGACGAGCGTGTCAGGATTATGTCCGGATGCATTGCGGACGAGTCCGTGAAAACTGAGAAAGTGATTCAGTTTTGTTTGCCATCACGTCCAGTTGTTTAGTTTTTATCGCACAGGTGCAAAAGGATTTACTGCGTTTTGCACGCGTGTGATAAAAAAACTGAATGTTTACATACGTCATCTCCTAGCAACCATCCGTGAAAATCGAATTGCATCCGCACTTGCTTCCGGATGTGATGCGTTGTTCACTGAAGCCCCACTCACTTCTGTGGGGCCAGCGTTGTGTGAAAATCACAGTATATAGAACATGCTGCGATTTTCACGCAACACAAAAGTGATGCATGAAAACCAACGCTCATGTACACAACGGGTCCGGATTCCGTGCAATATGTTCGCATCACGCATTGAACCCACGCGGAATTCTCGCTTGTGTGAAAGGGGCCTAACAGAGGAAAATCACAAATGACAGATTGTAATAATGTGTAGAGAGGAGGGAACGCAGGGCAGAATCTTTAGAGGAAGGGGGACATCACACAAGCATGGCATCAGTGTCAGCACAGGTGAGAGGAGGACAACACATGGGCTATATCAGAAGCAGAAACCAGTACAGGAGTGAAGTGCTGATACATAAAAGCTAATGAAGAAAGCAGCATTCTGGACACACAAACCTCACATACGCAGCTTGCAAACTAAATATCAGGAGGTCTATAAATGAACGAAGGAATGAAGATTGAAAGTTAGTGCAGTTTTTCAAACTTGTTTCATAGCTTTTAAAAGTTTAGAGGGTAGCTTGGGGGGAGGGGGGAGATTTCTTTAATTAGTACATGCTTTGGGAACATTAAGAGACATGTATCTAATCTAATGTTGACCTATGAAAGTTCAATTATTGGGCATGATCAAATTCAATAAATGTTCTGAAATGCAACATGATATCCATGTTACACACATTCATAGGACAGTAAGCAAAAAATAATTCCAATATGAAGTCAGTTGTGAATGGCACAAGGATTTGTAAAGTCCCCATTGCTATTAGAATGATGAAAGTATACTGCAATGTTTGTCAAATTGTATATCCATCAGTATCCAGTAAGGCTTCAGAGCCAGCAATAGGCAATATGAAACCATGCCAAGGGACTTACCTTGGTTTGAGCGGCACACGGTAACTCTGACAATACTGTGAGCTGCAACCATGTCATGTAACATTATATATTGCTGTAAAAAGAAGAAAATGCATTAGCCCTAGCTGACACTGAGCATCAAGGGGAATTAATTGCTGACAGACACCTCCTGGTGTTCGTAAATCTACTGTGAGACAAATGGACTGAGCATGTCAAAATCCAACATGCCTGACACCTGCCATCAAGGAGGGGTCAGGACACACCCATACACTTTGCATAATAGGCTGGTCCCATCTAAATTGGTAGGTTTAAAAATAGCATGAAATTTCTTCTCTTACAGATATTCCACCATCATCCTTGAGTTGTATTACCACAAAGTAGATGTGTTTAAGGAACCACACCAATTCCGTAACTAAGTGGCACGCCATAAAGTTAGAGATTGGGATCGCAGAGTCCTGAGGACCATAGTGTATTACAGTTGTCAAAGTTCTGCTGACAAAGTAACTACAGGGCTCCAAACCTCCAGAGGCATTGTCATCAGCACAAAAACTGCACCAGGAGCTTCATGAAAGTCTTACAAGCACAATGTCGAATGGAGTGGCCTAAAACACCTACCACTGGACTCTAGAGCAATGCAAACGTTCTCCAAGTTCAGGAGCACCGGCCAATCACTCATTGTGCATCATGTGACCTATTTTAACAGGAAACGGGCTATTGATTTGGCTCTGTTGTTCTCTCCTGGTTTTGACCCAGTCCATCAGTTTATACCTCCTGGTTTGCTATTTGCTAACTGTCATTTCAGGTGACTGCCATTACGTTTTTAAACCATAGGCCCCTGCACCTAGTCAAGAAGGGACTGTCAACCAGTTGTGGGCCGTCTATTATGACTGATAATGCAAGTAGGTAGAGACAGTGGTGTGGGCAGAGTTTTAGGACTGCACTGTACCCTACCGTGACGATGAGTCTGGGTGGCAAATGCCAGGAGAACGTTACGTTTCTGACTGCATTGTGCCAACTGTAAAGTTGGCTGAAGGAGTTATAATGCTATGGAGCTGTTTTTCAGGGGTCAGCTTAGGCCCTTTAGTTCCTGTGAAGGGAAATATTATTGCTTCAGCATATGAAGACATTTTGGACAATTGTAAGCTTCCAGCTTTGTGGGAACAGTTTGGGGAAGGCTCTTTTCTGTTCCAGTATGAATGTGCCCCAGTGCACAAAGGAAGGTCTATAAAAGGCATGGCTGATTGAGTTTGGTGTGAAAGAACATGGCTGGCCCGCAAAAAGCCCTGACCTCAACCCAAATCCCATATCAGGTTTGTGGAAGCCTTAAGGTGCCAAAATATAGGAAACAATGCACAAGACTGCATTTTGGAATCTACACCCCTCAAGGAAATTATTTAGTGACATTGTTTTCATTTTGACCCTGCAGGTGTTTCATAGAATTTACTAAAACTGGAAGGAACGAAAAAAACAACATACACCCAAAATGTAGCTGTAAACGCACATTTAGGCAAATGGCAGGACTCAGAAGGGAAAAACAGTGATATTACTTTTGTAGGATTTAGCTAGAATTTTAGATTTTTTTTTTTCTACTTTTTAGGTTAGTCCCACTTTCAATGTCTGGATCACTGGTATAATACAATGCAATACTCCGTATTGCAACGTGCCAGCGTGGGAACTCCATAGGTCTTGATGGCACATTCTGAAGGAAGGCTACATTAGTAAGGAAACGGCTTACCTTTTTAATGGTATACAGAGAACTGATAATGGATATTACAGACATTAACACAATGGCAGATGCATAGTAGTAGTATTCATCTGTGCTCCACAAAATAACACTGAACAGCTGGAAAATGTAAAAAGGATTGAGAACCTGGAAGAAAAATAGAAAAAAAGACGAAAATAACGTTAAAAAGAGAGGCTATGCTTTCACACAATTTAACTTCAAGGGGTTCTGCAGTAGTTTTAAACTGATGATCTATCCTCTGGATAGATCATCAGCATCTGATAGGCGGAGGGGTCTGACACTCGGGACCCCCGCCGATCAGCTGTTTGAGAAGGCAGCAGCACTGGCAGTAGCACCGCGGCCTTCCCGCTGTTTACCTCAGGCGCAGTGACGTCACGACTAGTATCACTGGACTGGGCGAGGCTAAGTTCTGTTCACTTGAATGAAGCTTAACCCCGCCCAGACCAGTGATACAAGTCATGATGTCATTGGGCCTGTGGTAAACAGCGGGAAGGCCGCTGCGCTACTGCCAGTGATGCTGCCTTCTCAAACAGCTGATCGGCGGGGTCCCGGGTGTCGGACCCCCGCCAATCAGATGCTGATGATCTATCCAGAGGATAGATCATCAGTTTAAAATTACTGCAGAACCCCTTTAATAGAGAATGGTGTAAATGGTGAATTTCTAAATCATTTCATTTAAAGAATATGCCTGCATCCACCTGAAAAAGGCTGTAAAACCAAAGCCACTAGGGGTCTCACTTCCATCTAATTTACAGACCACTGCTTGTTTTCAAGCAAGATATGTCCCTAGTAATAAAGACACAATTTGAATGCGAGGAAGCGGGGTCGTGTCAGAGCTGGCCAAGATCCTAAGCCTGATAAAAGAACTGCTTCTACACTGCTTTTGAAGATAACCGGAACGTCTGCCTCCAAATCTGTGAGCCCCTTACCACTTACCAATCTTTTTAAAGTCGTATCTTTAAACTTTCCATTCACATAGCCATATAACTGCGTTCACAGTGCACTACAAATCATTATTTTTCTGTAAATTGCACAAATCTGCGGTGAACAAGCAACGACTGCAGTAAAGACAAAATTCAGAAAATCTGGCAGTTATTGTTTTGTGTGACTCAACGTCTTTTTAAAACAAATGTCACTAAATTGTGACTGCTTGCCGCCCATTAATGAAAAGATATCTTCCCCACTAAGAAGACCCAAACTCTTCTTACCTGTATTACACTGGCCGATATTTCGGCCAACAATCGCTAAACAGCGTTCATCGCGCAATTCTGATTTATAAACGCGGTCCTGACATTATCATGGTAATAGCTGGCTGTTTAGGGCATACTAAAGGCATGCTATATCGCTCACCATTTTCCCTATGCACTGCTCTATTCCCCCGCTGTGCCACCCCTTCTGGTTTCCCGCCTCGTATGTAAATTCATACCATCGGTACAGGGAGGAGGAGACGGCCCTGTTTCTCAGAGAGCTCACAGCCAGGGAGAAGGGGACACCCCCTGAGAAACAGGGTTAAGAGTTGTAATTTTCTACATGTATTACTCGCTATTTTCTAATAAAAACAACAAGGTTGTAAATGTGACTTGTTCTCTTGTCACTATTACAACGTCCTGCAGCATCTGAGGAGTTTATTAGGCTTTGCTGTTCTGCTTTGTTAAAGGAGCACAACAACTAAAATTGCGGACGACACATCACGGACGACCACACCTGACAGATCCCACTGATGCTGATGGGTTTTCATCATGGAGCCCGACATGCTGCAAAATTTTGACCAGCATTTATGACTCGATATCTGTGGGAGGCAACAACATAGATGTGATCAAAGCCTCCTGTGTTCTGCAGCATCAGACTATCATATTTTCAGGTCAGTCCGGTGTGTATTAGGAGGTTCTCCAGTTGCTCCGGCGAGTATTAGGAGGTTCTCCGGCGTGTATTAGGAGGTTCTCCGGCGTGTATTAGGAGGTTCTCCGGCGTGTATTAGGAGGTTCTCCGGCGTGTATTAGGAGGTTCTCCGGCGTGTATTAGGAGGTTCTCCGGCGTGTATTAGGAGGTTCTCCGGCGTGTATTAGGAGGTTCTCCGGCGTGTATTAGGAGGTTCTCCGGCGTGTATTAGGAGGTTCTCCGGCGTGTATTAGGAGGTTCTCCGGTGGCTCCGGTGTGTATTTTGAGGTTCTCCGGTAGCTCCGGTGTGTATTAGGAGGTTCTCCGGTAGCTCCGGTGTGTATTAGGAGGCTCTCCGGTAGCTCCGGTGTGTATTAGGAGGCTCTCCGGTCGCTCCGGTGTGTATTAGGAGGCTCTCCGGTAGCTCCGGTGTGTATTAGGAGGTTCTCCGGTAGCTCCGGTGTGTATTAGGAGGCTCTCCGGTCGCTCAGGTGTGTATTATGAGGTTCTCCGGTCGCTCCGGTGTCTATTAGGAGGTTTTCCGGTAGCTCCGGTGTCTATTAGGAGGTTCTCCGGTCGCTCTGGTGTCTATTAGGAGGTTCTCCGGTCGCTCCGGTGTCTATTAGGAGGTTTTCCGGTCGCTCCGGTGTCTATTAGGAGGTTTTCCGGTCACTCCTGTGTGTATTTTGAGGTTCTCCGGTCTCGCCGGTGTGTATTATGAGGTGCTTCGGTCGCTCCGATGTGTGTTATGAGGTTCTCCAGTAGCAGCTGATTTGCTATATGGTATTATGTGTCATTTAATGTGTGTGCTGCAGAGCTGTGTGTGTGTGGTTCTAAAATGTGTATTGCAGAGCTGTGTTTAGAATAGGTGTACTGCAGAGGGTTGTGTCTTATAATCAGGTTCATCTTATAGTCCAAAAAACTGAAAATTTAAAAAGTTGCCAAGTCTGTGGAATTTTCAAGTGTCATAGATTTCAAAAGGAGATTACGATTCATTACCATGCAGATGCTTATAGACACAGCACCAAAATTAGCTGTAGGTCTATGGCCAACAGCAGAAGTGTTTTTTTGTTGCTGTTTTTTTAATATAATTTATTTTGCAATATCTAGTCCACCTGCTTCATATTGCAGGGCAAAGATACAGCTTATGCAATGACTTGACCTATGCTCCTCCGATCAGGACTTTATAATGAGAGATTGTACTGGTATGCGGACATTGATTAGCTATGGTGAAGAATATTCAGTAATGAAGTGAAGAGACTGAACTTTGTACTATAGAAATTCTACAAGTAACTAGCAAGAACTTCTTACATAACACCATCAACATGAGGAAGAGGCATCTGAAACTAACCAAAGATCCACTTACCTCCTTTATTAGAAGCTTAAAAAGAGAAGGCACTTTAACAGTAATTTCATTTATTCCATAAAATAACTTTCTGAAAAAGAATTAAAAAAAATGTTAACTTAATGAAGATGATGCAAACTGTCAAATAGCCCACAAAAAGTGAGAAGAGGTGCGGCTTACAGCTCCCCACCAGACAGACATGTAGGAAACTGCACATTTATTCTTTTCCAAATTGTTAAAGTGTCATTTAGCAAACTGTGTGCATGTGGTCCTTTATGTATAAGATAAATTCACGCAGACGTGCAACATTATAGGTTTCATACTTCGCATTGGGGATGGGGTGCAGGTCACATTTTTTTTGTCTACAATTGAATTTCCATATAGTTATAAATACATTTATATGCGAGTAACTACAAAACAACTTCTACAGAAAGACTATATTCGTGTTTAAATCCTGACCTACAGAAAGGCCATAAATACCAACATTGAAGTCATCAGTGGGAACTTTACGTAATCACTTTTGTATCAGTGTTACTTTGTATCATATGCATCCAGCTCAAGGTTACAAGTCACAAGTCAGTATAAACTAGGATCCATTTTCCATTAGTACATTACATTAATTTTAAGCTCCACGCTTGCTGCAATTAGACAGAAGACAAACGTGAATGAAGAAAACCCAGAAGTCTAAGGATACTTACACACTGGAGTTTTGGCTTTCAGTTTGTGAGATCCGTTCAGGGCTCTCAAAAGCGGCCCAAAACGGATCAGTGTTGCCCTAATGCATTCTGAATGGAAAAGGATCCGCTCAGAAGGCATCAGTTTGCCTCCGATCAGTCACCATTCCGCTCTGGAGGTGGACACCAAAACGTTGCCTGACGAAGCGGAGCCAAACGGATCCGTCCTGGCACACAATGTAGGTCAATGGGAAAGGATCTGTTTTCTCTGACACAATCTGGCACAACAGAAAACGGATCCATCCCCCATTGACTTCCATCATGTCATGGCTATAGAAGACATAATACAACCGGATCCGTTCATGACGGATGCATGCGGTTGTAATATTGTAACGGAAGCGTTTTTGCAGATCCATGACGGGCCTCCAAAGAACACTAGTGTGAAAGTAGCCTAAGGGTACTTTCACATTAGCGACAGGGAAGTCCGTCTGGCTTTTCCGGCAGGTGAACAGCCTGTCGGATCTGTCCTGCCAATAGTTCACGTGTGCCCCTGGGCTGCCGATCCGTCCCCATTGACTATAAAGGGGGTGGGGCGGAGTTCCGGCGGCAGCGCACGGCAAGAGGCAGCCGGACTAAAAGTAGATGACATTATAGTCAATGGGGACGGAGCGGCAGTCCGGGGGCACATGTGAACTAGCGGCAGGATGGATCAGACAGGCTGACGGACTCTCCTGCCGCTAGTGTGAAAGTAGCCTAAGGCCTTATTCACCTTTAGTATTTTGGAAACATTCTTTAAGCAAGAAGTTGATGCAAATAGGAGAAGTATAATCTTTGTTACTTTTTTCCTCCGTGTATACCACCTATGAGTGCTAATGATGGCCACAAACATAAGAGTAAGGCCTCCTGTACAAAAGTGTGAACCGCACAGACGTAATCTGTGTGCTATCCACATCCGTGCCGCAAATCATCGACCATGTCTTATTCTTGTACGTTTTGCAGACAATGGGCATTTCGACAATGAGGACTGCAGAAAGTGTGGGATGCATGCTGCTGGTATCCACATTTTGCAGATCCAAGGTGTGCAGACCGCAAGCTTATACGGTCGTGTGCGTGAGGCTTTGATTGAACCTGCCAAATTCGGTGAGGCCAGCTGACCAGCTCAAGTCTGATCAGATCATCAACAATCATGCATAAGATGTGAAGGGGGAGGGAAGGATCGAGCATGCTGAATTTCAACATGCCTGACCTTTTGTTCTCAGGCAGCAGGTAATTCCCCTTTCCTCATTCAGAATACACGCATGTGTAAGGGAAAGTCAAGAAAAATAGCTGACGGCCAAACAAGTGCTCTGCTGACAGCTTTTGGAAGATATTACTCATCAAGGTTTAGTTACATTGTATGAGGAACTATAAGAATTTAAAATCAATGTATTCCAATGTATGTGTAGATAAGTAAAATGTCATATACGAGATATCACCTACATGAGAAAGTACAATAACCTTATGACGTTAGTTGGTAATAAATCTGCTGATAAGTGAAGAATCTGATCGTAGACTACGTGTTCAGAGCTTTCATATAGTTGCTAGAATACAGGAATTTAAAATACACTTACATTTTTTCATCATGCTATGACTATACATGAAACACTGCAGTTTTCATAATGACCACTAGGTGTCTGTACACAGGACTTCAATCTGAACTGACCGTGAAAGGAACCATCTTATCTGAATTTGGTTTACAGGTTTATTACCAGTTGTTCTGAATGTGTACTACTACTAAGTGTATAAAAATCATCGTTCAAGCAATTATCCGCAATAGAGTCAGGACACATAATAATATACAGAAAACACTTAAAGGCTATGCCAACAGTCAATGAATGTGAAGTAGTTCATTTTAGAATACTAGTTCTCTTAGGATAAACGGAGCCACATACCTATAATCGTGGAGTTCCTTGCTTAATCCTTTGCTGTGCTCAGTGTGTATGGCCGCACATGAAGCCCTATCATCTAGACCCCTAGAGAGAAACAGTGCAAATCAATGTCACAAGTAATGGTGGGGAACAGAACACGTACCTTAGAGTAGAAATTCTAAGCACAGAATAGGTACTGTAAAATCAGATGAGCCCAAGGACGGTGTAAGGCAATCCTTTCACCACTACAGTACATAGTCATGACAACTACCAACATGTTCACACGTATTTCCGGTCCTTATCAGATTTGCATTTATTGCAGACCGGATGTGGACCCGCTCATTTCAATTGGGTCACAAAAGATGAGGACAGCGCACTGTGTAGTGACCATATTCATTTGTCCATTCAGCTGCCCTGCAGAAAAGATAGAACATGTCCTAGTCTTGCCATTTTGTGGACAAGAACAGGCACTTCTAACACAGGGCAGAATGTGCGGGAGCGCAAAATGCAGGACGCACACTGCCAGTATCGGTGTTTTGCGGACCGTGGAAGTACACACACACAATGCCAGAATTGTTCTTTTTTTTTTTGTCTCATTTATGGGGGAAAGGGAAGCAAAAATAAATCAAAACCAATTAGAGCTACATTTTATCTTGCAAAAAATATAAAATATATAAATTTGGCATCAACATAATGACCTGCAGAATAAATCCAACACGTCATACAATCTGCGTGGTGTGTGCCAGGGATCGGCAATCTTCGGCACTCCAGTATTCCCACTTGTTCAGCTTTTCTGGTGACTGCCATAAAAGTGTAGGAGGCATTCAGGGAATTATAGTTTCAGAACAGCTGGTGTGCCAGAGGTTGCTGATCCTTGGCATATGTCCTAAAACCTAAAAAAATAAAATAAACTGCTAAAATGGTTGCACTGCTGTATATTGGTTGAATATTTAGAATATATGTAGCCCAAAATGGTGTAATTAAAAATACAACCCATCACACACAAAACAAATCTGTATACAGCTACATCAAAAGAATACAAGAGTTATAGCTTTTAAAATGTGATGATGAAATTTTTGTAAAAAATTTGCTGCATTCTTAAAGCCCAAACCAGGCCATATCAATAAAGGGGTTGTCCCATGAATAATAATGTTTATAGGTAAATCCAGCACATTACTATTAACATTTTTTGCCTGCCGACATTTAAACACCCCCCTGATTGACAGCTCTAGAGTAGGGCTGCACGATATGGGAATTTTGTGCGATTGCGATTAGGGCCCTAAAAATTGCGATAACGATATGCGATGCGATATTTTAAGGGAATTGTGCTAGAGGCCTATCTGCTTGGATTTTCAAGGTAAAAGCACACACAGATGACTGATAATGTGAAATGTAGTTATGCTGAACTCAAGAACTGAAATGCGCAGTGTTTTTCAAAATAAAATACATATTTGCATTAGTGCAAAAGTACAAAATACAAAACTTGCCATTTTCTTAATAGCCCTGCACAGAACAGATAAATAAAATAGATATAAGAACATGTTCATTAAAATAACGACTTTCCTCCAGCCCCCCCCCCGCCCCCTCCCTCCCCGCACTGTAACTGATGTATCGCCGGGCGCGCCGTGCAGCATAGCGGCCGGAGATAGTGTCAGTGTCACGTAAAAAGTCAACCATCGCTTTATAAGACACACTTTTGGGGGGGAAAAGTGTGTCTTATAAGGCGAAAAATACGGTAATATAATTGCAGCATTTTTGGGTCGGCAAACTGCGATTGCGATATGGCGATTAATTGCGATTGTGATTGCTTTCGCGATATATTGTGCAGGCCTACTCTAGAGTATGACTTCGACTTGGTCTAGCGCTGTCAAATCAAGTGTTTAGATGTCGGTAGGCATTGCATAGCAGTGCTCGTACTGAAAAACCTGCCTCCTGGTGCTCAAAATTACCTGCCAGCAAAGGAATAAAAGTATGATTGTATCAACAACTGCGGTGCCGACAGTGAGGAGGAAGGTATCATTCAAAACTGCAAGATCGCCCCTACCAGGCTATGTGCTTGGTTTAATAGGGGTGGATCCTGCTTACAGAGCAGCTTTAAAGGGGTTGTCCCATGAAGACAATAGTTCATCATTAAATCCAGACTCTAATTATGAACATTTTGGCATTTACACTTAAAGAATTTCACCATGGGATGCAGTGCAGTCTGCGGGCAGCATGTTATAGAGCAGGAGGAGATGAGCAACCTGACAGATTTGTGGGGAAAAATTCTGTAAAACTTGTAATTTATTTCTCTGCTCTTTATGAGCTCAGTTATACATTGGGCAGTCTTATCAGTGACTGACAGCTATCTCTGTACACACACCTACACAGAGAATGCTAGAGCAAAGAATTAAATTACACGTTTTATTTGGGAATATTGCCCACAAAAATGCAGTGAAACCTGCAGACAGAAGGAGCTGAGCAGTTTGCTACATTTCATGGTAATGGGTTCTCTTTAAAGAACAGGCTTACATCCCTAGATATTCCTTAGACGTTAGTATAGCGCCACCTGCTGTTTCTATTGAACAGCACAGTAAATGTTCAGAGGTGAACACACATGCTCAGTCCTGTGTCTCTGTCTTCTCCACCAGCTTCTGAACATGCAGCATCCTCTCCGCTTCTCAGATGAGATGCTGAGCAAGTACAATTACATAATGCTGTCTCATGGTCTTTGGTAACATTAAGGTTTCTGCTAGAATTTTCTGAAATCGCTGCAAAAGAACAGTAATTTTGCTACAATACAGAAAAACACTGCAAAGAAGAGACATTAACACAATGGGAGAAATATATTTAGACTGGTGGATCCATCAGGAGATGCAACCGATAAGAAGCAGAAACCTCTTAACAAACCAGGAGCATCTCTTCTGTGCACCAGATATTGAAGTCTATGACAGCTACAGGCTGGCGTAGACTTTAGCTATAACTTCTGCCACTTTCTGGCGAAAGTTATAGTAAATGCAGTGGCTGTGTGAAGCCACACCTCCTTCTGCTAAGCCACGCCCCTTTTCTCAGCACTACAGTAGCTGAAGAAGTCGCAAATTATGGCGCACAGATGCCGTGCGCCATAATGTGCAACTTTTTTACACAGCAATTGTGGAGTAAAATCATTGATAAATGTCCCCATCTTGCTCAGCATGAAGAGAAGACACCGCTGCTTCAGAAGCAACCAACTTACCACATTAGGAATTAGTGATCAGCAAACTGATTTATACAAATCAAATCAATTCAAAAGTCAGTCTTCTTGGGCTGGGAGCGGATGGCCCTGCTGCTTAAGAGACCCCTCCTCTGCCTTGATTGA
Organism: Bufotes viridis; assembly: GCA_033119425.1. NCBI lineage: Eukaryota > Metazoa > Chordata > Amphibia > Anura > Bufonidae > Bufotes > Bufotes viridis. The sequence continues at coordinate 158,275,427 of CM065592.1, read as the reverse complement.
CAGTGCAAGACATCTCACCTGGCCCTTTCAATCTTATGGCGTTGCTCCAAGTAGCGGCACTAGCGCAGAGGCTCTACTGCTACTACCTAAGCTGCACAGATGGAAAGTGGGGTGGAACTCTGATTTCTGAAGGCATTTGATCCCTCCGCATACCAGAATGAGCAGAGAGAGACATAAAAGGTGAACAAAGAAAGGCTTTTCAATAAAAACAGCAGGTGGTGCCATTCTAACATTATTCCTGGAATATCTGCGGACATAAACACTGTTTTAATAAGCATTTTTATTAATAAGCTTCATCAGTTCAGGCAGGATTTAACTATATACAATATTCTCCATGGAATAACCCCTTTAACACATACTGCCATGTTTCTCCACAAATTACACTTTGTTAGTAACTTATTGTTAAGGGACCATTCTACTAAGTAGGAATCATCCAAAGCGGACAACTCTTTTAAGGCCCAAAATGTCAATGTCCCAAGTCATTCAGTACTTCATTGTATTGTTACATATAATAACTCAGATATGACTTCTATGCATTGAGGCTGTAACTACGTATACAAAGAAATATGAAACGCTGGCAGGTACTTACGTTACGTAGTTGAATGCTTGGTGCAAATCATTCCAGTAGTAAGTAACACTGTGATGCACAAAATAACGAACCTGCCGAAGAGAAATAAGAGAATAAGAAAACCTTTATTAGCCACATTCACACAAGAGAAGGGGAAAACAAAAGCTAGCTAACAGGACCCGTGAAAAGCCTACACCCTGCAATGCCTCCCACAGCAGCTCATATAACAGAACACTGCCATCGCTGGTTTCTAGTAACTTTAGCAATTTGCTGAGAATAACTAATTTACTAGCATGGGCACATGTCCAATACAACACTGAAACTTGCAGTTTCCATGTTTGTTGGCAGCTATGTCCTCAGTACAAACAGCACATCACACAATGAGCCTCTGTTCCTGCGCTGCTGCAGAACAAAGCCTGGCAATGCTGCAGCCAACCACACAGTCCCCACACGGCAATACGGACTGCGCCCGCTCTAAGTCCCCCATACCAGTGGCCGCAAAGGTGGACTGGCACGCACACTACCACTGCTTTCACAGAGGTGGCTTGGAAATGCTCCATTTTCGAGTCTGCTGGGGACTCGAGTGGACAGTAAGCGTCACTGGCAGTGGCGCCGAGGCCTTCTTGCTGTTTACCGCTAGCCCAGTGACGTCACGACTTGTATCACTGGCCTGGGCAGGGCTAAGCTCCATTCACTCGAATGAAGCTTAGCTCCGCCCAGGCCAGTGATAAAAGTCGTGACGTCACTGCGGTAAACAGCGAGAAGGCCACGGCGCCACTGCCGCTGCCTTCTCAAACAGCTGTTTGCGGGGGGGGGGGGGGGTGTCCCGGGTGTTGGACCCCTGCCGATCAGATGCTGATGATCTATCCAGAGGATTGATCATCAGTTTAAAATTATTGCAGAACCCCTTTAAATTTCTGTTCATTCTGGTCTTTGAAGTCAAGGATGCGGTCCTATCAATGATTGACAACTATCTCCGATCACAGATAGGACTGCCTCCTGGACTTCAAAGACCAGAATGAGCAGGAATTCAAGCTAATGAAATACAAGTTTTACTGAATCCATTTCCATAAAACTATGTATCAGTTTGCTCATCTCCTCCTGCTTTATAACTTGCTGCCAGCAGACTGCACTGCATTTTCATGGTGACAGGTTCCCTTTAGGAATAAAATCTATAATAATAATAATTCAAATTTAGATTCCCCATGCTGCTGTGTTCATTTGCTTTTGCTTCACACTCAGCAGATCTGCCCCTAACCATTTATTAGGAGCTGCAGACCCACTACTGTAAAACGACATGTATGATATCACAGAGCATATATGCCATACACCCCTGCCTAGTCGGATTCCCCTACACCAGATATGCACACAGAATAAGGTACTCCATTCCTCTCCAGAGGAGACCCTGCCATGAAAGTTCAGCTAATAAGCACAAGGCAGGTTATTAGGCTTCTACAGTTATAGAAGTAGAATATATGATCACCTCGTTTAGTGGGACTGCTGTATCTTCATAGTGCTCTGTGGGACTCTCAGGAAGGTGGCCGGTGTGACCATTGAGCGTTTTGCCGGCAATGGACTCAGGGCTTTGAAAGGGGTCTGTTCCTGGACACAACCGTAGTCGCACTTTTGCACAAAACCATGTTCTGAACTCATCCTAAGAAGAAAAAAATAAATAAAAAAGCATATAGAAATTAACCTCAAATGGGAATGTATTGCCGTCCCCCAGCAGCTAGCTCATTACAGCATTAAGCCAAATTACAACCAAAACGTACTCACTACATGAGGCAGCAGCCAAGGTCCATGCGACATGAATAAGATACAATGGGAGGTCATTTACAATCAGAAATACAGCCAGATGTAAACGGTGTGGGGTCCGCAAGATGGAGACAGTGGTGGTTTCAGGGGCAATGCTGCAGGAACTGGTTACAAAATCATTTTTACTGGCAAATCCCTTCAAGCCCCTATTACACTGCGGGACATTTGGGCCAATTACTGGGATCAAGTGTTCATAGGGGAGCTCGCTGCTGATATCTTGCCTGTATATAATCGTGCCGCTGATTCGCATATTTTCTAAGTATGAGAGATGGACGATTATCGTCCATCTCCCGGTGTTATCACGAATGTGCTACCGATAATGAGGGAACTGTGGGAGGAATGACTGTCGTAGCGATCATTCCTCCCCATAAGCTTTGCATCGACCTGTGTAATAAGCCGAGTGTCGCTTTAAACGGACACTCAAGACGCAATGCGAAAAGAGCTGCAGATAATGCTCAAAATGGCCATTAAATCTGCTGCAACATTAACCCAAGTGCTGTTGAATTGAATGACTGCTAAAAATGCTGTGTCTGAAGTCACTGGTTCCGATTCTGGAAGTCAGCAGAGGACCATATTTCCAATGTGTATTTATTGCATATCATTATACCTTAAAGGGGTACTCTAGGAAGGAGTTAAAATGGGTGTCAGCAACCTGTGAGTAGGACTGGTTGCCAGCACTTGCAGAGGCACCTAGAGGGGGTTGAGGACTCGGGCCTCGCTACACTGCTCTACAATAGATGGTAATGATGTGGTCCTGCCTATGATATGCCATCATGGCTGAGCAGCCTGACTGAAACTCACCAACATGCAGTATTATATGTAAGTGCCAGAGCACAGAGGCCTCACCCCTCATCCCCCTAGACAGCTCTGCAAGTGGAGGCAACCTGTGCGTTCACCTTCTAGGACAGGTTACTTGTGGACATTTTAAATCATTCCCGAAGAACTGCTTTAAAGAGGACCTTTCATGGGTCCAGACATTAGGAAATAACTAGCAGGTTAAGTAGGGCATAGCGCACAGATGTAATATTGCTTACTGCAATAAAACTTTCAACATCCAGCTCTTCAGGCTATAGCATAGCAGACCTTACTCATGAGTAAGGTCTGCTATGCTATAGCCCAAAACGCGTACAAGGGATTTACTGTCCGTACCTGTACTTGAAATTTTTATCGCATCAATAAAGAACGAAACTTTGCTGTAAAGAGCTGGATTTTGAAACCGTTTTTTTGCACTTCGTGGGTTTGTACAGTCCAGGACCCTTATCCGTGCTCACAGCACAGAAGACCAGGTGAGAGCTGCTGAGTTTTTCTAGTGCTAATATTGCTTACTAGTTTGTCTGGGCGCCGCTCCGTTCGCCCGATGTGCCCCCCGTCCACTTTTCCCGCCTGCTATGCTAATGAATAGCATCGGTACAGAGGAGGAGACTACCCTGTTTCTCAAAGGGCGTCTCCTTCTCCCTGGCTGTGCTGCGATCCAATCAAAGCAGAGAGCGTCACAGTCAGGGAGAAGGTGAGCTTTTTTTGTCCCTGGCTGTGACGCTGTCTGCTGCGATTGGACCGCGCTACAGCCAGGGAGAAGGAGACGCCCATTGAGAAACAGGGTAGTCTCCTCCTCTCTGTACAGATGCTAATCATTAGCATACCAGGCGGGAAAAGTGAACGGGGGGCACAGCGGGCGAACAGAGCGGCGTCCAGACAGACTAGTAAGCGATATTACATCCCTGCACTATGCCCTACATAACCTGGAAATTATTTCCTAATGTCTGGACCCATGAAAGGTCCTCTTTAAACAGAATGTGCCATCAGAAAGTGATCTATTGTTTAAATCATGTTTTTATGCTAAGCATATTTGTAAAGAATTTTTGATGACATTTTTAATTTTCCATGTTAACATTTATATTAAGAAACAAACATAAAATCCTGCAGTGTTTGAACTGGCCACTAAGCCTAATAAACTCCACTTCTTGGCCTTGACAGATCACTACTATAGTTATCGCCTTATCATTACAGGCACAAGTGGAATGACACATATCACCTATATAGACAGATAACACAGGATCTACCATTCAAAATAGATGATATCACAGGTTATCAGCTCCTTGCGGACCTTTGTAGAGGTCACAGAGCATGCCTAGAAAACTATCCCATAGAAGTCAACAAGGCCCCCTTCTGACCATTGCGTCTATGGCCAATATGGCTGCTGTAAAGCAAATCTCTAAATGTTGTTAAGGACTGCTCAAGCAACATAGCTGCCCCCATAATAATGTTTAGGATCTAGAATTTAAAAATCTGCAATCAGGAGATAAAAAGATTATTAAAAAAAAAATAATAATAATAATAATAATAATGTGTGTCGCTGTCTGGTTAAGGGCTCATGCACACGACTGTTGCCCGGCAATGGCCATATTGCCAGCAGGTCAGCAATACACGGGCACCGGCTGTGTGCACCCCGCATCACGGATGAGGACCCATTCACTTGAATGGGTCCACAATCTGGCAGGTCAGTGCGGAACGGAGGCCTTTTTTTGTGGTGCGGACCGTCGGTTGCGCATCACAGCCCCCATGGGTCCGTGTCAACATGCGGCGGCCCTACAGTAAGTGTCTGTGCATTGCGGACCACAATTTGTGGTCCACAGCACGGGCCCAGCTGGCACACATTCGTGTGCATGAGGCCTAATAGGCAAACTACTAAACTTAAAGGGAATGCGTTTTTTCTGCCAAACACATACAAAGAGTGCTTGGAGATGATATAAACGAGTATAAATCATTTACGTATACTGCCTAATTAGTCCTTACATTTTTTATAGCCACAAGTGTGAGACACAAATTAGTGGCAGCATTATTGGGTACAGCCTGCACTGTGCAGCCTCCAAGAAAATAGTATTTTACACGGGGGAGAAAAAATAAACCTTTGCAGAGACATCAACCACAAGACAAGCACTTCTTTTCTGTTGGCTCCTGTACCCAACGTATAGTACCCATTACACAGGGCAGACAGAAGTGATTATTTGGGAGATAAAACACAAGGCAAAATATTGTCCTGATAAGAACAATACAAAAAACATTCTAGGAAAAAATATACGGTATATAATGTTGGTAGATGTATGCGCATATGAGCAGTAGAATCCTCTCTCCATGTCCTTTTCTGTAGACAGAAGAGTGCAGTAACACAGCGGGATGGGGATTTTATGCATGGTTACCTTCATGGCAAGTTTCATTCAGCTGAAGAGAAGGCCACAGGATAAACAAGAACTTTTTTAGATCAGGTCCTTTTGGATGCAGCAATACTATAGGTAAGTTTTTTTTCCCTTATTTCTTAACCAATTATGCATGACTGGATATTGGAAATATGATTTTTTACTTAGTTTTATATTATTTTTTTTTAAAGTTCCACTTGAGGACTTGAAGATTCAGTAGTTTGATCAATATTACAATGCACTACAATGGTCATATATTGCAGTGTATTGTAACTGACACTAGCCTACCAGAAAGGCCTGGCAGGCTTCCAGACAGGGCAGGCTTCGTAAGGCCTCCAGGTGCCACGGCAACCATTGGAATCTTGCAATTGTGTTGCAGGGGCCCAATAGGAGAGGGAGGGCGATCACTCCCTCTATAAACTCCTTGGGGTTTGGAAAGCAGCATGTAATGGGTTGAACAGCTGAGGTCGCCGCTAGCACCAATCTCAGCCGTTACAGCCGACACCAGCGGCTCTGTTCCTGCCATCTCCATGCCGTAAATGTATGGCGTGATGCGTTAATGTCCAGCTTGCTATGCCGTACATTTACTGCAAGGAGCAGGAAGGGGTTAAAGAGGTTATCCTGGGAATACAAAATTCTGGTGTAACAGAAAATTAGGAAGTTCACCGCAGTTGTCAGTGATAGATGGAAGAGGCACCAGGAAGAGTCAGAATGGCAGCGGAGTGGTTAAGATCCCCCCTTTTTTTTTTTTTTTTAAATAAATGATTTTAAAAACTCACCGTTCCACTATAAAGCTGAACATCACCTTTAAAATTTCCCAACAAGTCAGTCAATTTGGGTGACATATGATGTACAGTTGTGACAATTTTAAGACTGACAAATTTTGGTTTCCACAAAGTTTGCGGCTTCAGTGTTTTTAGATCTTTTTGTCAGATGTTTCTATGGTATACTGAAGCGCAATTCTGCCTTTTTATTGACAAATGCCTTCTTTCTCAAGACTTCTGCCATTCGCCTTGGCGTGCTGGATATCCGCTTCTGGGCAAAAGCCTGACTGATGCCTAATCAGTGCTTGGAGTTTATCACTATTTCTGTGCTTAGGTCTATCCGCTCACTTTTTGACAATTGACCACAGGTTCTCGAAGAGATCGAGATCTAGGTAGGTTCCCAGCCATGGACCCGGTCATGTTTCATCATCACACAGGACTTCCAGTGGCGCTCACCTTTTTTTCCAGATGTCCCAGTCTGTGGGGAGATTCAGAGAAAATAACTTTACCCCAGTCCCTGCACTTTCTGAAGTCTGTCCTTGATGTTTTTCTTGGCAAATGGCTTCTTTGCTGTCCATCTTGACAACAGGCCATCCTGCAAAAGACTTCGCCTCATTGTGCATGCCAACAAGGGAAGCATCCTGAGAAGATTCAAGTGTGGGTGGCTTCTCATCCAAGGATGTGGGCTCACTCATAACGTTGCTTAAAATCACTGTCATGAATAAAGAACGGTAACAAACCAGCCAACAAGTTCTAACAATCCAGGAGCAATATGGCGATGACCAATGCTTTTTTCTAGCATGACAGAGCACCATGTCATAAGGCAAAAGTGATAAGTGGCTCAGTGAACAAAAGACTGAAATGATGGGTCCATAGCTAGGAAACTCCTAATCTCAACTTGTGGTCCATTCTCAAAAAGCGTGGGAAAAAAAAAAAAAAAACACACAAACTTGTGATAAACTCCATGCGCTGATTAGGCAAGAATGTGTTGCCATTAGTCAGGATTAGGCCCAGACGCTAATATCCAGCATGCCAAGGAGAAGTGCAGAAGTCTTGGCCGTGTGTTACTGTACATGAATCTTCTTACATGGTGCGCCATTAAACTGCATTCAGAAAGGATGGTAATAGTGCAGCAGAGAGCAGCATGCTCAAGTCAATGCAAAAAAAAAAAAAATTTTTGTTTTATATATATATATATATATATATATATATATATATATATATATATATATAAAACAAAAAACACAAATTATTAATATTTCACAAATTACCTATACACTTTAAAAGGGTTTTCCAAGACTTTATATCTGATGATTTGTACCCAGGATAGGTCATTAGTAGCTGATCAGTGGGGGTCCGACACTTGGGACCCCCGCCGATCAGCTGTTTGAGAAGGCACCAGAGCCCCTGCAAGCGCAGCAGTCTTTTTACAGCTCACCAAGCACAGTGCCATACATTGTATAGCACTCGGTCCCATTCACTTCAATGGGGGCTGAGATGCACCCACGCCGTGTGACAGATAAACGTGACAACGCTGACCTAGGAAAAATCTGACAATGCTACAGTGCGTTGCCTTCTCGAACAGCTGATGGGGGGGGGGGTGCCAGGGGGATAGATCATCACTTATAAAGTATCAGAAAACTCTTCAGGCTGTTGTAGCCTTGTACATACAGCAAGACAAGAGCCCAACAAGTGAGAATTTCAACAAATCGCCATTTCCTGGCGATCACTCAACAGTAGACTACACGGACAACTGAGAGACTTACAGTTGTTCTCAGCAGCACAACGTCACATTCCTTCAATGTTATGCGAGTGCATGTTGCTTTCACGCGCCACTTAGGCATCCAATAGAGAAGGAGGAGGAGAAATCCTCCAGTGCACAGCACACCCACAGCTACTAAAGCCAACTTCCACCGGCAAAGATTGTATCCATAAATCTCCTGTACATGGAAAGAAGGGAAAGCAGTTAGTAGACCACCCAGAGGTTTACAAATGAACTGGAACACAACAATATTTAAATAGAGTCTGTCAGCACTTTTGACCATGCTAAACTGTTGACAGTACTAGCAAGGGACTGGGGAGAGCTGTACAAATATACCTTTTATGGCACTTTTCCCATATAGAGTAGTGAGAATATGAAGTTTTATTCTGCTCCTTCAAATACCCAGAACAGGGCATCACTATGAAGTGCTCTCTGCATTCAGCTGCCTTACAGCCCCTCCCCTCTGCTCTGAGTGACAGAAGTACTCATCTCCTGGTTGGATGCTACAGCTGTCATTCAGAGCCGAGGGGAGGGACTGTAAGGCAGCTCAATGCAGAGAGCACTTCATAGTGATGCCCTGTCCTGGGCACTTACTGGGATAGATTCTTGCAGAATAAAACTTGATAAAGTTCCACAAAATATGTGTTTTCACTGCTCTCCCCAGCCCCTATCTTGGGTAGGGAGTAGAGTTGGATTGGATAGGAGGTGGTAGCCTACGACCTCTTACCCAATCCAGTACTGAGCCACGCCCCCTGCACTGATCACATGACGGTGACGTCACCCCAGGTCCTCCGTGTTGTCCAAGGTTCGGGTTCATTGAAGAATCCCTTATGGATTCCAAATGCAGTTATGGTCTGTGGTAGCGGAATCCATAACGGGATGCTTGGATAACCCGAACCCAAACTTTGGACGCCGAACTTAAAATACAAGTTCGCTCAACTCTAGTAGTGAGCAGTTTTGCATGATCATACCCGAGTGACCGACAGACTCTTCAATGTAGTTTCCAGGCTAAAAGAAATTCAGTGTACTTACATGAACACGAAGGTCACAGATTATTTTTTATAATACATGTACCTCATATATACTTACGGGGACATTTATTAAGACTGGCGTCTTTCACGCCAGTCTTAAGTCCCACTGTGCTGCCAGAGGAAGTGCAGGCCTCTACATAAGTTTAGTGCATCATCCAGCAGGCCATGAGACAGACAAAGGGGTTTTCTCATCTGAGACAATGGGGGCATATTGCCATCTCCTAAACGGAGCTCTAAAAGTGATGGAGAACGTCCTATATTCATTTCTATGAGGCAGCCGAGAAAAATCGAGCACTGGCTTGGCTATTTCTGTCGGGCCCATAGAAGTGAATGGGATCAGTGTCCGGTCATGCGTGGTGTGCTCCTATTCACTTCTATGGGGAGCGTGCTAGGTGGTGGCTGGACTGGAGTCCTCCAGCCACCACTTTGCCCGTTCCGTTCTCTTAATAGGTGCAGGTCCCACCGCGATATGCCTCCATTGTCTCAGATGAATACCCCTTTAACTGTATGCCAGCACCCTTGCTGGTGTAGATTTAAGCCATTTTTCATGGCAAAAACCAGCATGGAAAATGATTAATGAGGCAGGCCCGTCTGCTTCCCCCACCCCCTTTTCTCGCAACTCTGAAAAAGTGGGGTTAGTGGGTAAAAGTAGCTGATTTTGACGCAAAAAAGGCGTGCAACAAAAACTGCAACTTTAAACGCCACAAAGTGGCAATATGTCCCCTTTAGTGTAAATCATTAGACTCCAAAGTGGGGTCCAGTGAAGCACTAATTAACAACCAACACAAGTCTCACACTATTGTATGAAATAGACACTTGTGTATCTGTGAAGGGGTTGCCCAACCAGGAAAACTTTTTTTTTTGTTTTGTTCATGAAAAAAATAAGTTCAGAATGGCTAAAAAAATAAAAGACATGCCCATCTCACCAATTTGCTCAGCCACTCATGGACTGATAATTGTGACTACTGTGGTCTGTGGTTAAATTTCCTGTTTAGAAGGAAACAGGAGGTCAAGACCAGCAGGGAGGTTCTGGAAGTATAATACATTTTTAAGCCATTTTAAACATTTTTATCGTTTTTTTGTTTTTTTTTACTCGTTTAAGGCCCAACTTTATTTTATTATATATCTCGAAGATTTTGCACTATCTTACTTTTTTTACAAAACTTTGCTTAAAGTACAGACATGAACAGACAGTGTGTACAGATCCCCTGACCAATGGGGTACCCGAATGTAGGCGGCATTAGAAAGAGGATGAGCAAGGCGTCAGCATACTAGAATTAAAACATTTCATCTATGTGTTGCTGTAAAGCACACAAATGTTCTTGTTGAAAAGTATGAAAATTAAATCTACTGACCATCTCATCTTCCTGCCCCTGGTTGATCTTCTCCCCATTCTCCATTTTGACTGAGTCCAGAAAGAGCCCTTCCAAACTTCAAGTTACCGGACTTTTATGCTGAAAGATCAAAAACACAAGGCAATTTAATATAAAGACAAAACCATAGGAGCCATGTGTTCCTAGAAGATTGAGAAGCTGGAGAATATTGCAGATCCATCATCCATACTGTTGTGTGATTTTCTGCACACATCATCATTAAAGGTGTTATCCACCAAAAGTATTTATCATCTATACACAGAGCAGGAAAATATTGGATCGTGGGGAGTCCGACTGCTGGGACTCCAGTGATCCCAAGAATGGAGGGTTCCTTCTCTAAAATGTCGTGGTGACATTCACTAGTAGGAGTGACGTAGCCAGTGCTCCATCAGTCCCGTAAGAGTGAATGGAGTTCAGACAGGGACTCAGGGGTCCCTGTGAACCAGTACGTATTTCCTATTCTGTGGTTAGGTGATAAATACTTTTCATGTGAGGGGCTCTTTAAAGGAGCTGTCTGGCCACCTTCAGTTTTGAAAAACAAAAAAATTAAAAAATTAATACTTATAAAAAGGTATAAAATAAAAAAAAAGTTGCAAAACTCACTGCTCCAATTCTAACACTTCCCGGGTCCTCCATTAGTGTGTGTATACTGGTCGCCGGCGGTAAAATACCGACACAGACGTGTGACTGCTGCAGCCAATTGTACGTCATCTCTGCAGCCACTGACTGGTTGTGGCTTCACATGCCATTGTGACACATCATCTAGAGCTTCACATGTGCAAACGTAGTGATATATAGAATAGCGCCTCCATTTAAATACGGGGAAAGGCAGGAAGCGAACAGTCCAAATGCTGGCTTCTCCTTAGCAAGCTGCATGATAAGGGTAGTTTGGTTATCTTGTTCAAAGGGGTTGTGCAGCCTAGTTATAGTGATGACCTAAACTCAGGATAGCTCATCAATACCTAACTGGTGCGAGTCCGACCCCTAGGACCCCGCTGATCAGCTGTTTGAAGAGGAGGTGCGAGCGCCAATTCCACTTCATTATACTATGCATCGTTTCCCCTGTAGAGGTGGGTGGACTGAGTACTTGTAATTTCGCTGCACCACCAAGCCTTCAGAGACGACAGGCAGTGTAAAGAAGAGAAAAGCGCGATCACATGCAGTGCCCCCTCCTCTTCAAACTGCTGGTTGGTGGGGGTGCCGTCAATCAGAACCCTGCAGATCAGATATTGATGCCCTAACCAGAGGATAGGTCATCAATATAATCAGGCTGCACAACCCTTTAAAGGGAATGTGTCATCAGTAGAGATGAGCAAACTTCTATTTTTAGTTCGCCATCCAAAGTTCGGGTGATCGTAGCATCCCGTTATCGATTCCGCTACCGCGGACCATAACAGCATTTGGAATCCATAAGGGGCTGCTTCATTGAACCCGAACCGTGGACAACCCTAAGGATCTGGGGTGACGTCACCGTCATGTGATCAGTGCAGGGGGCGTGGCTCAGCACTGGATCACCTCTTATCCAATCCAGTGCTGAGCCACACCCCCTGCACTGATCACATGACAATGACGTCACCCCAGGTCCTTAGGGTTGTCCAAGGTTCGGGTTCATTGAAGCAGCCCCTTATGGATTCCAAATGCCGTTATGGTCCGCGGTTGCGGAATCCATGACGGGATGCTACGATTACCCGAACTTTGGACGCCGAACTAAAAATAGAAGTTCGCTCATCTCTAGTCATCAGAAAATTACCTATTGTTTAAATCACGTTTTTAGGTTTAATATATTTTTAAGAATTTTTGATGATATTTTTAATTTTCCATGTCACTTTTTATATTTAAACAAAAAAAAATCGTGCAGTTTTTGCACTTGCCAGTAACTCTAACAATTGGCACCACTTCTTGGCCTGTACAGATCACTTTACTGCAGTTATATATTATTCTACTCCTGCCTGTAATGATATCACCTCTGTGTATAGATAAGGCAGGATCCACCATTCACAAAAGCTTAGGCTACTTTCACACTAGCGTTTTAGTTTTCCCATATTGAGATCGGTCCTAGCAGCAAAATACCGGAAAAAAAAACACTTACGTTTTGTCGACATTCATTGTCAATGGGGACAAAACTGAACTGAACAGAACAGAATGCACCAAAATGCATTCCATTCCGTGACTTTCAATGGAGTTCATGATGGATCCGTCTTGGGTATATGTTTAAGATAATACAACCGGATCCGTTCATAACGGATGCAGATGGTTATATTATCCAATGACCCCATGATCCAATATTATACAATGACCCCTGCACAGGTCACAGAGCAAGCCTAGAAAACTCTCCCATATAAGTCATTGAGGTGCTCTCCGGACCATTGTGTCTATGGCCCATGGGGCTGCCGTAAATACATTTTCTTAATGCTTTGTAAATGCTGTTAAGAACAGCTCAGGCAAGATGGCCGCCCCCATATTCATGTTCAGGAAACAGAATACACAATTCTGCAATCAGAAATTAAAAACCGATAAGAAAAAAAAAATATAAATTTACTATCTGATTTTTACTGTAGGATAACATTTTTGGTGACACATTTCCGTTAAAGTGAACCTGTCATCAACTTACTGCAGACCTCACTGAGGGAAGCATAAATTAGTGACAGAAATGCTGATTTCAGTGGTGTATCACTCATAAGCTAATAATAATTGGTTGCCGAGAACCAGCATCATTATCATTGCAGCCGGGCCTTGAAAAGAGTTGAATCTACTTGAGAAGAGTCCTGGTTATTCATAATCTCCTGCACTTTCACCCATCTGCTGATGACTGGCAGTTCTCTCCTAGACAGAAAGGGAGAAAACTAGGTAGAAGACTGTCAGTCATCAGCAGGTGGGTGGGAGAGCAGGCATTCATGAATAACCAGGACTTCTCAGGTGGCCGTGACTCTTTTCCAGGCCCAGTCTGCAATGATGTTGGTTCTCGGCAACCGCTTACTTTTAACTTATTAATGACAAACCGCTGACATCAACTCACCTGTCTCTACTTTATACTGCTGTTAGTACGGGCAGCATAAAGTTGATGACAGGTTCCCTTTAAGTCTTATTACACCAGATTATCCGACAGATTTTCTGACCAATCATTGGTCAGATGGCCATTTACACACAGATCTTTTGTTGTACGCACCCACTATTCGTCTGAGTGGACAGAAATTGGTCGGGTATTCTGTTGGTGTAAATGCACCATTAATTGCATGCGTCTAGGATCATTCAGTAGGTTTGCAACTTCAGGTTTGCCATTGTGGAGCAGTACTAGCAAAGTGAATGAGTATTTTAGCAATATTCATTAACATGTGCTGCAGGCCAAAAAAATTACACCGAAAATTGCCCTCTGGAGCAGATGTTTTATCCGCAGTGTGTCAAGTTATGCAGCAGATTTTTATTGAGGGTTTCACCTTTTGCAATTAATGCAAATAAATATGCAGCATTTCGACAATGAAATCCGCAATAAAAAAAAACGTTTGGTTAGAAAAACTGCAGCATTTCAGTCATGTGTGTACACTACATACCCTACTAGAAAGTGTCACAGAAACAGAGAACGGTCCCGCAGTGTGTGTGGATGACTTAATATGGATTGAAGAACGCATTTTTGGGCATGGAAGGCTTAGGGCTCGTTAACACGAATGATACGGATTGTGTCAGGACGCATTCAGTAAATTTCGCAATCACGTTCTGTCAGTTTTGTCTGGAATTGCGCTCAGTATTTCCGCGCGGGTGCAATCAGTTTTGATGCCTTTTTCACGGGCGTGAAAAAAACTGAAATTTTACAAACAACATCTCCTAGCAACCATCAGTGAAAAAGATTACATCCGGATGCAATGCGTTTTTCACTGAAGCCAGAGCTGTGTAAAAAAAACGCAGAATATAGAACATGCTGCGATTCTCACGCAATGCAGAACCGATGCTTAAAAAACTACACTGATGTGCACAGACCCATTGAAATGAATGGGTCAGGAGTCAGAGCAGGTACTATGCGTTCACTTCACGCATTGCACCCGTGCGGAAAACTTGCTCCTGTGAAAGGGGCCTTACACATTTTAAATAGTTAAAAGTGTTTTCCAAGATTTAAATACTGATTAGTATCTGACCAGTGGTGGTCCGACACCCGGGACCCCTGCCGATCAGCTGTTTGAGAAGGCACCGGCGCTCCAGGGAGAGCTGCGACCTTCTCATAATATACCAAGCACAGCGCCGTACATTGTATAGTGGCTGAGCTTGGTACTGCGCTCAGCCCCATTCACTTCTATGGGGCTATGCTGCGACTAGGCCATGTGACCGATGAAGACGATGTCACTGGCCTAGGGAAAGCTGAGAAAAGACTGCGGCAGAACTGCCTTCAAACAGCGAATTCGCAGGGGTACCGGGTGTCTGACCCCCACCGATCAGACATCCAGGGGATAGGTGATTAATATTAAACATTTCGAAAAACCCCTTTAATCCGTACTTCTAACCCAGAAGAAAACATTGTCAGTTCCACACTGGTGCAAGATGTAGCTTGGCAATAAAAGAGAACAATGGTGGGTTTAAAGCAGACAGGGTGCCACACAGAGGCTGGCAGCAGAGGGGTTAAGTGGTCATGAGTTAATAGAAGAGGTTGTGGCGCAGGAGTCATTCATAAAGAATGCAAGACAATATTACTGTTAAAAATAACACACTTGATTCATCCTCCACCTCCTGGCCAAACTTGGAGAACACAGCATCACAGGCTGAAGCACACCGCCCTGACTCCCACGTCGGAGCCAAGCGATACAATACAACCCATATGACGACAGAGCTGTACAGAGGTGACCCAGAGCAAACGCACAGCTCCCCAGCGACAAAGGCTGCCAAACTAGACAACCCAAAACAACAAGTATCCACTCATCCCTGGTAAATATAGAGCTGGCACGTCACCGCAACCCATTACATGAATGAAGCTCCAAACCAGTCCAAACCAAATAAGCGGATGCCAAAATGCAACCCCCCCCCCTATTTTTCCTGTTTTGTCGCATTACACCATGGAACTAAAATGGATTTTAATTTATAGTTTATGTAATGGACCTGACAAAATGGTCCAACTTGTTACAGAGCCACTGTGATGTATCAGTACGTCCCTGCAATGACCGGGATCAGCGATGACGCCAAACCCATTCATATAACCCCTCGGATACCGCAGTCAGCATTGAGCCGCAGGATACGGACATGATGTCCTTTTTCGTGGACAACAACGTAATATCAAAACCAAATAAATCTTGTTGGAATCGTGGGGTTGTTTTCAATTCCACCGGACAACATTTTTTGCCCTTTTTTCCAATACAAGACATGGTAAATTAAATGGGGCACCATTAAAAAAAAATATACAACTTATCCCACAAAAATTAGCCCTCATATGTCGGTATGAATGGAAAAATAAAAAAAAGTATGGCTACTGGAATGTGAGGAGGAAAAAATGAAAATCCAATAGGCCCAGAACTTAAAGGGGTTGTCCATATCTTCAGGATAGGCCATCAATATCTGAATGCTGGGGGTCAGACTCCCAGCACCACCGTCGATCATCTGATTAACGAGGAGGCGGTGCTCCATGAGAGTACATATGTATTCACCACCTTAGGAGACCCGTAAGTAAGGTCTAGTCCAAGTTCCAACCAATTAACTTCAGAAGACAAATAATCAGATGAATATGTTCCCTGTATGCAAAGTGTCAGATGATCTGTCAAATGATGTGACTGTAAATACACCTGTTCTGAAAAGCCCCCCAGCCTGAGTCTGCAACACTACTGAGCAGGTAACATGAAGACCAAGGAGCTCTCCAAACATGCGGAGAAGTACAGAGCTCCATTAACCTGATAACGAACAAACCCTGTGGAAGTATACTTGTTGCTGGGCTTCAATCTGGAGCAGCGTACATGTACGGCATTAACGCTCCTACTCCTCCAGCAGAAAGCAGGTCGGGTCCTCTGCTTACCACTTCTGCCCTCTCCTTTCTTCTGTACATAGCACCCTGTCTCAGGAAGAGCTTACAGGTCCTAGCAAACCCTGTTCAGCTCTACATGTGTCCCTGTGGGTGACTGTTGTAGCTTCCCCAGATACATTGGAAAAGTATAAAATATAAAAAAGAAAGGGTCCGTGTTCCCCTGGGGTCTTTTAATACCCTCTTGGGGGACATGTATGTGTTGAAAATGTATTAAAGTAAACAAAAAAAAATTTCCTGGGCATCAATGACTAGTCATTAATGGGTTAAAACCATTATGGAAAGAATATGGCACAAGTAAAAACCTCACATGAGAAGGCCGTCCACCAAAACTCACATACCAAGCAAGGAGGGGAAGAAGTAGAGACTCAACAACACAACACCAAGAAGGCATCAAAGATCCGTATCGGTCTATAGGACAGACTCCTCAAACATATACAGGGCCACTCTTGGGGAAAACCTGTTTCAGTCTACAAGAGTTTTGAGGCTGTGATGGACATTCACCTTCCAGCAGGACAGTAACCCTAAACAATGTCTTAGAATGGCCTAGTCACATCCCAGACCACAGTCCAATGAAGAGTGGCATCACTTGCTGTACAGCAATGCAAACCATGTAACCTGAAAGAGTAGGAGCCATTTTGCCTGGAAGAATGGGCAGAAATCCCAGTGTCTAGATGTGCTAAGCTCCTAGCACTTGGATCAGAAACTAC
The DNA here is from genome assembly GCA_033119425.1 of Bufotes viridis. NCBI lineage: Eukaryota > Metazoa > Chordata > Amphibia > Anura > Bufonidae > Bufotes > Bufotes viridis. The sequence continues at coordinate 158,258,221 of CM065592.1, read as the reverse complement.
CAGCACTCCAGCTGTTCTGAAACTACAGTACCCAGAATGCTCTATTCACTTCTATTGGAATTACAAGAACAGCCAAGCAAACGTGCATGCTGGAAGTTGTAGTTTCACAACAGCTGGAGCACCAAAGGTTTCTGACCGGTCAGAGAAACACCTCAAAAGACTTGCATCTGTTATTACAGCAAAAGGTGGCTCAGTAAATGATTAGCTTTTAGGGCTCTTTCACACTAGCGTTTTTCCTTTCTGTCCTGGAGTTCCGTCCTCGGGGCTCTAGGACGGAAAGATACTGATCAGGATTATCCTAATGCATCCTGAATGGAGAGCAATCCATTCAGGATGCATCAGGATGTCTTCCGTTCAGTATGTGAAAGTTTTTTGGACGTTGACAAAACCGTAGCATCCTGCGGATTTGTCTCCGTCCAAAAATCCGGAAGACATGCCGTAACGCCGGATCCGGAATTAATGCCCATTGAAGTGCATTAATCCGGATCTGGCATTAAGCTAAACGTCGTTTCGGCGCATCGCCGGACCCGACATTTAGCTTTTGAGGAATGGTTACCATGCTTTCAGTTGTCTTGCGCTGTGCCGGATCCGGCGGGCATTTCCGGCGACGGAAGTGCACGCCGGATCCACACAACGCAAGTGTGAAAGAGGCCTTAGGGGGATACATATACACATTAAGGGGCTCATTTAATAAGATAAGCATTTTAGACGGCAGTCTTAAGCTCCTAAGCTGACGCCAGCCTCTTCATAACTTCGGCGGATCCACCGCCAGTTCTAAATGTAAGAGAGCGCGTCCTAGCGGTCTTACATTTAGACCTTTTCTACACCTGAAACAGGTGTAAAAAATGGTAAATGAGACCGGTTGGTCCCCTTCCCTGCCACGCCCACAATTTTAGACCTGGCGTGAGCAGGGAGAAGTCGCAGATTGCGGCACAACTAACCGTTGCGCTGCAATCTGCACCTCAAATAAGCCTTAAATAGGTGCATTTCAGACTAATCTATAACCCCCTAAAATTCTGTATCTTGTCTTAATTACGGTTTGTGTCACAATAAAAAAATCTTTTGTACCTGAAAAGTGGTCGGCAAGTAAGCCAAATTACACAACCAACCAATCAACAAATCTATTTTAACTCCAGTTTATAACGCAACAAAACACAGGGGGCGGTGGATGAATACTTTTTCAGGGCACTACTTATTAACAGCAGAGGTCGGGCAGCAGGGTAGCTGCTTTAGCTGCTGGTATGTAGGGATTGGTAGCAGCTAGAGATATGGGATTGGTCTGGTTTGAAAACTTGTTTAAAATCAAGTCGGGAGTGAAAGTAAAGGAACTTTCTCTTTCAGCTGTATTCACTGCCATCCTGGTTTCTAACAGCAAGGTCCTCATTCCTAGCGTTTCAGTTGTATATTAGCCAGTTACGTTGTGATATCTTGTTTTGTGTATGAACCCTCTGAATTGTAACGTGCTGCGGAACATGGTGGTGCTATATAAAAATTATCATTATTATCTCCTGATGTAGTGGAGATAATGCTGTGATTCTGGTCTTGTTTGAAAGCTTGGAATTAAAACAAGACCATGCCCAATCCCTAGATATGAGCAGCTAAAGCAGCCCTTCTGCCTATATATCGCTCTCTCTACACACACACTTACAAACAGAATAAATACAGTGAATGCGGAAAATAAATTCCACAAAATAATGTTAATTGCTGTTAATTTTTATCTATCCCCCAGAAAGGATAAGCTATTTAATACATTATATGTACCCCTGTATGGTAAAAACATCCCGCAAAGTAAAAAAAAATTTTTGAAGAAAAAGTTAGGACTGCTGAAACACAGAGGAGCAAAATATTACTGGTCTTTAAGGCTAAAATTAGTTATGTCATTAAGGGGTTAAAAATGCTATTGTGTCCCCAAAGTTATGCGCCAATTAGATTTACTTCAGACACACATTAAAAATGCACAATAAAAAAAAAAATGTAACGTTTTCCAGAGGGTTTTTCCCAATTTTAAAGTTTCTCAACTAAGGAGATGACCAGAATAGGGCAAAGCGACGAAAAAAGTTATCAGATCATTTCAAGAAAACATTAATCTAGAGACAAGAGAACACAGCCAGCATTCACTACGTGAAAGTTGGCGAGACACAATGGTAGAAGAGAGAAAATTCATTTCAGAAATATCCCTCCCATGTTCCAGAAAAGCTGCCCAAGTCTGGAGAAATATCTCGCCCACGTGAGGCATCAAGTCTTTCTAAGGGCTGCCCTAGACTATGCAAACAAAATGCTGCACAATTACGTCATTATGGAAAGACAGAGTCACCGCTGTATGATGGGATGAAACTTCCACACGCGCTGACACATGCTGGCATTCTCCAGTGCATTACAAGGAATTCGTTTTCTAAAGTTGTCTCCAAAAACCAGTCACTTCAAGAATCACTGGAAGAAAACTGTTCCTATGAAGGCAGCTCCTGCTAGCCGACTCCATGGAGTCTGTTACAGTGGGTACAAGAATGCTTATTCCCCTGCCAGGGTATTTCTGGAGAAGGGTACAGACAGGACAGTAGTCTCTGCGCGTGTCGCTGAAGAAGCCGAAGTAATTTAGTGCATAAAGATAACCATTCCCCAATGAAACAAGAAAACGTTACCTCTTCTCAGCTGCACTCAGGACAGTCCAGTGCAATTCCTCCTGTTATCAATGGTCAAGTGAAGCCGTGCTGAGCAGCCCACAGCATATCAGCAAGGGAAGTCCTGCCACTCAACTATTTTGTCTAAAATCTAAAAAAAGGTCTCCAAGGACCTTTCAGACTTCTTTATCAAAAGATTACAATATCAAAGAAATTTGGCACTGTTTGTTTATTTGGAACAATTGCGAACTGTAATCGGGCCCTCGTAGAGGATATGCCTTCAGCGCCCAGACAAGTGCTGTGGCTCAGTCTATTCAACCCTAACAGACAGCTGGTGGAGTCCTCGGACAGAGTTCCATGTGCATGCATGAGCCCTGATGTTATCTACCAGGGTAAAGCACTATAGGATATTATGCTGCTGACCAAACCCTTCCTTCCATTTACAAGGACCAGATCTACGCTGGGTACTTCTAAGCCGTGGATAAGAAACAAAAAAAAGAGAGACAAAGGGGAAAAATGCACACTGCATCCAGGGTGGACCTGGAATGTCACCAGCATGGAGAAACTTGTGGTCTTACCAGAAGCTGCGTCTGCACTAATCAGATGAAGACCAGTAATAATGTCATCTAAATGTCAGCTTCTATAAAAGAAATACGGAAATTTTTTCGTCCTTACATGTACTAATAATGTCTGTCTTTTAGACCTATTGTCATCCACATACATCTCCAAGTGTATTAGGCCTCCTCAGTGTGGTGCCTTTCTAATGCATGTCTATTATATAGGCATTAGAAGACAACTATACGAACATAAAAACTTCAGAAATACTGATAAAAGTTAAAAGGGTTTTTACGACATATCTGATCGGTGGGAGTTAGACACCCAGGACCCTCACCAACCAGTTTTCCTGCGAGCACTGCTGCTTTCTCGCAGCTTACCAAGCACAGTGCCATATGCTGTATAGCTGCTGTGCTTGGTATCGCACTCTGTCCCACTGAATGAATGGGGCTGAGCTGCGCCTAGGCCATGTGACCGATGAATGTGAGGGAAAGCAGCAAGGACGTGGCTCTCACAGGAGCGCCGGTGCCTTCTCAAACAGCGGACAACCACCAATGAGATACTGATGACCTATCCAGAGGATAGTATCCAAATAAAAAATGGTGGCAGCATCTCCAATCCAAAAAGGTGTATTCACACAGGGTCCATGAGACAGTACACAAGGTCAAATAAAGAGCGACGTTTCGGCTACATGGTAGCCTTTCTCAAGCTACCTATGAAGTGCAAAACAGGAGTATATAAGGTGCATTTAACTTAGGGCTGGGCGATATGGCCTAAAATCTATATCGCGATATAATTTGAAGCATGTGCGATATAACGATGTATCGCAATATATTTTCTTCTGTATCCAAAAAAACTGATATTCCAGCTCACCGATAATAAGTGGTAGTTTATTAGTGCTTCATTAAAGCCAGGACAATCACATTGTTACGCGTTTCAGACCTCTTATGTATTCGGGTCCTTCATCATGACAATTATCATGTGCACAAACACAGCTATAAGAAGCCCCAACACACCTGAATCTCTGATTGCATGGTCACCTGATCCGGCACCAGCATGCAATCAATAAAAGGTGTGAGGCCAAGACAAACTCACATACAAATTACAAACCAAAAATTTAAAGAAACAAAAACAGGCATAAGTCAGTATTGCAATATTAGATTATATTTTCTATTTAGACCCAACGGGATGCGAGTCTTGAGTTGAAACATCCAAAAGGACTCTCGATTCAGTAACTTTCTCCTCACATCAGGGTGCGCAGCTTGCTGATGGAGCCTTCCGGAGACAGACCACGTCATCTTCCCAGCATGCACTGGGAGGGACCTGACGTCACACACAGAGTCAGCCAGTCGGGAGGCCATGGTGCGGTGAGTGAGAAGCTTCTTCAATTCACTACCACTCCGTGGTCATCTATCGCGATATGGCGATATAGCTAGAATCTTTATCATTGCCCGAATTTAAGGTGAGAAGGAAATTACTCTACAAGGGAACCCCAAAGTGAGTGAGACACAGGGGATTCCATTTGTCTCTACTTATGGCACTCACAGTGGTCAAATATCACAACTTTTGAAGGAGTGGCACATTTTACAAAAAGGTTTACCCTCAGTGAATAAACTCCAAGTACAGCCCTTGATGGCATATAAAAGACAAACCAATTTACATGACAGATTGGTTAAAACAGATGTAGGTAGTGCACAGGTGGATAGACAGCGCTATTTAGCTCCACGTAAATTGGGCAATTTCCAATGTTTGGGTTGTTGCTTTTAACTGGAAAATATTGACACATGAGGTGGTGTTACAGTGTTCCCTGTAACCGAAAAGTGGTAATGACCCAAGTGGAGGGGTCTACACCAAATGTATCAAGTGGATCATTTAGGTTCTCTTTGTATATGATTAGCTAGTAACTGTACTCACTTCACAGGGGAGGGGTGGACACTGGATGAAGCTCAAGACACCTGTGTCCAATTTCCCCCCTGGCCAGGGTCGCGTATCAGATGGTGCAGATTGACGGCAGCCAATACACAGAAGAATTCTGGTCAATAAGATTTATTATGTACAAAAAACTGGCCCAACGCATTTCGGAGGTGTAGTATCCTCCTCCTTCAGGGGTCTTTTCTTAGATCCGCAGGATGTAAGGGAAGTAATTCTTCCTCCATGGTGACGGAGATGCTTCTAACGTTGGGCGGACTTCGGCATGGTCAGGTGGACTGGAGCTACTACATCATGTGATCCCGAGTGAAGCGCGTGACGGAGATACGTCATTTCTTTGGAGGAGGGAGATACTAATCCTTGTCGAGCATGCGCATTGCGAGGAATAGAGGAACGCCAAAACGGCATACATGTGCGCGATATGGGGTATCCAGCTGCAGCCATCCTCCTGAAGGTAATGAAAGTTTTTATTGCTTGGCGGATAGTGATGGCAATCACTGTAAGAACACATTTTATTGGGTTAATCTGTTGTAATGAATCATTTTATTGGTATATTGATAAGAGAGGAGGGGTTAAATGCACCTTATATACTCCTGTTTTGCACATTATAAATAGTTTGAGAAAGGCTACCATGTAGCCGAAACGTCGCTCTTTATTTGACCTTGTGTACTGTCTCATGGACCCTGTGTGAATACATCTTTTTGGATTGGAGCTTCTGCCACCATTCTTTATTTGGGTATTATCGTGTTGACCCTAATGGATCTGGGGTCTTGGACTGGCTGATGCATTCCTAGGAAATCCGTGAGGTACTATAGTGCTGCTCTATGGATACATTTCTTCTCTCCAGAGGATAGGTTATTACTAAAAAAAAGTTGTGGAAAACCCCTTTAGTGTAGACAAGAGTTTCTTGCTGGTTGGTGTCCTGTAATAGCACTGCTAAGGTTATGAAGTCATTTCATGGTATAGATACCACTCTCCTCTCATGGATCTCAACAGTTTAGTGGTGGGTAAAATGCTCTCTCTTAATGGGGTTTTCCAAGATTTTGTTAACACACTGGCAGATTCTGGCTCTGCAGCAGCCATGTGATTGTTGCCGTCAATCACTGGCCTCAGAGGTCACATGTTGTTTGTGCACAAAACTCTTTTTGCATTGCCTCTTCCCAAGACCCATACATTTTTTAGTTTTCTAGGATCTGACTTTCAATGGAGTTCATGACGGATCCGTCTTGGCCATGTTAAAGATAATACAACCTGACCTGGTCATAATGGAAGCGTTTTTGCTGATCCATGACGGATCCGGCAAAAACGCTGGTGTGAAAGTAGCTTTAGAGGTAAACTGTGAAACTGAGGACTATGATGATGTAATGTTAGTTTTCAGATGTCAGTGAAATTACCTTGTTTCAAACTTAAAACTTTGCCTAAAACACTAGAGGCATTATATAGAATTCGTTGATCGGCTTGGCGTACTTTGTAACCGCAGTATAATTTCTCTACATGAAAGATGTACAGTAATTCAAATCTTTCATCTATACAAAAAAAAAAAAAAATCTGAAAACGTATTTCAACTAAGTGAAGATTTAAGGTGGATTTACACGGCCCGATATTTGGGCCGATTATGGGGAGCGAACATTCCGGCGAGCGCTCGTTCCCGACAATCTGCCCATCTAAATGTGCCGCCTAACACCCGTTCGTCAGGTGATCCTGCAGGCACACCAATTGTATTTTCTGTATGAGGCGAGCGATCATAATAGCCATCCCCCGTCCTCATACTGTGAAGGAGATCGCTGCATGTAAATGTAGGGGTCTCCTCCACCAAACGAGCAGCCGACTGCCGGGAAGGATCGCTTCCTTCTCGACAATCGGCTGTTACCTTGGGACGTGTATACCGGCTTTAGTTGTTGCAACAGATCTAAAAAACATCACCCTCAATGTGAAATGAGATTATGAACACCAGAAGCAAGTACAGGACAGAGCTTTCTACTGACGAAATCACAAAACGAATGGACGGGCCAACAATAGAAATGACATAATAAAGAGCATGAATACATGGAAAATGCTCACAAAGCCCCATACTCCGGCTCCCTTTATCACTTCCCATCTGGGGACTTGTATTTTGAGGCAAGCTTTTGTTTAGTGTTTAGGCTTTCGGAAGACCATTGTATGTGAGGAGCCCCTGCTACAAATATATTTACATTTCATCAGTGCAGAAAATTACCTTCAAGAATGGATAAGAAGTCTACACTAGACACTCTCGGGGAGATTTATTAAGCAAAACGTGCCACAATCAGCCTCAAATGGAGTCAAAAAAGTGATGCAAGACAGTTACGATTTAGAAACTTTTTACACCTACCTCAAACGTTAAAAAAAAGTGCCGGGGTGCACATTAACCCGTAGTGGACCCGCGCCGTACAGCGAGCTGATCGAGCAGAAGCTGCGCCCGCTCAATCAGCGGCATGGAGGCAGTCTCTGACAGCCGGGCCCCTGCTGCATATGCCGGCATCGGTGAAAACATGCCAGCATATTAACCCCTTGTATGCCACGGTCAAAGCCGCGGCATGCAGAGGTTTGCGGAGCGTACGGGTGCCCTCCGCATCTTCATCGGGTCCCCGCGGTGTAGTGGCGGGGGCCCGATGACGGAGAAGGCAAGCCCCATGCCTTCTATAGGCATCGGGGCTTGCCTTCTATGGAAGCCTGTGAGATCCAGCCCTTAGGCTGGGTCTCACAGGCAGGCTGTCAGCATACAAGCTGACATGTAATGCATTACAAAACAGGTTGTATTGTAATACATTGCAGAGAGGATAAGACCACAGAAGTTGAAAAAAAAAAAAAAAGTGTTTTTCATAATAAAAAGAAAATAAAGTTTCAAGTAAAAAAATAAATCTCTATCAAATATATCGCACAATCCACCCCCTCACCTGACCATAGAAAAAAAATAAAAAAAACTGCTAAAACAACCATTTTTTGTTGCCGGCGTCTTTTCTTCCGGGTGTAGCGCTGACGTCATCAGCGCAGGCGCACTGAGGACGGAGCCCCTAAGCGAGCGTCCTTCACTCAGAGCGCCTGCGCCGACTAAAGACCGATACGGTGCAGGCGCGGGATTGCAGCTGCAGACAGGGCCAGCGGGAGGAGGAGAGCGCGCTGGCCCTGTCTATCAAAAGAAGAGGGGGCGTTCCAAGGGCATGAAGATGCGGCGGCTACCAGCAAGTACCCGCCCAACTTGCTGGTAGCGAAGCTAATTTACATATGACAAAAGTAAGTTTTTAAGAAGATTGCAAACAGAAAAAAAAGATATTAAACATATGTTTGAACTCAGCTGACATTAGTAAGTAGCTAATGTCAGCTAGTGAAAATTCGTCAGTGGGGGTGACAGAAGCCCTTTAAGGTGAAAAATAAGGGGTTAAGAGAAAAAACCTGGAAAAACCTAACACACACCAAAGTCCAACTTTATCAAACTGGTGTGTGTTACTTCGGCATGATATACTGGTGCAAATATTTAGAAATTCACATGGGGTGAAATATGTCTAGAGAGTTGTGTCTCATGAAGGAAATTTCCTCATTTTCACCATCTTCACATCCCACAACACTACAAATAAATCTCCTCCACTGTTCTCTTCGTCAATTCTCTGCACTGCTTTACATTACAACATACGAGGGAATCTCATCCTGAAATTGCTGAATATTTTACTAGCTGATGCTACTACTAACAGGCAGGCTGGTCTAGACGGAGACTGCATACTGAAGTAATAGTGGCCGACTGGAAAGCTAATGTGTTAAGAGCCAGGAGAGTAATATCAAACTCCCAACTTAAAGAAAACCTGTCACCACAAAATACATATAATCTGCATATTAGATATAAAAAGGTGTCATTTCTGAAAAGCAGCAGTACAGCTCACATCTTGTGGCATGCGCTTGGCATGGGACAGACAGATGGTCAGCATGAGGTAAAGAGCTGAACCCCAGCCAACAGTAGTCCTGCACATCTTGGCAGCAGTCACACATCAGTACCACTTTACAAAGCAAACAGATGCCAGACAACTTGCCCGTGCCAATATCCAACCAGACCCATCATACAGATAAATCACAGCAGATAACACTGCACAGCAGAATGGATATGGAATTCTTTTTATGCCAGCAGGCCAAACCTGGATGTAAAAATGTAAAAGACAAAAAACGAGTTCCAGCTCGGCAGTTCAAATGGACTGGAAGTTTGACGTGCCATCTACATGCATGTGACCACTGCCAGCCAATCAAAGCCCTCAGCAGTAACATCGGCAGGCAGCTGTCACGTGCATGTAGGTGACACCCAGTCCAGCGGGGTTGGAACCTGCAGCACTGGAACCAGTAGTCCTCTCCATTACCAGCAGCATGCGACAAAGGTCCCATTCTTGGGGAAGGAATGGGTCTAGAGGTAGACCCCGCACCCATCACATTTATGGTATATCCTGTGAAGATGTGAAAGAAGTGCAAAACTTGCCGAGAGGCAGAGAGAGGACGGAGGGAGTGGAGACAGCATTTGTTCCTTTTATGTGAGATCCCACATCTGCGTCTAAACTCAAGTGCGAGAACATACTACTTCACAGATTTAGCAGCTAGATGAAATAGGGGAGGGGGAAACACAGCACACAGCTGTAGCAATGCCACTTTCAATGTACCTAGTCATCTCGAAAAGCCAAAGCAACTACCGTATTTTTCGCCCCATCAGACGCACCTCGGTTTTTGAGGAGAAAACAAATATTTTTAACCAAAAGGTGTGCTTTCGGTGGGTTTTGAAATTATGGGGAGAGAATCAGTGGATCCCACCGTTATGGGGGGGGGGGGGATCTGGATGCCACCGTTATGGGGGGGATCTGTAGATGCCACTGTTATGGGGGGAACCTGTGGGTGCCACTGTTATGGGGGGACCTGTGTGTGGGTGCCACAGTTGTGGGGGACGGACCTGTGGGTGCCACTGTTATGGGGGGACCTGTGGGTGCCACAGTTATTGAGGGGGGACCTGTGGGTGCCACAGTTATTGAGGGGGACCTGTGGGTGCCACAGTTATTGGGGGGGACCTGTGGGTGCCACAGTTATTGGGGGGGGGACCTGTGGGTGCCACAGTTATTGGGGGGGACCTGTGGGTGCCACAGTTATTGGGGGAGACCTGTGGGTGCCACAGTTATGGGGGAGGGGAATCTGTGGATGCCACTGTTATGGGGGAGGATCTGAGGATGCCACTGTTATGAGGGGGATCTGAGGATGCCACTGTTATGGGGGGATCTGAGGATGCCACTGTTATGAGGGGGATCTGTGGATGCCACTGTTATGAGGGGGATCTGTGGATGCCACTGTTATGGGGGATCTGTGGATGCCACTGTTATGGGGGGGATCTGTGGATGCCACTGTTATGGGGGGATCTGTGGATGCCACTGTTATGGGGGGATCTGTGGATGCCACTGTTATGGAGGGATCTGTGGATGCCACTGTTATGAGGGGGATCTGTGGATGCCACTGTTATGGGGGGGATCTGTGGATGCCACTGTTATGGGGGGATCTGTGGATGCCACTGTTATGGGGTGGACCTGTAGGTGCATGCCACTGTTATGAGGGGGACCTGTGGATGCCACTGTTATGGGGGGAATCTGAGGATGCCACTGTTATGGGGGAGGATCTGAGGATGCCACTGTTATGGGGGGATCTGAGGATGCCACTGTTATGGGGGGATCTGAGGATGCCACTGTTATGGGGGATCTGAGGATGCCACTGTTATGGGGGGATCTGAGGATGCCACTGTTATGGGGGATCTGAGGATGCCACTGTTATGGGGGGGGATCTGAGGATGCCACAGTTATTGGGGGGGACCTGTGGGTGCCACCGTTATGGGGGGATCTGAGGATGCCAAGGTTATGGGGGGATCTGAGGATGCCACTGTTATGGGGGGGGGGGGATCTGTGGATGCCACTGTTATGGGGGGGGATCTGTGGATGCCACCGTTATGGGGGGGGGATCTGTGGATGCCACTGTTATGGGGGGGGGATCTGTGGATGACACAGATATAGCATCCAGTAAGAACTCATGCACATGAACGTATGCTGGCCGGGCACACCTCCAGAGTGCTTCCGCGGGCTTCTGATCCGAGCCTCTGTTCCGCACTGTATCATCAGGATTGCAGACACATTCAAGTGAATGGGTCCACATCCATGATACAGTGCGTACACGGGCAGTGCCTGTATTTTGAGAACTCGCTGTGTGCGGGCCATGTGCATGAGCCGTTATGGCAGGGCTGCCAGAGATGAATTCAGCTCTGATATTTTATTTGGCTAGTATTCTCACTAGGCACCAATAGTGTGAGTATGTCTTATAATGGTAACAGATGAGACTGCAGATCCATAGCATCACACAGACGGCAGGGAGACCTGATGCTTTAGCTAGGAAATTTACTCTTTCCCCATTATTTTATTATATATTACACAAATATATGTCACAGGAGACAAGAGAAGGAAGACACAGAGCTCATCCAAACATAAAATGGCTCAGATTCTGCAGCCAACAACTAGAAATGATGTGATTGACAGCTTTTCGACAAATGAGACAGATCTGAATTCCACCGTCTAGACCAGGCATCCTCAAACTGCGGCCCTCCAGCTGCTGCAAAACTACAACTCCCTGCATGCCCGAACAGCCTACAGGTATCAGCCTACAGCAGGGCATTGTGGGAGTTGTAGTTTTACAACAGCTGGAAGGCCGCAGTTTGAGGATGCCTGGTCTAGAAGGTGTAAATAAACCTCACATGAACTGCCAGGACGGACCCATCTTCAGTACCATACAGCACTATGTTATATGGACGACTTGATGACTGCTGGCATTCAGCCGATATCCGCTCTATCTTCTTGGAAAATTTAGCACTTAAATCTATAGAAGGCGACAGATGCAAAGTGTAAAGTGTAGGTTCAGCTTAGAGGAGATCTGCCGCACCACTTTTCAAATTATCCCAGTATTTCCTCACTTGTAGTCTTGTCAATGGGAATACCTTTTTGCAGTATGGCGAGTGACCCCAGTTATTACGTAGGGAGATCAAGATCCAGCAGCGTCATCTCCTGGCTTCTAGGGTCAGTTTATAAGCAACAACTCAAAATAATTGCACTGCTGGTTAGGAAATAGTGGATGCAAAATGTATATACTACATAGGCTACACTGGGCTTCATGCAGAGTCTTACAGCAGACCTCAGCTGTGGTTGGGGCCATAGACACTCTAGAAGAGGCTTCTAGAAGAGACTACCTCCGTAATACGACATCGGATATACCATGATTGGGATTCTTGCCTATTCCAACAAAGAAAAAGTCTGCAAGACACCAGAGGCTTACAGAGGTGTTTCAAAGACTTCTATAGGTGCCGTATAATGGCTTCAGATGCACTACAGGCACAAACATACTTCAGTGTATCAGTAAAACGACTAGTCAGTAGGACAGGTGGATAACTTGGACTCTACTTGCACAGGTGTATAAGTTCCGCCTGGTTAGACCATCGGGATAAGTCAGTGGGATCTGTTAGGACTAGAGATGAGCGAACATTAAAAAAAAGTCCGGTGTTCGGGTTGTGGTAAGTCGCGCATCCCGTTATGGATTCCACTATAGCGGCATATGGAATCCATAAGGGGCAGCTGCCACCAACCCGAACTGTTGAACAGCCGAAGGACCTGGAGTGACGTCACCGTCATGTGATCAGTGCAGCGGGCGTGGCTCAGCACGGGATCAAATCCAGTGCTGAGCCACTCCCCCTACACTGATCTCATGACAGTGACGTCACCCCAGGTCCTTCGGCTGTTCAACAGTTCGGGTTGGTGGCAGCTGCCCCTTATGGTATCCATATGCCGCTATAGTGGAATCCATAACGGGATGCGCGACTTACCACAACCCGAACGCCGAACACCGGACTTTTTTTTAATGTTCGCTCATCTCTAGTTAGGACCACTGTCGAGCGAACTTGTGTTTTAGGTTCTGCGCCCAAAGTTCGGGTTATCGAAGTATCCCGTTATGGATTCCGCTACTACGGACCATAACGGAATTTGGAATCCAGGGATTCTTCAATAACACGAACTTTGGACGCCGAACTTAAAAAAAACAAGTTCGCTCAACACTAGTTAGGACCTATTAAAGTGCCTTCATACAAAGCAGATTTTTTATGCTAGAAGCGTCTGTGACAGAAGATCAGTTCCATTCATCTGACGGCGGGCAGATGGATTTCTACAAGTCTAATTCACATAAATGGAAGCGATTTTTCAGATGCTGAATTTTTCTAGGGCACCTTTACACACCGAATCCACCATACGAGTGTGGACCCTTCAAGAGCACCAGTGTGAACAGTGCGTCTTACTGCTGAAATAACAAAACGAAGCAACCATGAAACAAGTACAAGGATGCAATAATGGCATGCTGTGAAGAAAGACACACCTATAGTATGTGACTTACCTCACTGACAAGGAATGTCTTTCTATTCCAACTGCAATAAATCCTCCCACTCCCTCTAGTGGCTAACTATACAATATCAGGCAGATGACGGACGCTGAAATCCCACCCAAGGTGGAGAATGGACTCAATTCCCAAACAACCAGATGACACAAAGTGACCACTAAGAAATCATACAGAGGCTTCCCGAGTGGGATGATGCGTCCTCCAACGTTTCATAAACCATACTTTACTAAAACTAGAAATGTTCATTTGGCCATTTTACTGACTGCAATATGTCACTGCAGCGCCTTACTGATTCCTCAAATGGACCACAAAGTGATGTCACATTACATAACACACTGAGGCTTCAAATTATATTTAATATGTTTTTCATTAGAAAAACCACCAAATAAGCCCATCACCTAGAGAACAGGGTTTGGGTTCGTGCACACGGCAGTTTTAATGCTCTGTTAAACCTCTGTTGTGCAGAGCTGTACTCCAATATCTCTCAAATTTCACAGCTTTTTTTTTTTTTTACTGTTCTCCGGGACTTAAATATGGATGACCCATCCGCAGCATAAGTCATCAATGTCAGACAATGGGGGTCCGACTCCTGTTACCCCCATGAACTGTCAGAAGAGGCCACCCTCTGCCTCTTCCTCAGCTTAGGATGTAGAATCCATAGGTCACATGGCCTTTTAGCAGTTTATTCCCATCCCCCAAGTGAATGGGATTCTGCCATCATCTCCCCCCACTCCATCAGTCCTGTGTGCCATCATCTCCCCCCACTCCATCAGTCCTGTGTGCCATCATCTCCCCCCACTCCATCAGTCCTGTGTGCCATCAGCTCCCCCCCATTCCATCAGTCCTGTGTGCCATTAACTTCCCCCCCATTCCATCAGTCCTGTGTGCCATCAGCTCCCCCATTCCATCAGTCCTGTGTGCCATCAGCTCCCCCATTCCATCAGTCCTGTGTGCCATCAGCTCCCCCATTCCATCAGTCCTGTGTGCCATCAGCTCCCCCATGCCATCAGTCCTGTGTGCCATCAGCTCCCCCACTCCATCAGTCCTGTGTGCCTCATCTCCCCCACTCCATCAGTCCTGTGTGCCTCATCTCCCCCACTCCATCAGTCCTGTGTGCCATCAGCTCCCCCATGCCATCAGTCCTGTGTGCCTCATCTCCCCCACTCCATCAGTCCTGTGTGCCATCAGCTCCCCCATGCCATCAGTCCTGTGTGCCATCATCTCCCCCACTCCATCAGTCCTGTGTGCCATCAGCTCCCCCATTCCATCAGTCCTGTGTGCCATCAGCTCCCCCATTCCATCAGTCCTGTGTGCCATCAGCTCCCCCATGCCATCAGTCCTGTGTGCCTCATCTCCCCCACTCCATCAGTCCTGTGTGCCATCAGCTCCCCCATTCCATCAGTCCTGTGTGCCATCAGCTCCCCCATTCCATCAGTCCTGTGTGCCATCAGCTCCCCCATTCCATCAGTCCTGTGTGCCATCAGCTCCCCCATTCCATCAGTCCTGTGTGCCATCAGCTCCCCCATTCCATCAGTCCTGTGTGCCATCAGCTCCCCCATTCCATCAGTCCTGTGTGCCATCAGCTCCCCCATTCCATCAGTCCTGTGTGCCATCAGCTCCCCCATTCCATCAGTCCTGTGTGCCATCAGCTCCCCCATTCCATCAGTCCTGTGTGCCATCAGCTCCCCCATTCCATCAGTCCTGTGTGCCATCAGCTCCCGCCTCCCCCATTCCATCAGTCCTGTGTGCCATCAGCTCCCCCCATGCCATCAGTCCTGTGTGCCATCAGCTCCCCCCCCAATGCAATCACATTAGGGCTGAGACAATTACTCAAATTAATCGATTAACTTACTCAACACAAAAAAATTCCCAATGCAAATTTTTTGCATTGATGATTCGTTTGTGCCATGTGACCACGGAGTGAGTGAAGAGCTTGCTATTACTCGCGCTCCGAGGTCACCCGCCTGCCTGCACAGCGCTGCACGGGTTCCTCACATACACACATCGTCGGGACATTTTAGTTCACTGGCCCTGCGGCTGGGCACTGATGGCTAGAAGGGGCACTGGGAGGGGAAGCAACTGATAACCTAGGGAAGCTGGTGGCACTGGGGGGAGCTGGTGGCACAAAGGAGGGGGGAAATGCCACTGGGGGGGAGGGGGAACTGATGGCACGGGGGCTGATGAGTTTTTATAGAAAACATTCTTTTAATGTTTTTTCTTATTAGAGTACTCGATTAATCGTTGGATTATTCGGTAGAATACTTTATTACTAAAATAATCTATAGCTGCAGCCCTACATCACATGACACAAACGGATCGTCGATGCAAAAAATTTGCATTGAGAATTTTTTTTTTGATTTGAGTAATCGTTGCAGCCCTAGATGAGAAGTTATCCCTTATCCACAGGACTGGGGATAACAATTAGATTGGTGGGGGTCCTACCGCTAGAACCCCCACCTATCATGAGGATGGAGACCCGGTACCCTTTGGGAGTCCCCTGAAATGAATGGTGCGGCAGGTCAGGCCTGCACAATGCCGCTCCATTTATAGAGACTGTCAAGTACAGCGCTCTGCTGTTCCCGTAACCCCCATACAGAAGAATGGAGCACAGTGCATGTCAGACCAGCAGCTCCATTCATTTCAGAGGGCCCCAAGGGGAATGAAGATCCTGTTCTCGTGATCATGGGGGTCCCAGGGGTAGGAACCCAGTGGATGGGGGATAACTTCTCACAACCAGTATACCCCTTTAATGTTTTCCCATTTGATTGGACAACAGAGGTATGTTACCATCAATTAAAGGTTATCCCATGAGTAATGTAAAAAATGTAAATATGATATCATATAGTACATGACAAAGCTAGAACCAGCCCTGTACCTCACATGGATCCAGAGATCTCCCCAAGCACTTTCTCAGGTGGCATGTCCTGTCTGCTGCAGATGAAGAATGGAACGGAGCATGTATGGCAACCTCAGTCAGCTGAACAGAGAGAGTAGAAAAAGAACCAGCAGGTGGCGCTATACCGATACATTTCAGTGAATAAATCACTGGCTATACTACATTTTTAATAGGGCTGCAGGATATGGGAATTTTGTGCGATTGCGATTAGGGCCCTAAAAATTGCGATAACGATATGCAATGCGATATTTTAAGGGAATTGTGCTAGAGGTCTATCTGCTTAGATTTTCAAGGTAAGAGCACACACAGATGACTGATAATGTGAAATGTAGTTATGCTGAACTCAAGAACTGAAATGCGCAGTGTTTTTCAAAATAAAATACATATTAGCATTACTGCAAAAGTACAAAATACAAAACTTGCCATTTTCTTAATAGCGCTGCACAGAACAGATAAAAAAAATAGATAGAAGAACATGTGTTCATTAAAATAACGACTTTCCACCAGCCCCTCCTCCCTCCCCGCACTGTAACTGATGTATCGCCGGCTGCGCTGTGCAGCATAGCGGCCGGAGATACAGTGTCAGTGTCACGTAGAAAGTCAACCATCGCTTTATAAGACACACTTTTGGGGGGGAGAAAGTGTGTCTTATAAGGCGAAAAATACGGTAATATAATTGCAGCATTTTTGGGTCGGCAAATTGCGATTGCGATATGGCGATTAATTGCGATTGCGAATTGCTTTCGCGATATATTGTGCAGGCCTAATTTTTAATGAAAAATATATTCAGATCCAGGATTTTCGTGGGACAATCCTTTTAATGGTCTCAGATCCAGGTTCTGGTGTAGTGGTCACATACACTTCTACTGCCTAGACAAGCATCAAGTCACCCACAACCAGAGGACAAGTACATTACATGCTGGATATGTTCATGACATACGACATTGATCCTTAGGCACGTGTGAAGCATGAAGCATAAAGCTGCCCATACACATTCAGTAGCTGTCAGACGAACGTGTAAGTGTATTCTATGGAGACAGCGGAGAAAGCCTCTGCCAGCTTATCTCCTGGGAGAACTGAAAGATCAGGCGAAAGTATTTACTTCGTCCCAGCCTTCTCTTCCCCGACACCTCGGAAAAATAGTAAACTATAAGTGGCACAGGGTACAGCTATAATTCAGCGTTTTTATCTGCCAACATGAATACCATCGCCTATAAAGTTTTACATGAATCAAGTCAACATCGGCCTAATCCCCCGGTGGAGAAAGCATTACAATATGGGACAGTATTCAGGCGGCCTCTACACAAAAACTACTTTTTCAACATGAAAATAAAAAAAAACACCATAGGGCAGATTTACTAATCCCATCCAACAATTAGACAGTCAGACGACGCACCACATTTCCCAGCAGCCACTTCTCCCTACAGCAGCTCAAGGCTGGTTAGTTTACGGGTATTTCACATCTGCCGCTAATAACTCAAAGCCATGTCCATTTTCTTGCCAATAGGCAATGCTACAGGGTTCAAATATTGACCACTAAGGGAACTCAAATATTTGTACAAGCCAGAGGCAAAGCAGCTGCGGGGCATGCAGCACATGGATCAGGCGGTTTTTATTACAGGGTATAGGAACTTCAAAGGGTAAATGAAGCTTTGGTTTGAACCTGTACTACGTGAACAAGCGGAGGACAGACATCCATGGGGGTACACAGCACAGATCGGCCGAATGCAATATTGCTTTGGGTTAGGGCTCAAGCACATGGCCATATTGTGACTCCGCTTTGTATGGATCCGAAATAGAGCTACCCCAGAGGTAAAAAAGTGTCCTGCTACTGTCATTCCAAACTTACAGGAGGCAGATGGAATTTTTTCCCCCAATCTGATGAAATCAAGACAGGGACCAGTATAACCAGACACGGCTAGCGTACATACAGCATAGTTCTTAGACAGCTATGTACATCCATAACCAAGGGCCCCTATAACTGCCGATATAAGGTAAGGGTACGACCACATAGTGTAGCTGGCCGTATGTGGTCAAGCCACGCCCACTCATGGCAGCCAATAGCTGCATGATTTGGGGCTGGCTGCTATGGGAGGGCGTGGCTTGGCTACATGCGGCCAGCCGCACCATGAGGTCGCACACCAGGGCTACCTGCACACGTTGCCGATTACATTGATTTTTGCTCAGATAAAACGCAGAATAATACCGCTACGTGAATGAGACTAGACAGATCTCATGTCCCGTTTGCTTTTTTTTCCCCCCATTCTGAAATTGACCTGTGGCGCAGATTTTGAAATTCACCTCATGTCAGTTCCGCAACTTATGTAGACAACTTAAAACCGCAACATAAACTGCAGATTTAGAATAAATACTGTAAATAGTGCCGGCCGCAGTGCCAGTGAGCACGATACGTGGCGAGCACAATGTTGCTCTTGTGAAATAACCGCTCTCTAAGTTTCGGGCTCCTGGTGACACACAGCCTTAGTGCCGAAACACGTGGAGCCGTACAGACAGAGCGAGCATAATGGATAGAATAGGAATTACTTTGAGGAACATGAGCAACAATTACTAATGGGCAGCAGCTGCCTTACATCCCCCTAGTGGGGTCAGGACTAGAGGAAATCAACCTCGCCCTACGCCTGCTTATGCGCAATTCCATTGCTGGATACTGTCCCCTGCCGGGTGATCACCTCTGTGCGCTGTTGACTAAGGCCTCTTTCACACGGGTGTCACGTTTGACGCCCGGATAAGAGGCGGGTGCGTTGCGGGAAAATGTGCGTTTTTCCCATGTGATTGCAAAGCGTTTTAATGCGTTTTGCACGCACGTGTGAAGAATCGGCATGTTTAGTACCCAGACCCGAACCAGGACTTCATCAATGAAGTCCGGTTTTGGGTAGAGTATTCTGTAGATTTTATTATTTTCCCTTATAACATGGTTATAAGGGAAAATAATAGCATTCTCAATAAAGAATGCTTTGTAAAATATGGATGGAGGGGTTAAAAATAAAAAACTTAACTCACCTTATCCACTTGATCGCGTAGTTGCCGATCTCTTCTCTCTTCTTCAAGCATTAGCTGCAGTCTAAAGGACCTGTGATGACGTCACATCACATGGTCCATCACATCAAGTGGCTAAGACGAGTTAAGTTTTTTATTTTTAACCCCTTAATCTACATTTTACTAATCATTCTTTATTGAGAAGGCTATTATTTTCCCTTATAACCATGTTATAAGGGAAAATAATAAAGATCTGGTCCCGTCTCTTAGCAACCCTGCGGGAAAATCGCACTGTATCCGCACATGATTGCGGATGCTTGCGATTTTCCCGCAGCCCCATTCACTTCTATGGGGCCTGCGTTGCGTGAAAAATGCAAAATATAGAGCTTGCTGCGATTTTTACGCAACGCAGAAGTGATGCGTGAAAATCACCGCTCATGTGCACAGCCCCATAGAAATGAATGGGTCAGGATTCAGTGCGGTCACCTCACGCATTGCACCCGCGCGGAAATTACGCCCGTGTGAAAGGGGCCTAAGTGTCTGCACTAATCTGGGTCACATTTTAAATTAACCCTTTTGAGTACGTGTGGGTAGTATCTGCCCTGATAAAAAGGTTGATTAAATAAAGTTTTTTTTGTTTTCTTTTAAGCGACTTATTTGTGGAGAATCCACACCGAAAAGTTTCAACAAACTACAGCACACTGCATGTGAGTGACATTAAGAAAACTCCATCCACGTATGAGGAGGCCACGGTCAGAAATTACGGACTTGTTACAGGATTTCAGTTCAGATTCAACACAGAAAACAAAGTGAAATACACATGGCCCTTTAAAAAGCATACAAAGGTTGGATCAAGAGAAGATTATTTTATCTCCCGAAATGTCAATGAAATATGAAACAAGCGATGACCTATGTACATCATTCATTATCACTGGAAATATGGGCAGGTGCTAAGAAATTTAGTACTGGTAATCCAGGGGGACATGATCTTCACTTGAGATTTTAGGGCAGCAGGGGACTTGGAAACTGGATTAGCAGACTTACCAGGTCCACGTGTAACAGGACCTCGTCAGAATTTATAGGATGTACAACATAAGCACCACACGTCCGGAGTCTGAAGCGGCTTCTGAAGGGTCAGACATATCAGCCCGACACCAATGTCTATTGGCATAATACCCCGACAATGAATAGATGTGTCCGTGATTGGGACTTACAGTCGGCCAGGGCACAACCACATGGTACAGCCACGAGGTTTAAAGACTAAACCTTTATGGAGTGGATTGAAGAAAACTGTCTAAATTACAAACTGACTTTGTTGCCCAAAGCAATGAATCACAGCCTATCTTTCACTTTTCAAGAGAACAATAAGAAGTGAAAGCTTTTCTGATTGGTTGATATGGGCAGATGTTTTTTACCCCTATATACTGGTGTATGAAATAGGAGGCATGTAGAGGTACAGTAAAGCGCTCTTGTACCTCTATGGCTTATCTGCATACCATGGAGCTGTAATATAGCCATGGGCATGAGCTCTAGCTATTAGCCTCCTAAAATCTCCCCCAAACACAAATGTCAGGGGTTTTCACCTCTCCCCATTTGGGAGACAAGCCATATGGAGCATATATGTGAATGGAGGGGCAGGGAGGGATATGTTAGCTGAACCACCATTCATATCTAATGTGTATGACCAGTCTTAAAGGCTACTCATTATGAGTTAAAAATAATTTTTCCAATTGGTTTTTACTAAAAACATGGAGTCCTTTTCTCTGTACAGAGCCGAGATGCTCTATTAGCAGGATCTGAATTTTCTCTCTTCTGTCAGTTGGGGAGCTGACGGACTCCTCATCTATGCTCTGACATTATAAACACTCAAAGCTCAATCCTCATCTTACTGATAAGAATGTGGCTTAAATAAGTGTCTATGACCTCTTAGTAGTTTAGAGATGAGTATTACTAGATATCCGGCACAAAGTGAAAGTGAAAGTACTAGTCACACAGAAAGAAAAACAACTAACCCCTTTGTGACCGAAAGACTCAGTATTTTTTTTATAAAGACCAATTGAAAAAAAAAAAAATTATGTTTAGCCCAAAATAAGTAAAATGCAATCATAAAAAATAGCCCCTAAAGGTGTACATAGTCTTTAACCCCTTCAGGACCCTGCCATTTTTCACCTTAAGGAACAGGCCATTTTTTGGAAATTTGACATGTGTCACTTCAGAATGCTTTAACTTATCCAAGCCATTCTGAGATTGTATTTTCATGACACATTGTACTTCATGTTAGTGGTAAATTTCAGTCATTTTTTTTTTTTTTTGGAAAATTGGAGAAATTTGCAACTTTCCAAATTTTTATTTCTCTGCTTTTCAAACAGATAGCGATACCTCATATAGAAGTGTTAATACTTTACATTTCCCATATGTCTACTTTATGTTTGGATCATTTTGTGAATGCCATTTTATTTGTTTGGGACGCTAGAAGGCTTAGAAGTTTAGAAGCAAATCTTGAGATTTATCAGAAAATTTCCAAAACACACTTTTTAAGGACCAGTTTAGGTATGAAGTCACGTTGTGGGGCTTACATAATAGAAACCACCCATAAATAGCCCCATTTTAGAAACAACACCCCTCCAAGGTATTCAAACCTGATTTTACAAACTTTGTTACCTTTAGGCCCCTTTCACACGGGCGAGTTTTCCGCGCGGGTGCAATGCGTGAGGTGGACGCATTGCACCCGCACTGAATCCGGACCCATTCATTTCTATGGGGCTGTGCACATGAGCTGTGCTTTTCACGCATCACTCCTGCGTTGCGTGAAAATCGCAAGCATGCTCTATATTGTGCGTTTTTTACGCAACGCAGGCCCCATAGAAGTGAATGGGGCTGCGGGGAAATCGCAAGCATCCGCAAGCAAGTGCGGATGCGGTGCGATTTTACCGCATGGTTGCTAGGAGACGATCGGGATGCGTACCCGATCTTTATTATTTTCCCTTATAACATAGTTAGAAAGGAAAATAATAGCATTCTCAATAGAGAATGCAAAGTAAAAAGGGCACTAGAGGGTTAAAAATAATAAAAACAAACTTACCCCCTCGGTTTGATCGCGTAGCAGCCGGTTACCGGTCTCCTGTTCTGTATTCAGCCGGGAAGGGGGTGAAGGACCTTCCGTGACATCACTGGGTCACATGGTCCAATCACCTACTTCCATGACAATTGAGAATGCTATTATTTTCCCTTATAACCATGTTATAAGGGAAAATAATAAAATCTACAGAATACTCAACCCAAACCCGCACTTCAGTTATGAAGTCCGGCTTCGGGTCTGGGTACCAAACATGGCAATTTTTCACACGCGCGCGTGCAAAATGCATTACAAACGTTTGCACGCGCGCGGAAAAACGCATTCAAACATCCGTGTGAAAGAGGCCTTAGGCATTCCACAAGAATCAAAGGAAAATGTAGATGAGATTTTCACTTTTTTGGCATATTTTCCATTTTAATCCATTTTTTCCAGTTTCCAGTAACAAAGCAAGGGTTAAGAGCCAAACAAAACCCAATATTTATTACCCTGATTCTGTAGTACAGAAACACCCCATATGTTGTCGTAAACTGCTTTACGGGCACACAACAGGGCGTAGAAGGAAAGGAACGCCATATGGTTTTTGGAAGGCAGATTTCACTGGGATAATTTTAAGTTGCCATGTCACATTTTGGACCCCATTTTGGAAACTACGGGATAAGGTGGCAGTTTTGTTGGTACTATTTCAGGGTACATGTGGTTTTTTGTTGCTCTATATTACACTTTTTGGGAGGCAAGGTAACAAAAAATAGCTGTTTTGGCACAGTTTTTATTTTTTTTACAATGTTCACCTGACAGGTTAGATCATGTGCTATTTTTATAGAGCAGGTTATAATACAAAATATGAATACTTTTTTTGGTTGTTTGTTTCAGCTTTAACTAATGAAGCATTTAAAAAAAAAAAAAAGATTTTTTTAGTTCCTCCATATTCTGAGAGCCATAGTTTTTTTTATTTTTTGGCGATTATCTTAGGTAGGGGCTCATTTTTTGCGGGATGAGATGACAGTTTGATTGGTACTATTTTGGGGTGTGTATGACTTTTTGATCGCTTGGTATTACACTTTTTGTGATGTAAGGTGACAAAAAAATTGCTTTTTTGACAGTTTTTATTTTTTATGGTGTTCACCTGATGGGTTAGGTCATATGATATTTTAATAGACCTGGTTGTTACGGACACAGCGATACCTAAAATATGTTTACTTGTTTTTATTTTTTTCACTTTTAACACAAAAGCATTTTTGAAAAAAATAATAAATAAATCAGGTTTTAGTGTTTCCATATTCTGCACGTCAGTTTTTTTGATCGCTTGGTGTTGCATTTTTCGTGGTGTAAAGTGACAAAAAAAATGGTTGTTTTAGCACGGTTTAAATTTTTTTTTTTTCTACGGCGTTCAGGTGAATCATGTTATATTTTTAAAGAGCCAGTCGTTACGGATGCGGCAATACCCAATGTCTGTTTTTCTTTTTTTACAATTTTGTGTTTTATTTTGGGCAAGGGGCTTTTTTTAATTATGAAAAACACTTATTACTTTTTATTTTTTTCCCACTCTGGGACTTCAACCTCTGGGGGGTCTAATCCCCTCTGCAATGTATTACAATACATCCCGTATTGTATTGCATTACATGTCAGCTTTTATGCTGACAGCCTGCCTGGGAGACCCAGCGTAAGGGGCTGGATCTCACAGGCTTCCGTAGAAGGCAAGCCCCGACGCCTATGGAAGGCATCAGGCTGCCTTCTCTGCCATCAGGTCCCCGTCACTACACATACCCTCCGCAAACCCTCTGCATGCCGCTGTCAGTTTTGACCGTGGCATACAAGGGGTTAATAAGCTCGCATCTGTGTTTTTTCACCGATGCCGGCGTATGCAGCAGGTGCCCAGCTGTCAGTGACAGGGGGGTCCGTGCTGCTGATCGGGCGGGCGCAGCTCCTGCATCCGCCCGATCAGCCCGCTGTACATGTACAGCACAGGTCCTTAAGGGGTTAAAGACAATATGTCATTAGAAAATTACTTTATTCTTTAAACAGGTTTTTAAGTTATGCTTCTGGTAATTTTTCATTTTCCAAGACAATATGTATATTAAACAAAATACCTAGAATCGTGCAGGTTTCTAAATAGCCACTAGGCCTAAGGCCTTATTCACACGTCCACATATATGTCCGCATGTATTCCGCAATTCTGCGGAATACATGCGGACCAATTGACTATGAATGGGGCACAGAACGATGCGGAGAGCACACTGTGCTCTCCGCATCTGTTTTTGCGGAGCGTGCCGCCGATCTTACGGCCGCAGCTCCGCAAAAAAGTAGGGCATGTACTATTCTTGCCCGCAATTGCGGACAAGAATAGACATTTCTATGGGGCTGCCGGCCGGGTATGTTTATGGATCCGCAATTTGCGGATCCATAAACACTAGGGACGTGTGAATAAGGCCTAAATATGTCAAGTCTTCCTGGTGTGATCACATCTTTCATGAGGCTATGGTTGTTTCGGGTATCGAACTTTCGATACTGGCATAAAAGTATCGATTGGGTATCGGGATGTTCGTTTTTTCGATACTAGACTGCGCTACTGTGCAGTCTAGTTTTTCCTGTTAGGACACGGGCGTGTGCAGCGCTCGGCACACGCCGTGTTCTCTGCGGCCATAAAGTATTTAGAGCATTGGTGGCAGTGGCCACAGGGTCCCCTCCATTGGTGGCAGTTCGCCATGGCAGACAGGGCTTCAGTAGCGTCCTGGCTGCCATGGTAACCAATTGGAGCCCTACATTGCGATCGGTTACCATGGCAGCCAGGATGCTACTGAAGCCCTGGCTGCCATGGGGGCTCCCTGCTGCTGTGTGCACAGGGCACAGGGCAGCAGGGAAATGTGAAGTCCTATTCACCCTGATAGAGATCCATTAGGGTGAATAGGACAAGGGATGAAAAGATCCCAGGTCCTACCCCTAAGGGGGGAAATGGTAAATAAAAATTTAATAAAAAGTAAAAAAAAAAAAAACACCAAAATATGAAGTATAAATCGCCGCCTTTCCCAATTTTACATATAAAATATATAAACATATCACATATCGCCATATCTAAAGTCCAAACTGTTTAAAAAGAATTTAAAAAAACTATGCGGTGAACGTCGGAACAGAAAAGTAAAAAAAAAAAATGCGCAATTCACAATTTTATATTTTTTTTTTCCCGTGTGGTATCGAGTATCGCAATACTTTTTTATGGTATCGATACCGAATCAAAATTTTGGTATCGAAACAACTCTACATGAGGCACACTAAAGATGCTGCAGATCACTCCATGAACGAGAAAAACGCTTGCTCATCAGGTGAAATGATCCGAGGTGTGGGCAGCAGATTGTGCCGTCAAAACAGCACTGTGCCACCCAGGAACAGTGATTTTGTATGGGGACGACTGATCATCCTCGTACTGTGGAGCTGATTGCTGCATGTAAATGCAGTGCTTCACCTCCACTAAAACGCTTCCTTAAGACAACTGGCTGGCTCCTCGCGGCATCTAAGTGCACGTCAACAACAACAAAGTACAACTGAAGCTGGGTTTACATGGCCCCAGGAGCAGCCGATTAATTATTGACAATTAGCTGCTCATCTAGAGGGGGTGAAGCGTAGCATTTACATGCTGTGATCTCCTCCACAGTATGAAGATGAGCCATGGCTATTATGATCGCTCGTCATACAGCTGCATTGTTTCCGGGCAGCAGATCGCCGTTTTACACAGCGTGATCTGCGGCCCAGAAATGATCATTTAGGTGCCTGCACGAAGGATGATCTGCAGCACCTCTAGACAGGCCGATAATCTGCCCAACAATCAGTCAGTGTAACCCCAGTATTAGAGAAGAGAAAATGTGACTAACCACCTTATCTTCCACAGAAACAGCTCATGATATCTAGCAGAAATTGTATGGGGAGGAGAGCACGCTGATAAGGAATCAGTCCAGAGATTGTCTCACTTATTAACAGTTTACTGCATTGGAACTGCCCCCAAGCAATAAAGTGACTGAAACTGCAGGTCAAAGGAGAAACCAATAAGGGAGTATTAGGGTTCCTGAAAATCCGCCTGAATGCAGGAGCAGATAATATTACTCCGCTGCAGAACCCAGGGCAGGGATTGAAACTTTCCAACCCAATAAGACAGGGCAAGTCTGCATGCATTTTCCTGCAGATTCCTCTGCCACATCTGAAGGCGCCCTAACATGGGCTGGTTATCCCCCAAAAGGAACCATCTTAATCACAGGCGGGCGTAAGTGGCGGGCCTATCAAGTGACAAGTAAACGCTCATTCGACAGCTGATCAGCTTGTATGCCGGCAGAACCTCCGCCCTTGTAAACATGTGCCACCAGCAACAGTGTAACGTAATGGCCACAAACCATCTCATCTTTCATAAGGTGGTCAGTTTGGGCAAGGAGCCTGGGTTTACACATTTGAGCCAGGGTGGATTCAAAAAGAGGAGAAGACTCAGCATCCCCATGGTATGTGTCCTCCATGTATGATCCGCTCAAGGCTTTAGCTTCAAATACTACATTAAAAAAACTGAACGTGTAAATCCAACCTTATCTGTCGGTGTGGAGGTCCTTAAATGAATGCTATACCGTAAGGCACTCGTCACCAGGCACAAATCTGCCCGTATAAAAAGACCAATGGCGAGACAGGAAGGCTACTTTCACACTAGCGTTTCTGCGGGATCCGGCAGGGCTCAGTAAAAAAGCTTCCGTTACTGATAATACAACCATCTGCATCCGTTATGAACAGATCTAGTTGTATTATCTGTAATATTGCCAAGAGGGATCCGTTATGAACACCATTGAAAGTCAATAGAGGATGAACCGTTTTCTATTGTGTCAGAGAAATCGGATCCATCCCCATTGACTTGCATTGTGGGGCATGACTAGGGATGAGCGAACTTCATATATAATGAATGGCAGCACCAACCTAAGGAGTAAAATGGGTGCTAGCTCCAATGGGATAAGCGTCCCCGGATTATAAAAAAGAAAGCGCAAGCAGCACTCCAATGAGTAGTAGGAAGGCTTCATGTTGGAGCCGAAACACTGCGTCACTTCTGGGTGAATAAACATCCTCCTTTTTCTACTACTCATTGGAGTGCTGCGCTGCTTTTTCTTATATATAGGAAATGAAGGGCAAGGCCATCAAGGGTCCACAGTTTACTTCCGGATAAGGACTCACGCACACGACTGTACGTATTTTGTGGTCTGAAAAAAACATGGATGACACCGGTGTGCATTCTGTATTTCGTGGAATGGAACTACTGGGTGCCAGCTGGATCGTCCTATCCTTGTCCGTAATGCAGACAATAATAGGACATCTTCTATTTTTTCGTGGATTGGACATATGGAAACGGAAAGCATACGGAGTAACTCCGCTTTTTGGGGGTTTTTTTTAAATTAATGGTTCCGCATACAGTCCTCAAAAAAAAAAAAAACAAAGGAACGGACACAGAAAGAAAATACGTCTGTGTGCGTGAGCTCTAAGGCCCCTGTCACACGAGCGAGAATTCCGCACGGGTGCAATGCGTAATGCGAACGCATCGCGCCCACACTGAATCCGGACCTATTCATTTCAATGGGTCTGTGTACATGAGCGGTGATTTTCAAGCATCACTTTTACGTTGCGCGAGAATGTTCTATATTCGGTGATTTTCATGTAACGATGGCCCCATAGAAGTGAATAGGGCTGCGTGAAAATCCCATCCGCAAGCAAGTGCGGATGCAATGCGATTTTCACGGATGGTTGCTAAGAGAGGTTGTTTGTACACATTCCGTTTTTTATCACGCACGTGCAAAACGCAGTAAGTCGCATTGCACCTGTGCGATAAAAACTGAACGCGATCACAAAAAAACCTGAATGACTTTGTTTGCAAAATCGCGCAGTTTACACTGAACGCACCAGGACATGCTCGTCTGCAAGGGGCATAAGTCATCAGCATCTGATCGCTGGGGGTCCGATACCCCCGCCGATCAGCTGTTTGAGAAGACACCAGAGCTCCTGTGTGCCCCTCGGCCTTCTCTCAGCTTCTCCTAGGTCAGTGACGACACGTTCATCGGTTACGTTAATGGGGCTGAGCGCGATACCGAGCACAGACGCTATACAATGTACGGTGCTCTGTTTGGTAAGGCGACTTTCACACTCGCGTTCTGGCTTTCTGTTTCTGAGATCCGTTCAGGGCTCTCACAAGCGGTCCAAAACGGATCAGTGTTGCCCTAATGCATTCTGAATGGATGAGGATCCGCTCAGAATGCATCAGTTTGCCTCCGATCAGTCTCCATTCCGCTCTGGAGGCAGACACCAAAAAACGCTGCTTGTACCGTTTTGCTGTCCGCTTGACAAAACTGAGAAACGTTTTCTCTGACACAATCGAAAACGGATCCGTCCCCCATTGACTGTCAATGGAGTTCATGACAGATCCATCGTGGCTATGTTACAGGTAATACAACCGGATCCATTCATGACGGATGCATGCGGCTGTATTATTGTAACGGATCCGTTTTTGCAGATCCATGATGGATCCGCCCAAAACGCGAGTGTGAAGTAGCCTCAGAGGAGTCTCAATACCAGAAAAAACGCTTCCATTTTGTCCCCATTCATCGTCAATGGGGACAAAACGGAACAGAATGGAACGGAGTGCGCCAGAATGTATTCCGTCCCGTTTGGTTGCGTTCACATACCGGAGAGCAAACCGCAGCTCTTTCCGTCATGGGATGGGGAGCAAAACGGATCCGTCATGACCTACAATGCAAGTCAATCCAAGGCTTTCATCAGGGGATGGGCAGTACCTGCCCCGTGTCCTGGCCATGGTGGACAGGGAGGCAGTCAGCAGGCAGTCCCTTATCAGCACTTTCCCGTTACAACCAGACAGAGCCAGTGTGACAGCAGGAAAACAATGGCACCGGAGCAGAGCCCCTCAGGCTGCGGATACCGGGCTGACACCACGTGGAGACTGCCAGCCATGAGACCTCGCTGACAGCCGGAGAATGGCAGACACCAGGGCGGAAGAGACTCTGACGGCACATGTCACACACACATACAGTAGCGTCACCGCAGCACACACTGCCTTACCCGGTGTTCAGGCCCCCGGTACGGGCGGTCAGGCCCGGGAATCCACGCTCTCCGGTAGCTCTGCTCCCCGCCCGCTGAATCCGGCGGCCGTCTCGGTTTATCACCTGAGGCCCATGGTGGGTGCGAGGGCCGGAGCCTGAGAGCGACAGAACGTGACAGGAGGTAAATACACGGAGGCGGGCGGGAGAACGGCGGCGGCAGCGAGGACTGGAGAAGAGGAGATACCATAGAGAGAGGGACTGAGGAGACGAGAGTAAGCGGAAGGAGGAGTAACGCGCTGAGAGCACGGGGGAGGGGGGCCCGGGAGATGGAGGCGCAGGCCACGGCAAGGTGGGAACTGAGGTAACCGACAGACGCCCGGCCTCGCCTACAAACAACGCAGATGCGGTAGTAACCAATCAAATGTCGGCTTTCGTCGTAATAATGTAGGTGATAAAATGAAAGAGGAAAGCTTATTGGCTACAATAAAGCCAGTGCAGAGGGGGTCGTGACGGAGCAGACATGAGAGCAGGGAGGAAGGAGCCATGAAGGACAAGGCAGAGAGCCATGGGTGAACCGCAGAGGGCGGACCAGCCCTAAGGACCATCTGAAAGAATCTTTATTGTCCAGAGCACTAATGAGTCAGTCATCTGTGTTCTCATGTAAAGCCCCAGAGCAGCGTCACCACCATTGCGCCTTGCTACTATCTCTAATGGGCTAGTGTCATGTCATGTGTATTTATTCCCAGGTCCTGTACTATGTGCATTCATAATCTAGTTGTGTAACTGGTCACGTGTTATATCTCTGGTTCACCAGCAGGTGGCAGCATAAATGGCAGAGCTACAGATCCATAGAATGGAGGCTTTCATTCCATTTTCAGTGGTGGGCGTGTCCCACTTGCTGCAGGGAGGGTGGAGTTAGGAGTCAGTGGAGATTACCCCCTTGCTAGGGGAAGGAAGCAGGACATGTCACTGCTGGACGTGCTATGTCATGACCAGCTAAGGCCTCTTTCACACTTGCGTTGTGAAGATCCGGCGTGCACTTCTGTTGCTGGAAATGCCCGCCGGATCCGTCACAACGCAAGTGAACCTGAAAACATTTGAAGACTGATCAGTCTTCAAAATGCTTTCAGTGTTACCATGGCAGCCAGGACGCTATTAAAGTCCTGGTTGCCATAGTAGTAGTGGGGAGCCAGGGGAGCAGTATACTTACAGTCCGTGTGGCTCCCGGGGCGCTCCACAATGATGTCAGAGCGCCCCATGCGCATGGATCACGTAATCCATGCGATCACGTGATCCATGCACGTGGGGCGCCCTGACGTCACTCTGGAGCGCCCGGGGCCGCATGGGCGGTAAGTATACTGCTCTCCCGCTCCCCAGTACACTTTACCATGGCAACCAGGACTTTAGCGTCCTGGCTGCCATGGTAACCAGTCAGAAAAAGCTAAATGTCGGATCCGGCGATGCACCGAAACGACGTTTAGCTTAAGGCCGGATCCGGATTAATGCCTTTCAATGGGCATTCATTCCGGATCCGGCCTTGCGGCAAGTGTTCAGGATTTTTGGCCAGAGCAAAAAGCGCAGCATGCTGCGGTATTCTGTACGGCCAAAAAACGTTCCGGTCCTGAACTGAAGACATCCTGATGCATCCTGAACGGATTTCTCTCCATTCAGAATGCATTGGGATAATCCTGATCAGGATTTTTCTGGCATAGAGACCCGACGACGGAACTCTATGCCGGAAAACAAAAACGCTAGTGTGAAAGAGCCCTAAAGCACCTTCAGCTCTGCTGGACCTGGAGGCCACAGCTTGGAGCCTCAGGAGCCAGGAGGAAAGTTCCCTGGTATAACCTAGAGTCAGACTACAGAGAGAAGTTACAGCACCCAGAGGAAGCTAAGTTATGCAGCTACCCTGTCAGCACAGCAGAGTCGGAGAGCAACAGATGTAGCAGGGAGGAGTTTGCCTGCCACCGTTAATGCCAAAGCCTGCTGGAGCAAAGACAAAGCCTGAAACTGTTTGGAGAAACGTTTATTGAAAGTAAAGCTGTTATCAACTTCACCACAAGGTCTGGACTCCATTTATTCCCTCATCACCTTCATCAATAACCCCCCTTTTTCATTGCTGCGGAGTCCAGCATATCCAGGTAGGAGCACCGTGACACCTGCACCAACATTAAGGGACATTTAGACCACCCTGCACCACTCTGGCATTCCTACACCTGGGTACCATGCACAGTATCACTAAAAGCGGCCCTGTGCCCTTGTTACTTTATTGCAACTGGTGTCACAAAAACAAGTACTTTTTTCCTCTTAAAGGGCCCTGGGGCTAGGCGCCCGCTGCACTCACACAGGACGACATGATGGCGGTATTACTGTACTGGAGGATTCTATGTGATGGCAGTATTACTGTACTGGAGGATTCTATGTGATGGCGGTATTACTGTACTGGAGGATTCTATGTGATGGCGGTATTACTGTACTGGAGTATTCTATGTGATGGCGGTATTACTGTACTGGAGGATTCTATGTGATGGCGGTATTACTGTACTGGAGAATTCCATGTATTGGCGGTATTACTGTACTGGAGGATTCTATGTGATGGCGGTATTACTGTACTGGAGGAGTCTATGTGATGGCGGTATTACTGTACTGGAGGATTCTATGTGATGGCGGTATTACTGTACTGGAGGAGTCTATGTGATGGCTGTATTACCGTACTGGAGGAGTCTATGTGATGGCGGTAATACCGTACTGGAGAATTGTATGTGATGGCGGTATTACCGTACTGGAGAATTCTATGTGATGGCGGTATTACCGTACTGGAGAATTGTATGTGATGGCGGTAATACCGTACTGGAGGATTCTATGTGATGGCGGTATTACTGTACTGGAGGATTCTATGTGATGGCGGTATTACTGTACTGGAGGATTCTATGTGATGGCGGTATTACTGTACTGGAGGATTCTATGTGATGGCGGTATTACTGTACTGAAGAATTGTATGTGATGGTGGTATTACCGTACTGGAGAATTCTATGTGATGGCGGTAATACTGTACTGGAGAATTCTATGTGATGGCGGTATTACCGTGATGGAGGTAATACCGTACTAGAAAATTGTACGTATCAGAATATATGTACTGTGAATGGAAGGAAAAAAACAGAAACCTTTATCTAGCTTTTCGCACAGTGTCCTTTTTACATTCTATGTTTATAGAGTTTAGAGCTGAAGACAGTGATTGCAGTGCTCAAGAAGGAGTAATGGAGCCGCCCTGAACGCAGTGGCGGGGATCAGGTAAGTATGCTCACCACCACGGGTCCGGCCAAGCTGGCGTGACTGGAAAAAAAAACTCAGCAATATCAACAACCCCTTTAAGACCCCTCATCCACATGTTGCGAAAAAAATAAAAACCTCTGTATTGATTTATGCTGTGGATTTCACCCCTTGCAAGGCGTACAGTGAAGTCCCCATGTAACACATGCAGATTTCGCTGTGGAAACGCCCTATGTAGACGTACCCTAAGAGTCTCCTGACTCCCTCTTGTCACCAGTGTTTTACAATGTGACACCTAGAGCATGACACTGACTCCACAGAGTTCCAACACCAAAACTTGCTGGGGACCCTCCTCTGAGCCAGAACGGAAAGCATCTCCCACCCTGACTCCAGGTGACCATGTTCTGCATGGTGGGCCGTTTATTTGAATTACACCACGATAGAAATATCGGATTGCTGCAAAACTCAGCATGGAGTTGTCTCAGACAGATATGTCATTACATGTACGGTCTGATTAGGCCCAAGGGCCTTGCGACAAGTGGGTATAAAAGTGCTTCCCTACTAAAGCGGCTCTCAGAGGTTACTTTTGAATAGCATACATGTTGGTGAGAGACTGTTGAGAACTAGTAGAAAAAAGTTTACAAAGCCCAGCGTACAGAAATATAAAAACCAACTTTTATTGTTCCAAGACGTAAAATCCAAATAGCAAAAAAAGTCTACACGTCTCTGGGCAGACAGCGACCCTCAATCATGACAAAAGGACAAGTAGGTATGCCTCTATGACACACTCAAAGACAAGCAGGATGGTTGTTTTTGTTAATTGCCCGCCATCTAGGTTTTTCTGACCTATCTGTTAGGAAGTGTTGGGAACAGAGGTTAGAGCGCACACAATCTGAACAGGCTCCGATGGCCCAGACCACCATTGGGATCGTTTTTTTTTACTGACAAGCATGAGCAATTCCCACAGTTTCGTTATCCATCATCCAGATGCTGGTGGCATCTTCATTACACACCTCTGTCCGGACTATATCCAGGCACCTATCAGAAGGAAATTTGATGTCATGGCGCCCATTATGTGTCCAGTCATTGATAGCCAGCCACTATCACATTCGTTTGCAGTGGTGTAATGAACTAGAAACCTGGACTGCTACAGATTGGAACTGTATAGTCTTTAGCAATTTGGGATCTGATGATGGCCAGGTTCAAGTATGGAAGCCGTGTGGTGAGCCCTTCAATCCTGCCTTTGCTATGGAGTGACACACTGCCACAACTGCTGGTGTGATGGTCTAAGGAGCTAACAGTCATTTCTAGTAGTCATATGAGGTATACTGACAGCTCAGTGATATATACAGGACATCCTGCAGCCACAAGTGTTACCTCTCATGGCAGGACTTCCAACTGGTATTTTTCATCAGTATAATGCTTGTACACACACGGCTAGGGTTTCCCAGGAATGTCTCCACCAGATTGCAGCACTTTCTTGGTCTGTCCAGTCACCAGATTTATCGTCAATAGGGGCATTTATGGGACCAGCTGGGACGCTAGCTTTGGGCATCCTGTAAGTTTGCAGGCTCTAAAGGCCCAGCTACAACTTTTGTGGGCGTATGTGCTGAATAATAACATACAGAACCTATATACCTCCATGCCCAGCCGTACCTTATCTCTTATCCGGGCTAGAGAGGGCCCAACAGAGTACTGGACTCTCTTCAGGCGCGGTGCAAGGATTTTTGCCAGCACAAGCGAAGCGACATTTTGGCGCCCCCCCCCCCATGATCACATCACGAAAGTGATTTTAAAAAAAAAAGTTCATTTTGGAGCCCCCCCCCTTCTATGCGCCCTAAGGCAGCCGCTTGGTCTGCCTTATTATAGCACCGGCCCTGAGTCTCTTTATAGTTGTACAGTTTCCCCAATGAACTTATTATTTCACTCTAATTACTTACATAATTTATCATGGTTACATTCACACATAGAAAGTTCCTTTTGATTCGAACTCCTCGTTGGTGTGTTGGGTTTTGTGTACATCTGTCGCTCATCTACAGGTTGTGCTTGGTTCTCTTCCAAGTGAACAGGCCAATGCTCCACAGTTGCTAAATCGATTATATAGTGACTTCTCTTGTTTTGATTGTCAAAAATAAAAGAAATGCAGCTCATCCAGCAGGATGTCTGTGTCTTACTGCTAGCGCACATGAGCAGAGAAGATGTTTTTCATTCACTGACAGAGTGAAGCAGACTGTGAAGGCAAGGACAGTGGATGTGGTCATTAGATGGATGTCTCTAAAATGGGTCCACAATTTCATCAGATTTCTTTACACAAAGCCCTTAATCCCCCTTTTTCAGGAACAGCTTTTTTAGAAATGTATCTTGTACTATTCCTCTGTTATCTCTCCTAGACATTTACAAATAACTGAAGGGACGTGTCCCTACATAGTTTGGCACTATTAGCATTGAGTGGACAATGTCAGCATGTGACATTCCCAACTGGTATTGCTATGTTGTCAAGACTAAAACAGGGGCCCATGTTCCTCCACATGCATGTCCATCCATTGAACTCTATGGGGCTGCTGGAGGTTCCCCAGGAGACCACTAAAGCAAACGTCACTTTTATAGTAGTGAAAGCAAAATAATTTCTGTCTGCTCAAAGTTGTTTGACATAGATGCAACATTTTGGCTAGTTTCCAGATTCTCAAGGGGTTCCCAAGAGTGAATATTTTTTCAGGGGTTGCCCATGGTAGTATGGTGGGGAATCACTGGATTAGTGCACTGCTAGGGAGGTTTTCATTTAATCCTCAGTTATCTCTTTGCCTAGACCCAAAGTTCAAGGTCTTCAAAAATAAGGTTATCTCTAGACAAGGAGTTAGTAAGAAAAAGCACCCCAAAAAAATGGACATTAGTTATTCCACTGTCTGGAAAAGGATGTGTGGAGAAGATTTCAAACTACTAAATTGCCCTGCTCTGGCCAGGTATGTCTGTTCATCAAAAATATCCTACCTTTTCAAACCAGCACCTGGATATGAACACTTAAATTTGCATGTAATAAAACATTTAGTGTAATTTAGTATTTATTCAATCAGTATAGCACCACCTGCTGTTTGTTCTTTTCCTTATTTCTCTGTCCACCCCACTAACATCGCTAAGGCCTCTTTCACACTTGCGTTCTGAGGATCCGGCAGGCACTTCCGTCCCGCCGGATCCGTCAGAACGCAAGTCGCCTGAAAGCATTAGAAGACTGATCAGGATCCTGATCAGTCTTCGAAATGCTTTCAGGTTACTATGGAAGCCAGGACGCTATTAAAGTTCTGGTTGCCATAGTAGTAGTGGGGAGCGGGGGAGCAGTATACTTACAGTCCGTGCGGCTCCCGGGGCGCTCCAGAATGACGTCAGAGCGCCCCATGCGCATGGATCACGTGATCGCATGCGTGTAGGGCGCCCTGGCGTCACTCTGGAGCGCCCCGGGAGCCGCACGGATGGTAAGTATACTGCTTCCCCGCTCCCCACTACACTTTACCATGGCAACCAGGACTTTAGCGTCCTGGCTGCCATGGTAACCATTGAGAAAAAGCTAAACGTCAGATCCGGCGATGCGCCAGAACGACGTTTAGCTTAAGGCCGGATCCGGATAAATGCCTTTCAATGGGCATTAATTCCGGATCTGGCCTTGCGGCAAGTGTTCATGATTTTTGGCCGGAGCAAAAAGCGCAGCATGCTGCGGTATTTTCCCCGGCCAAAAAACGTTCCGGTTCTGAACTGAAGACATCCTGATGCATCCTGAACGTATTTCTCTCCATTCAGAATGCATGGGGATAATCCTGATCAGGATTTTTCCGGCATAGAGACCCGACAACGGATCTCTATGCCGGAAAACAAAAACGCTAGTGTGAAAGAGCCCTAAGGTGGACACATATGCTCAGATCCATCCTTCAAGTCACCAGCATTATGTACTGTTAGAAGCTGTGACAGTTACAGGGAGAGAGCTGTAGAAGAAAGGACATGCCCCTGAAAATGGACACACACCTGAGCTGCCAGCTTAAAATAACTGTAG
The DNA here is from genome assembly GCA_033119425.1 of Bufotes viridis. Taxonomy (NCBI): domain Eukaryota; kingdom Metazoa; phylum Chordata; class Amphibia; order Anura; family Bufonidae; genus Bufotes; species Bufotes viridis. The sequence continues at coordinate 158,221,332 of CM065592.1, read as the reverse complement.
CGGTCTTTGTTTCCACTTTTCTCTGTCGTAGCTTGCACCTAAGGGCTCTTTCACATCACCGTTTGTCATTTTCCGTTCTCCGGCTCCGTTAAGGAGCAGGAGAACGGAAAGGACGGATGCTGTACATAACTGACACCTAACTGACACCAACGGATCCTAAAGATCCCATAGACTTTAATAGGGGCCGTTTGGTGTCCGCTCAGAACATGATTTTTGAGCAGAGACGAAACTACTGCATGCAGGACTTTTGTGTCCGCTCAAAAATCATGTTCTGAGCGGACACCAAACGGACCCCATTAAAGTCTATGGGGTCTTTAGGCTCCGTTGGTGTCAGTTAGGTGTCAGTTATGTACAGCATCCGTCCTTTCCGTTTCCCTACTCCTTAACGGAGCCGGAGAACGGAAAATGACAAACGGTGATGTGAAAGAGCCCTTAGGTGCAAGCTACGACAGAGAAAAGTGGAAACAAAGACCGATGGGGGGAAAAAAAAGGTCCCACTGGGGGTCATTTATTGAAGACCGGCTTTTTAGGCCTGTCTTTGATAGCCTCTGCCCTGCCTGAGGATGCGCATATTTTATGATGAGGCACACACCTCGTCATAAATTAGGCATACACCCAGCAGTCTATGCGTCTCCGACTAGAGGAGTTTTCTGCCATAATTTACCCATTTCCAGGCGTTAATGTTATGAATTTGCTGGGGCTTATGGCCCCCATGCCACGTCCCCGCCACACCACGTGTGACAAAATATTATTGCACAGGTGTAAAAAAGTCTCAAAAGGGTGTTTGCGACTTTTTTTCTTTTACACAATACTGGCATGAGAAAAATTCATTTTGCTAGTACTGTACAACTGACAAGAATTGCCCAAATATCTGTCACACCAAATCTGCAGTTACATGTGAACCCAGCCTAAGGTTAAGGTCTCTTTCACACGGCCGTATGTGTCCCGTGCCCGTGCTGCAGACCGCAAATTCACTTGAATGGGTCCGTGATCTGCCCGTTCCACAGAAGGATAGGACATGTGCTATCTTTTTGCGGAACGGAAGTACGGGACGGAACCCCACGAAAGCACCATAGTGTTCAGTGATTCCGTTCCGCACTGTTCCGCATCTCCGGATTTGCGGACCTATTGAAGTGAATGGGCCCGCATTCATGATGCGGAATGACAACGGAACGGTGCCCGTTGATTGCGGATCCGCAAATGCGGTGCATAATACGGGCACGGGACACCAACCGTCGTGTGAAAGAGGCCTAAGAAAGAGAAGTTCCATATTTTATAAAGCCTAAATGCTGAATAGCTATTTTTTAGCTCATAGTTTCATTTCTCTTTCTGCCATAGTAAATCCTGTTAACAGTGTTATGGCTGTCACTAAGAAGCATGCTGTTCTGTCGCTCGCCAGCCTTTGGAGTGAGATTATGAAGTGTGCTGAATTATGTTTGGCTCTTGGAATGTCTGCGGAGTGTAGGTTTAGCACTTGCCTTAACATAACATTATATTCATGTCATTAAAAAACATATCCTCTGTGATCAATACTGTGAGAGAACGGAATGCAAATACAACTGTCATGGATATCTCTGAAGATGTGTAGGAAGGTGTAAAGATTAGAAAGAGACAGACGGAGACATCAGCAAGTCATTACTGCAGCACCACTGCTATCACACTGTCTGTCAAGATATCTGCCACTTAGATTCCAGAAAAATCCTGCAAAATGCATGTCGACAGAGGCATTTCTAATGTCATTTTATTACACTGCTTTAAGGGTGCTGCTACATGTCGCGTTTTCGATGCAGCAAAAAAATACATAAAAAACGCATATGGTTTTTGCAACAACATATCTGCAATTAAGGTGCTTTTCCTTCCGGCAAAGGGGAAAAAAGCAAAAAACACACAGCAAAACTGAATTACATTAATGTGATTTAAGTCTGCTGTGTGTAACACGATAACCGCAGATAGGAAGCAGTAAATGAGTTTGGAATGCACCAGGCGGTTTTAAATACTTTTACCTCACCGCACTTCTTAGGCCTCAAGCACACGGCCATTGCCTGTCCGTGGCCATATTGGGGCCCGCAAACATCGGGTCTGCAATATACGGGCACCGGCCGTGTGCTTCTGCGCATCACAGATGCGGACCTATTCACTTGAATGGGTCCGCAATCCAGAGCTGCGATGTGGAACGTAGGCACGGAACCCCCTGGTGTTTCTGTCCATGTCTCTGCACCGCAAAAAAATGGAACGTGTTCTATTTTTTTATGGTGCGGATGGATCATGGACCTATTCGAGTTGAATGGGTCTTGATCTGTCCCGGCCGCCGCACGGATGTTGTCCGTGCATTGGGGACCACAAATTGCAGTCCCCAATACACGGAACGGCTGCAAAATGGCCGTGTGCATGAAGCATTAGGCAGTGTTAAGAACTGTCCCAATTAGTGTTGAGTGAAGGGAGTTTCGGACGATTCACCCTAAGTCGCTTCGTTCAAAACTTCGGAATAATGCTGTACAGAGATCCATCTCTGTACAGTATTAGAATGTATGGGCTCCGATGAGTTTTTTTTATTGATTAACTTCAGTAATTGATTTTTAAAGTAAAAAAAAACTGTTTAAAACTTGACACTAAACTCGGCTTTGGTTCCGACTAGTACTGTTACGCATTACGGACAAGGATAGGACTGTTCTATTAGGGGCCAGCTGTTCCTGGAATGTACACAGACATCATCCGTATTTTTTGTGGACTGCAAATTACATACGGTTGTGTGCATTAGCCCTAATACAAGATGAAAAGAAAGGGAGACAACTCAGTTCCCTGAGGCACACCTACACTACACAGTAATCTGCCAGATGTGGTTGCCCCCATCTGTACAAACTGCTGCCTACTTAACAGGTAGTCATTTAACCTAATTTATCATCCTATAATCAACCTGCATATTTGTCATCTTTTTGCATAGTAAATGTGGCTGTAAAGTATTAAACGCACTAGAGAAATCAAAGAACATTTCAAGCACAGTGGTGTTGTCGCTGTCCAAAAATAAATGTACGTAACAGAAACATAACTGCCTCGTCCACCCCCACTTTTTGCTGACAACCAAAGTGTAGGGGTTCTGCAAAAGCCATCACCCTTGGACTTGCTGTATTACACCAAAAGATTATCTCACAGACATCTGGCAGATCATTGATCAGATGGCCTATTACACATACACAGATCTTTTCGCACTAGGGATGAGCGAATCGACTTTGGAGGAAACATCCAAAGTCAATTCAGATAAAACTTCGTTCTAATACTGTATTGGCTACGATGAGCCGAAGTTATTGCTTCGCACAATAACTTCATAAATTAATTTCTACTATAAAAAACTATTTTCTGAACTCGGTTTCGGTTCCGAACCCGAGTTCGGGAAATGTTTTTTTACAGTACAAATTAATTTATGAAGTCATTGCGCGAAATCTCGTGACTTCACAAAGCAATAACTTCGTCTTATCAGAGCCAATACATTCTAATACTGTACGGAGCTCCTTTGAACAAAGGTTGGTGTAATACAGCCCCAAGTAAAATAACACTAATCTCTCTATGGACTTCATAGCATACGAATTTAAAGCCACTGGACAATAGTCATTTAGGGACACTGGAAAAGTACTCCTAGGGACCAGCACCAGGCAGGAGGTCTTTCATAACACAGTAAGGCTACTTTCATACCAGCGTTTTTACTGGATCCGGCAGGGTTCAGCAAAAACGCTTCCGTTACTGATAATACAACCATCTGCATCCGTTATGAACGGATCCGGTTGTATTATCTTTAACATAGCCAAGACGGATCCGTTATGAACTCCATTGAAAGTTAAACTGATCCGTCCCTATTGAATTGTGGGTCATGACTGATCCGTCTTGCTCCGCATTCCACGACAGAAAGAAAACCGCAGCTTGCTGCGGTTTGCTCTCTGATATGGGAACGCAACAAACCGGAACGGAATGCATTTTGGAGCATTCCGTTCTGTTCAGTTATGTTTTGTCCCCATTGACAATAAATGGGGACAAAACAGAAGGTTTCTCAATACCTGAAAATAGAAACGCTAGTGTGAAAGTGGCCTTAAACAAGTACTGAAAGACTAATTATATCTGGCCCTGCTGCTTTGCCTATTTTCTACTTTCTAAATTGTCCCCTCACGTTGTTTTTAGAGATTGTAAAACCAGCTGGTTCATCACCAAATGTCCGTGTTGGTGATCTTTCCACTGATCCATTTTTAATGATTGCGGTCACAGAGAGTGTGACTGGGCCTGGGGGGGCCCACTGCAATCACTGAACTTGTCAAACCCGAGTTTTAGTGAATGTGTGTTATTCTTTTACAAAACAATAACGGCAATAAAATAATAATAATTCATCAATAATAAAGCTATTACTATAGCCATGTTACTCAACATGTACATTGTTGCAAGATAAATGGTTGATACAGTACCGCAGCAGCAAACGCATTTCACATCAGTAACACAAATTATAACCATGTTGCTAAAAGCAACTGCATCACAGTGTCTAGTTCAAAAGATGTCTGGAATCACTGTAAAAAAAATTGCATTGTCGCACATGGGTTTTAGTGAAGGGCGGGTTTACTGCTTCGGAGTTTGTAGTTTAAACATGTTTCACTGCAAAAACTGCATTACTACTATTGTAAAGTGTCAATACCAGTGTGCAGTGTGTTTGTGGAAGGGATTAGGGGTATTTCATTGCACCTCTTTAAATTACAGAAAAAACACTTGCTATTTTGTTAGTACCAGTTAATAAACTGTGGGGGTCATTTATCAAACTGGCGTAAAGTAGAACTGGTTTAGTTGCCCATAGCAATCAATCAGATTCCTCCTTTCATTTTGGACAGCTCCTTTGGAAAATGAAATGCTATGGGCAACTAAGCCAGTACTAATTTACACCAGTTTGAGAAATGTGTACCAAAGCAGTGACTTTTCATAGGCCTCATATTTAAATTAGTTTAAATGGAAAAAGGAAGAGTGGAAAATGAAAGACCCATGTCTCATGCCCCCACAGCCATAATGTACGTAGTAGCAGCTCCAGCCAGTAGTCATAATTATAGCACAGTGGTGGGGGTGGGGGTAGAGGCAGTGGTAGCAACAATGGCACTTAGGGCAAATACAGAGCAGGGAATCCAGAAGGGGGCCAAGGAGCCCTCAATGACATATCACAGTCTGATAAAAGTGGCGGGGAGGGTGAGGACTATTACAAATATTGTGTGTTGGACAAGACCCGGGAGCCAGATTGGGGTGATGAGGAGGAGAGTGATGGCAGCGACAGCAATAAAGAGCTGAGGTAACGTACACCCAGAACCTCTTAAAAACTGGCAGGGCCAGGTCTACTTCTATTGTGGTAAGCTTGGGAACTGGTGATGCTGCTGATATTGTGGATGGAGGCTCAAAACATGCCAGACTTAGGCCAAGCTCAACTGCCTCTAGCTCTGTGCAAGCAACTCCTTTATTGCAGTTTTTCTCCACAAGGCTGCCACACAAAACCACAGCTGCTGGATTAAAATAAGCCGTGGGCATTCAAACACAAACATAGGCACTAGGACTCCATTGTGGCAACTGAGGCAGCATCACCGGATCCTGTGGGAAAATTCTGGCGTATTTGCCAGGTAGCGGCCAGATCTCCGCCGGACCCCATTATAGTCAATGGGGCTGGTGGCAATTGCTATACTGGCCCAGAAAGCTGCTGCAGGCTGTTGTCTGCCAGAACCACCTGCCAGAGACCCCTTAACATGAGTGTGAAAGAAACCTAAGCTTATGTCATTTTAAGGATTAACGAATCTGAATACTGACCTCAAAGAAAAGGTCATTGATGATGTTCTGTTGACAGGACAGAGCCCTACAAGCCTTACCATGCCTCAGATGTCAAATTAATATCATTGAGTATGAAATCGACACAGCAGAAAATGTCACATGACCACGATGAAATACAGGAAAATTGGGAATTACAGATAGGCAATAACTTGTCAATTGATGCTGAAAATTGCAAAATCAGAAAACCCTTTTAAACCAGGCATACTGCCTGGTAGAGTTGATAATGATGACTAAAATGAGCCCTTTTTCTCTGCAATCGGTATGACTAATGCAGAGAAACTCTTTCTTTTAGTTAAATGTAAATGAGATTCAAAGAGCACCACGGAGCTCCTCCCAGTGAGATTGACAGGGCCAGGTCTCTTGTTGCACTATTTATGCCCTGATGTGGTGTACCATAATGGCTAGTACCTCACACCTCCAGTTGCTAGCTGACTAAAATGCAGAAGTGAAACTGGATTGGTCTCCTGCTTTCCACAGCACACCCCTCAATCTGCCAGCAAGCTGTAGACTCTGAACTTTTCCCTAATGTAGCTCACCTGCAGTGTCAATTGCATTCTGCCCAGTGAAGATGCCTTTGACATTTCCCACCAGCATACAGTGCCCAGGACCTGTGCACACTGGGCCTTTTACGCAATGTAGTACAATAACTTTTAAAGCACCCTCTCGGTGGTTACAGAACCACATCAGGACATTATCTTCCTGGTGTCTCACATCAGCTTAAAGGAACAGTACACATGGCTTATCAATCATGGAAGCAAATTAAATGGCATACTTAAAGGGATCCTATCACATTGAAATGTTTTAGAGCAGGGTGAGATGATATATACTGAAGTTAGTGGCAAAAGATTTAGTATAAGAAGGTGGTCATATCAGTAATTGACAGCTATCTCTGCATGCACAGAGGGAAGGCTGTTAACCCCTTGTGTTTTCATTTTTCTTCCCTATCTTCCCTGAGCCATAACTTTTTTATTTTTCTATTCACATATCCATATGAGGGCTTATTTTTTGCGGGACAAGTTGTACTTTCAAATGCCACCATTTAATATGGCATACAATGTAGTGGAAAGCAGGAAAAAATTCCAAATGGAGTGGAATTGAAAAAAAAACGCAATTCCTCCACCGTTTTACTGGTTTTATCCCTACAGTCTTCCCTTTGCTGCAAAACTGACCTGTGATGGATTTTTCTGCGACTGTCGCGTCGCAGTCGTAGCATGTCACATGTGGTAGTGCAACACCATAGACTATCATTATAAAAAATGTCGCGCGACACATGTAGCAGTGTAGTTGTGCCCTATGTGTCGTACGACTTATTGTCGCACAACGCATGTCGTCGTGTAGCCCTAGCCTAACGCTGACCTACAGCAGTGAAGAAAAAAAGGCTGGGTTGTTATGAAAACCTGGAGTAAAACTGTGTTAATGTGGAGACTAAGTGCCCGCAAACTTCTATTGGCTGATAAGGGACATGTGACCGTGTGTATGGCAGTTGGGATATGAAGAGAAAGACTTGCAGGCTTGTATTGGCTAATGCAGGTCATTTTTTGGGAATATCTCAGGAACGGTACATCCTAGAAAGCTGTGACCCCCACAAGCTTTTTTTCCAGGTAGCAAGGGATGTGTATACTAAGTTTCGTTAAAATCGATGGTTAAGTTTTTGAGTGTTTGCAGAACATACATACATACACACATATACATTATGTGTCCTTCTTTATATATAGACACCAATTAGTCATCATAAACAACCACACCATGTATAAGTCTTAACAATGCTGTTGTAAGGTTCGTATAATGTCCCCACATATTTTACTGTAGAAGTTTTGAAAGTTCAAACATGGGAAAGGACAGCTTCCAAATTTTTCATTTTCTAAAAAGCACTGTATGTAGACCTGGTGTGAAAATGAACTCCATAGTCAGTCACGGGCTTCCTTCACATTGTAAGTAAGCATATAAAAGGTTGAGTTTTTAACAATAGGCTTCTTCCAGAAGGTTAAAGAACTTTCTAAAAGTTATTACAAGGTCAATGTATTGTTTAAAGTTACTATTCCAAACATGACCGAAGACACTGGGCAATTTCCAGTGACACTTTCTGAGTAAAGTCAGTGATAAATCTGCAGTAGGACTAAGTAGAACTGACCCAGGTTTTCCTTGAATTCATAACACTTTATATTTACACACAACAATGTGCTACCCAGTATGAGGATGAAATCATAGACCATGTAAGAAATCATATAAAGTGGAAGAAACATAACTGTTACTACATCATAACAATCTAATGCAATGCTTTGTTAAGGCTATCTGCATACACCCACGTACGTATACATGTATTTTTGTTACTTTGCCTCCCTTTCCACCTCTCCTATCTCTAACATTATGGGTTTTACCTGCTTTTATGCAGCATATGACTTCATTTTGTATGCATTTATTAATCTATGGCTATGTCCTCATTCACACTGGTCTATGACAACTTGGAGAGGCTTCTGGTGCAGGTGCCTATGACACAATATAGATGACATGCTCGTCCAGTGGTGGACGTGCCCTAGGAAAGGGGCCACGGCCCATTCTGTTTACTAGTTTCCAGGGCAACCCGGTCATGTGACCACCACAGGATGATGCGATGTCATGTGATAACCACTGCTTTTGAAAACAGCACTGATAATAAGGCCTAGTGGGGTACCACAGAGGTGAGTATTGGGCCCTATTCTCTTCAATATATTTATTAATGATCTTGTAGAAGGCTTGCACAGTAAAATATCAATTTTTGCAGATGAACTAAACTGTGTAAAGTAATGAACACGGAAGAGGACAGTACACAGCTACAGATAAATTTGGATAGATTGGAGGTTTAACACTGACAAATGTAAGGTTATGCACATGGGAAGGAATAATGCAAGTCACCAGTACATACTAAACTGTAAAACACTGGGTAACACTGACATGGAAAAATACTTAGTTTGCTGTTCACTAAAATTCCTAAGCTGTAGAAACAAGTGTCAGGCAGCTACTGCCAAGGCCAATAAGATTATGGGGTGCATTTAAAGGAGCATAGATGCCTGTGATGAGAACATAGTCCTACCACTTTACAAATCACTAGTCAGACCACACATGGAGTACTGTGTACAGTTCTGGGCTCCTGTGAACAAGGCAGACATAGCGGAGCTGGAGAGGGTTCAGAGGTGGGCAACTAAAGTAATAACTGGAATGAGGGATCTACAGTACCCTGAAAGGTTATCAAAATTAGGGTTATTCACTTTAGAAAAAAGACAACTGAGGGGAGATCTAATAACTATGTATAAATATATCAGGGGTCAGTACAGAGATCTCTCCCATCATCTATTTATCCCCAGGACTGTGACTGTGACGAGGGGACATCCTCTGCGTCTGGATGAAAGAAGGTTTGTACACAAACATAGAAAAGGATTCTTCACGGTAAGAGCAGTGAGACTATGGAACTCTCTGCCTGAGGAGGTGGTGATAGTGAGTACAATAAAGGAATTCAAGAGGGGACTGGATGTATTTCTGGAGTGTAATAATATTACAGGTTATAGCTACTAGAGATGGGTCGTTGATCCAGGGAGTTATTCTGATTGCCTGATTGGAGTTGGCAAGGATTTTTTCTTCCCCTAAAGTGATGAAAATTGGCTTCTACCTCAAAGGGGGTTTTTGCCTTCCTCTGGATCAATTTGCAGGATAACGGGCTGAACTGGATGGACAGATGTATTTTTTCAGCATTATAAACTATGTTACTATGTGTACTCCTAGTACCATACCAGTAACTCCATATTCTTTAAGGACCATGTGTTGCACTTTTAAAGCGCTAATGTGTAGGGAGGAATTGTGATGTGTCATCTTGTCACATGACCAGCGCTCTGTGTAAATGTCTGCCCGTGATCACCTGGCGATCACATGACCACCGGCATCTGGTAGTCTAATGCTTATAATTAGTAAATGCACTTGAATACTCATTAGTTATACAGCAGCTACATCGTTATGATCCTGTTGGCAGGTCTGGGTAAAAAAGAGGGGTGCCCTCCTCACTCTGTCCCCCTGAGGAAGCAACGAGAAACATGTGTTGGGCTGGTGTCTGCGGCGCCTACTGGGTTTGTATTCCTGTATTCCTCCATTGTGGCCTTGTTTCTTAAGCTACCTGCATTTTATGGAGTATCTGTATTGGTCCATTTGTGTTATTTTTGACCCTAGTAGGTCTTGTCATGTGGTGTTTTTTGTCTTTACCAAATATGTGTGATTTTTAGTTATGATGTACAATAAAGCTGATATTTTTAACTATATAGTGTTTGCAGGGTGCAAATCAAACAAATGAGTCAACAATATTAGACTTGGTAATTTATTTGTTGAGGAAAATGATCCAATCTTCCATGTTTGTGAGTGGCAGATAATATGTGGCCCTTTGCTTTCAGTATCTGGTCTGACCCCCTTGTGCAGCACTTACTGCTGCTAGTTCCTGGTAATTGTTGATTAGTCCTGCACATCAGCTTAGAGGAATTTTAGTCAATTCTTCTGTGCCAAAGATCCTCAAGCGTTATTTGGTGGGTTTCCTCCTATGAAGTGTGCGCTTCAGGTCCTTCCACATTTACTTTGGCCATTCCAAAACTTTAAAGAGAACCATTCGTCACAAAATGCAGTGCAATTTGAAAGGCAGCATGTTGCAGCCCTGTGAAAAACTATTGGGGGGGGGGGGGGCCATCAGTGATTCATAGCATTGTGTGTATAAGTGTGCATACAAGATAGCCATCAATCATTGATAACACCTCCCTCCTGTACTGATAGTACTTCAAAAAAGCAAGTATATAAATTACAGGTTTTACTGAATCTTGTCTCACAAATGACCCATATTCTCTTGAGCTCACAGACATATGTCCTGACATTTTCCATTAGAATTTATTGGTACAATTCAGCTTAGGCAGAGTGCTGGATCTCCTTAAGAGACCAGTCCAATATGAAGACTTACTGAAAATACTCTATGGTATGGAGACTTATTAGGAATGCTGAATGGGAAAATAATATGCAAAGAGGTATCTCCCAAGGAAAAGAACCATCAAAATCTGATTTTTAACAAGCCTTGTGATTTGACAAGGGAAAATAGCCAAGCCAAATATCCATCAGTGGACAGCCTTTTCAGAGCTTTTGCCCATCGTCATTACTGAGAAGGATTCTGGCTGGCTGGGTGAGATGCCTCGTATTCCTTGTCAAATCCCAAGGCTTAACAGTCAGATTTTCACTCAGAGTGGAACTTGTGAAGGTTCTCTTCCTTGAGAGATAGCTCTTTGCATACTGGTATAATTCAGAATCCATTGTCCATCAAGATGACAAGCTGTCCTGGCCCAAATGCAGTAAAACAGGCCTAAGCTATGATACTACCACCACCATATTTAACAGGTGGAATAATATTGTTATGCTTGAATGTAGTATTTTCCTTTTGCAAAACATAACGCTTTTCATTTAAACCAAAAAGTTCTATTTTGGTCTCATCTGTCCATAAAACATCGTTCTAGTAGTCTTAAGTTGTCCAAATGATCTTTAGGAAATTACAGACTGGGATCAATATTCCTTTTGCAGAGCAACGGCTTTCTCCTTGCAGTCCTGCTATGCACTCCATTGTTGTTCAGTGTCCTCCTGATGGTCAACTCATGAACATTAACAGTAGCTAATGCAAGAAAGGCCTTTAGTTGCTTAAAGGCTACCTTGGGTTCAGTGTCCAACTGGGGTGCTTAGGGCCCACCAGAAAAATTTGTTTTGTGGGCCTGCTGTACGGATACCATCAAATATTACCTGCTCACACAGCAGCAAGATGCTACCAGATGATTGAATATGGGGGTCCCTGCAGCAACTTTGAGACTTTGAGGGAAAAGAGGACACTGGTAGCTTTCCTATATACAGTAGCTAGAAGTCATCTCAGCTCTGATCTTGTCTATAATAATAAACTGAGTTGTTTCTTTAATAATCTATCAGGTTTTTTATAGGAACATAGTCTAGTTGAGGTGCTGTACATTGAATATATGTATGTAGTGCAGTAAGCCTACTGTGTTATGTGCCACTTGTGCAGGGGATGGGACACTAAGGGCCCACCTTGCTCAGGGGCCCACTGGGAGATTCACCTGTACCCCAGTGGGCCCTTCCAAGCCTGCTTGGGTTCCTTTTTGACATTGAGGACTATTACAAGCCTTGTTCTTGGCCTGATCTTTGTTGGTCGACCACTCCTGGGGAAGGTAATAATGGTCTTGAATTTTCTTAATTTATACATGATCTGGCAGACTGTTAATTTGTGGAGTGCAAACTTTTTAGAGGCGGTCATGTACACATTTCCAGCCTGATAACCATCAACGCTTCTACTGACGTCTTCAGTAAACGCCCTTGTTCTTGCTATGATACAGTTCCACAAATATGTTGTGCTGATCTGACATTAATAGATCCCTGTTTTTTTTATAGAGAATCTGTGATCAGTTTTATGCTGCTAGGTTCTAACAGCTCCAGCATATGCCATATTTTTTTTCCAACTGAATTAGCAGCAGAGGGACAGAGAAAAGCAGGAGCTCATGACTATTCAGGACTTAGCGGCATGCAATGGAGCTGTTCAGTACAAGATTTTAGCACAATGACTGAGTCAATTTAAAGGGGTTCTCCAGGAATATGAAAATTAAATGACAGAAAATACCAAAATATTACTTTATTATAAATATATTCCCATATACTTTTCATTAGTTATAATGGCTCGTTTTGTCTGAGGAGCAATCATCAGGGGCAATAAAATGGCCACCATCTTATTAGTACACACAGAACCTGTCCTAATCACACAGCAGGAAAAGTTACTTCACAACACTGAGCTAAAGAACTGCTCATCCTCCTCTCTGCTGTACTTGTCAGGGATTATGATCCTGAATATAGTTTAATATGATCTTCAGCTGAATCTCTGTAGGAATGGAGTTCATGAAGAGACATTAGGTACAGAGAGGAGGGTGGAAGTGTGGCTAATGAGCAGCAGCACTTATATGCAGTCTCCATTACCACAGCCCCACATTACCACTGTCTGTTCTGTCCGACCTCTCTGTACTTCATGTCACCTCATGAACTCCATTCCAACAGAGGTTCAACTAAAGATCTTATCAGCTGTATTCACGATGATAATCTCTGACATGTAGAGCAGAGAGGAGGATGAGGCAGCTCTTTAGCTCAGTGCTCAGAAGTAACTTGTCTTGCTGTGTGATTAGGATAGGTTTTGTGTGTACTAATAGGATGGCGGCCATTTTATTTCTCCTAATTATTGCTCCCTTGACAAAACGAGCCATTATAGCTAATGAAAGGTATTTGGGAATATACAGTATCTCACAAAAGTGAGCACACCCCTCACATTTTTGTAAATATTTTATTAGATCTTTTCATGGGTCAACACTGAAGATATGACACTTTGATACAATGTAAAGTAGTCAGTGTACAGCTTGTATAACAGTGTAAATTTGGTGTGCCCTCAAAATAACTCAACGCACAGCCATTAATGTCTAAACGGCTGGCAACAAAAGTGAGTACCACCCTAAGTGAAAAATTGTGCCCAATTAACCATTTTCCCTCCCGGGTGTCATTTGACTATTTAGTGTTACAAGGTCTCAGGTGTGAATAGGGAGCAAGTTTGTGAAATTTAGTGTTATCCCTTTCACACTCTCTTATACTGGTCACTGGAAGTTCAACATGGCACTTTATTGCTCTTCATAAAGATGGCCTAGGCTATAAGAAGATTGCCAACACCCTGAGCTGCAGCACGGTGGCCAAGACCATACAGTGGTTTATAAAGACACGTTTCACTCAGAACAGACCTCACCATGGTCGACCAAAGAAGTCGACTGCACATGCTCAGCGTCATATCCAGAGGTTGTCTTTTCAAAATAAACGTATGAGCGCTGCCAACATTGCTGCAGGGGTGAGGGGTCAGCCTGTCAGTGCTCAGACCATACGCCGCACACTGCATCAAAATGGTCTGCGTGGCTGTTGTCCCAGAAGGAAGCCTCTTCTAAAGATGATGCACAAGAAAGCCCGCAAACAGTTTGCTGAAGACAAGTAGACTAAGAACATGGATTACTGGAACCATATTGTTAGGCCTGGACCTTCTGCCATACCTCCCGCTGTCTCACCTGTCATATTCCCAGCATCTCCTGCCTCGCTGCCTGCTGCTGTTTCTGGCAGATGTGGCAGGCACATGCCTGCCAGACATGTCCTCTGGCCATGCAACCTCCATGCTCCATCCTATGCTGGCGTCCCATAGGGGAGCGTGCCTGCTGCTTCCTGTCATAAATGCTTCCAGGGGTGCTTGCTTCCTCTCTTCCAGCATGGCCCCTGGGCATGGTTACTAGGTAAATAGCAACTTCCTCTTCCAGGAAGTTGCCTGAGTGTTCAGTTACTATTAGTAATAGCAAAGGTGTTCTGGTCTGATCCCCTATGCTTGACTCAGCCTATTTGACTATTCTGTTTGCCTGCATTGACTATTGGACCTGTTTGATCCTCTGTACCACACTACTATCTGATACAGGCTTCTGACCTCCTGCTTGTCTCTGACCACACTTCAGCTTCTGCCTCTGATCATCATCATCAGCTGCTGCCTTTACTCCAGTCTTCTCTGAAATACCACTTCACACCACGTGTCTGCTATTGGACTCAGTACGCACTAACTGCGGTTCTTACTGCAACTTTAGCTATTGGAGCATTACCTGTTGTCTGACTCTGAGTCAGCTGTCAACCATATTAGCTAATCCTGTAGATAGTGGTTCAGTTTCTCTCTTGCTGCGTTCTGTCCTGTCTCCTGTGAGAGTGCTGAATAACACCCTAGGGGTTAGTAGCTGCCAACCCTTAGTGTGGATTCTCTGTGTCAACTATCTCTGGTTTGACCAGTGGGTCCCACCCATTAGTCATAACAACATGTCCTGTGGTCTGGTGAGACCAAGATAAAGTTATTCGGTTCAGATGGTGTCAAGCGTGTGTGGTGGCAACCAGATGAGGAGTACAAAGACAAGTGTGTCTTGCCTACAGTCAAGCATGGTGGTGGGAGTGTCATGGTTTGGGGCTGCATGAGTGCTGCTGGCTGTGGGGAGCTACAGTTCATTGAGGAAACCATGAATACCTACATGTACTGTGACATACTGAAGCAGAGCATGATCCCCTCGCCTCAGAAACTGGGCCGCAGGGCAGTAGAAGTTATTCACCAGGAAGAAGTATAAATCCTTCCTTTATTTCAGGTTCCTTTCAAATCGACTTCTGGGTTTGGCAGAAGATCCTGCAGGCAGATCTGCCTCAAAACCTTGTCCAAAAATTTCTGTGTGGCCGTATCGTTAGGACTCTTTCACACAGTCAGTATGTGGTCAGTATTTTTGCATCAGTATTTGTAAGCCAAAACCAGGAGTGAGTCCAAAACACAGAAGAAAATCACTGAAAATGGTGCACTACAATGGTAAATGCAACAGACAATATATGGCTAAACCCTCACACTGATATTAATATGAGACAGTTCACCAATATATTCTTATATCAAGAACATACCGGAGCCTGCGCACCCCGTCAAGGTCTCTCAATGTGGCACGGGACCTAACGCTCCTACGCCGCATGGACAGTTTATTATAGGTGCATAAAGTCCGACAAACAGCCAACAGCTCCCAGTTACCTCTAGCTTGAAATCACACATACAATGGGAGGAGGGAGGAGGCTGTGAGTCCCACCTATAATGGGCTCATGTGACGCAGGCTGCCCAGGTGCACCTGAACGTTACCCATAGATCAAAATCAAGGCACATTCAAACCTGAGGTTGCCCCACCTCCAGGCATACCTATACAGACAAAATCACGGAATAAATTGGTCTAAATGGCAAAAGATGCTCAACCCCAAATGCTGTTGCACATTTTTTATCAGGGGGAGCAAATCCTGCCCATGTGATCCGTTACTATCCCCAGCAAAAATGCATACAATGGAGGATGTCAGCAGCGGACCACATGTACCACAAAAACATCCTGCACAGGTCTTAAAAGCAGAAAATGCTCAAGACCCCATATGCTGTGGCGCATTTCTAAGAATATATTGGTGAACTGTCTCATTTTAATATCAGCGTGAGGGTTTAGCCATATATTGTCAATTGCATTTACCAATCATTTTCAGTGATTTTCTGTTTTTATAGCCCCATCCGCACATTTGTCTTACATGTGGTCCGTTGCCGGCATCCTCCCATGTACGCAATTTTTGCTGGGGATTGCTGTTGGCAACAGATCACATGTGCAGGATTTGCTCCCCCGGTTAGAAATGCGCCACGGCATATGGGGTCTTGAGCATTTTCTGCTTTTAAGACCTGTGCAGGATGTTTTTATGGTACATGTGGTCCACTGCCAGCATCTTCCATTGTATGCATTTTTGCTGGGGATAGTTGTTAGCAACGGATCACATGCGCAGGATTTGCTCTCCTGAGTAGAAATGCGCAACAGCATTTGGGGTTGAGCATCTTTTGCCATTTAGACCAATTTATTCCGTGATTTTGTCAAAACACAGAAGAGGCACAAATATTTATATTATACCTTTTCTTTGTAGGTTCCACTTTTGGTTTTGGCTTACAAATACTGACCAAATACAGATGCAAAATACTGACCAGGTGAAACAGGGCTTAGGCAGTTTTGTAGTGTATGGCCGCTTTTACACGAGCGTATGGAAATCCGTCAGTATTCTGGCCCTGGACTAGGCACCATCAGTATTGTCATCAGTATTGCTTCAGGATTTCATCAGGATTTACATGCGTATTCCTCCCTACCTGCATTTTTTTATGCACTCCCATAGACTGTAATGTGCATATTTGGAAACAAATAAGCACAAAACTTAGACATGCTGCAGATTTCAAATACTGACGGAAATGATACGCCCATGTGAACAGCTCTTCTCAATAATATTAACAGCGGATTGCGGGACACAAAATACGCTAGTCTGAAAGAGACCTAAAGGTTTATCAAAGTAATGGAGAGAACACTGCACAGTAAAGACCTAACTTGACACTTGCGAGAGCAGAATACATTTTCCCTACTCCTGATGAGAAAAGCTTCACAAAAGGTAAGTTTGTTTGTACTGCTCTCCCCAGGCCCTACCTAGTGCTATCAACTATTTAGCATGGTCAAAACTGCTGACAGACTCCTTAACACACCAGTTAGGGTGAGTTCACATCACCGTTATGGATTCCGTTATTGTTTTCCGTTATAATGGAAAATAACGGAATCCATCAGACGAAAGTCAAAACGGACGCCAGGACTTTTTTGCCTTTCTGCATAACGGAAACCAGACGGATCCGTTATGCTTGCCCATAGACTTATATTATGACGGCTTCCGTTTTGCATTCCGTCATAATACAAGTCAGTGGTCAGCATAACGGATCCGTCCTGGTTTCTGTTATACAGGACTGGACTCCTGCATAATGGAAACCAGGACAGATCCGTTATGCTTGCCCATAGACTTGTATTATGAAGGATCAAAACGTAATGCCTCTTAAAAGCTTACGCTTTGACTTCCCTCTTATGGATTCCGTTATTTTCCATTATAACCATGTTATGAAAAACAATAACGGAATCCATAACGGTGATGTGAACCCTTATATGGAACCATGCTTCATCAGACATAATGTATTTAAGTGGGTCTAAATGTCCATCGATGATCCTATCCAGCAGCCAATTACAATATACCACATATCTTTATGTTTATCTCACTCTTTTAACTGTTGCACAGTTGACTAGGTCTGGCTTTAAAAGGGCTGTCTGTTTTCCAATATTGATGACCTATCTACAGGATAGGTCATCAATATCAGATCAGCAGGGTTCTGACTCCCAGCACCCCCACCGATCAGGTGCTTTAGGAGAACATAGTGCTCCTGCTAGCACTGCATTCTCTTCACTGTTTCCCTCCATCAGCCTCGCAGCGGCATGCAGTGTAATTACAGCAACTCCTTCACTTGAATGGGAGGGAGTGTAACTACAACTGATCCTTCCAGAGGAACTGAAATTTCACTGCATTCAGCTGCAAAGCCAATGATGAGCAGTTAAACAGTGAAGACAATACAGTGCCCGTAGGAACGCTGCATTCTGTTCATACAACTGATCGGCGGGGGTAGCGGGAGTCTGGTCTGAGGGTAGATGATCAATATCAGAAACAAGACAATCGACAAGTGTAGCGATATTAGTACATAACATGTTTTTCTGCTGACGAGTGCCAGCTGAGATCATTTTTATCAGGTTTCTTAAAATCCTGTTCTGGATATCTGCAACAATACCAGGTATCTTCTAGACATGTGGATGTCCATTTTATTTTTATTTTTTTGGGACAGGTACTGTGTTATACCACGTCACCACTAAACCATGTATCCTGTTTTTTTTTTTTTTTTAGAATGGAAAGGTCCAGAAACGGACCAACAAAACAGTCCTCTGTTAAATTTAAAGAGCCTGTGCATACATAGGCCTCCAATTCCACAATTCTTTGAGGAATTAAATATAGCATGTTGGACACACAAACAACATTACTGTCGTCCACAGAGAGTACCACTCGACTGGCAGGGGAGAACATGGTGGGCCAGATACTTGTCTTAAATGGAGAAGCATTATCCTGTACAAACCACAGAAGGGAAACACGGTGCTTTTTATTGTGGCCCACCTTGTTATATCGTTGACTAAGGAAGAACCTCTAAAGAGATTGTCTAGGATTTTAATATTGATGGCCTATGAGTATAGGCCATCAATATCTGATCAGCAGTAGCCCCACCGATCAGCTGTTTTGCAATTACTTCACCAGTGGAAGTCAACACTGGAACTACACCGCTTCATCTATCACAGAGTAGATGGAGCAATTCACATCAATACACGCAGCGCTTCAGTAACCAGCTCCATCCACTACACAACCTCTTTAGGGCGCATTCACACGACCATATATATTTTGCGTTCCTCAACAAATACGGATGACATCCATGTTGCATCTGGGTTTTTTTGAGGACCCATTGTAACAATGCCTATTCTCATCCGCAAAAAATGCGGACCAAAAATAGAGTCGTGTGAATCGGGCCTTAAAATGATTTGCCTTCACTCCAACACAAATCTTTATAGCATAAATTAAGATATGATAAGTTATTATGTTCAAATACAATTTCCCCTCTAGAATACGGAAACCTTGGTTGTACACTGTATGGGAATATTCTTAACATCTGGACAACCACGCTTAATCTTTCTTCACTCCTGAATTCTCTCTATTGTCATTTTTACAAATGGTGATTGACTTTGAACCTTTGATTGAGGTCCACTTAAGCACATTATTCAGAGCAGACATTCTCATTGTGGTGTATTACTGTGTGAAAATAAATGAAGTCTCTTCACTATCTTATCTTAATGGGAAAAGGCAATACGGCCAAAGAATTTCCTTCCATTGTGTACTCCAATCTCTCCATTGTCTCGTTTTTCAGATTTCAAGTTAATGTAGGCAATTCATCTTATGTTCTTGAGAATCACTGCAGCGCTTTGGAGAGGTTTTTCCTTAGTGCACTGTATTTGTTTTTTGGGCAGTTTCATCATTAAAATAGATGTATCCTGTTAAATGCTTTAATTAAAGAGCATAATGAAAATAGAAGAAAATTATTGTGAAAAAAATCATAATGACAATAGTCTACTCCACTGAGCATTCACTTTGTGTAATTCGACCGTGTATGTCAGTCTGGTGTGGCTGAGCAGGTACCAAAGTCACTGGATGCCTGCTATTTTACACAGAAGACACCTGATAGATACAGAGTCTGTGGTTGGCAATAATGCCATTCACTGACTTTTAACCCCTCAGATGCCATAATCAAATGCAAACACGGCACCTGAGAGATCTTTTTCTTGGAGCGCTGCACCCCTGGGGACCAAACAAACTCACCTTGCCAATTTCATGAGAGCTGTTTGGTTTTTACGTTTGCATCGGACCTTCTCAAGGCCCTGTGGCCTGTCATAGCAAAGTTCCTATCAAGCCCTGCGGCATGTGCAGTGAAGATCTGATATGATAGGTCCTGAAGCCTGTCATAGCAAAGATCCTATTAGGCCCTGACGACTGCTCTGAGATCCTCATTTGGCCTGCGCAAGATTTTAGGGGCAGGCATGAGAGAATTGAGAATGCCTGGCCTTGTCAATATCCCTGGGAGGGGAAGTCACATTTGGGAAGGTGGGAGGTAAAACGGTCCTCTAAGGGGGTCAGCCCCTTGATGCTCCAAACACCATATTTAGATATCACTAAAAGTAAGAATTTCTCTATTGGTTACACTGATTGTAGATGCAGTAACCTGAAGTGGAGGCAAGGAGGAAGGGGGTGGTAGTGACTAGGATGGTGTTAGTAGTAGTCACAGTTCATGGAGGCTAGCTCCACCCTGTCACTCCCTAGGGCCATGCAGTGACTGGAGGGTGAACTCTTTCTTAACTCAGGGCACATTCTGGTCTTGGAGCTCCCGCCCAGTGGTAACTAGGGTGTCCTTGAAGCAGGGGCGGACTGGAAACTAAAAGTGGCCCTGGAAAAAAAAAAAGTGTCCCCATTTTGCAGGTCCAAATTAACATAAGGTAGGGCAACACAAGCAGGCAGGGTCAAAAATACCATAGTGCAAAATACCATCCCAGCAGAACCAAATAACACAGTGTAGCACAATATACTGCCCCAAAAATGGCCCTCTGTCGTGGCTGTTAATTCAACAGCAGTTGAATTCCGGAGGGCATGTGCTGTAGCTGGGTGGGTAGATGATTACATGATTCTCACAGCGTTAATTACTGTTGAGAGCTCATTATGAACCCGATCAACGGCATATAGGAGGCCTTGAGGTGAGCAGTTTGGCTGGGTGCAAGACAGAAGTGTAGATGAAGGATGAATGATGGCGTCAATAACCAGGCCCGTTGGTTGCATTAAAGTCTTTTACTGAATTCATGTTGGAAGCAGTAATACAGATAGCAGCAACAGGCACAGTTCCAAAGTATCTCGCAGAGGTTACTTTTCCCAATAGCTGTGTATAAGCAGCAACAATGATTGTAGTTGTAGTACTCCCTTCCTCTCGCTCTCTAAAGATACTTTGCAGTCTCTCCAAACTGGGACTGGTCTGCAGGAACTCTCCCATACACGTCCTTCCTATAGCTCTGCTCAGACTAGACTCTGTCACTAG